>MU826365.1:1044517-1455277 GCA_029204205.1 Desmophyllum pertusum
ATTCTGCTGTATTCTCAAAAACTTGTACAATATCATGTTTGTGTAAGGCCATAATACCAGTACATTCCAGCCGGGATCAGCAAAATTTAAATTTACAGAAGGCTCAAATGGTGACATTTTTTGTTATATAAGGTTTTTTGTTACCCTGGGTGTGGCCCTAACTACTGCTCGTTAGTAAAAACGCTATAGAAACCTCTGGCGCCCAAAATATTGCATATATTTGTTCTTTGTACTAATTTTCTTTTATTTAGTGGGGGGGGAAACCGCACGTCTGCTATAGCTTTATGGTCCGAAGCCTCATCATATTGTGGTGCGAGTCCAAAATGTGACGCCCCTGGAGTTAGTACGTTAGCCAAGTCATCAGGTTATCCACTCTCCTAAAAAAATAGACTGCATTCAACCCCTATTAAGCGGCCACGCCTTGGTGGGTAAGATGGCAAGTGGCCCGCTTAAAAAAAATAGAGGTTGGTCGCTTGAATAGGGGGTTCGTCATAAATTAGCATAAGGCGTGGTAGCAAATCGAAAGAGTAGTGACAAATCAGAATCAAGACGATAATAAACCGTGTGTTTGAATGTTTTTATAGTCATCATTTTTTTTCAAAGCTCAGGCCAAACTACGGTGTATTAAAATTCTTGTGTGGCCCACTTAATATGGGTAAAAGAGCAATAGGAGAATCCCTGCATATCGGGACGGCCAAAAGGTTGGCCGCGACCGCTTAATAGAGGTAGCCGCATTATAGGTGGTCCGGCCGCTCAAGAGGGCCGTTCGACTGTAGAAGATTTTTAGGTAAAGATTTAAATTTACGACGATTTATGTGAGAAAAGCAGATCTTTGATTTTTTTCGTAACTATGATATATTTTGTATTTGATACTCTTAATACAAACGATTATAAAATTTCAAACCTACTTTTGCAAGTTTTTTTCTTAGAAAAGCGAACGCGAACGCTAATTTATCCGCTTAATTAACAATTCGTCGTTACCCATTTCTACTCCTGGGTGGAGAGAGGCACTGTTAGAGTAAAGTGTCGATCTGGAGTCCAACGCGCTCACTCAGTACTAGGTCACCGCGGCTCTCACACTATTCAGGGTTGAGGGATGAATAATTAATTCCTCCAAGCCTCGAAGCCTGTTTTTCAAAGCACTTGTTCAGACGCACAAGCTAAGCTCTATGAAGAGTTTTTACCTGAGCTGATCAGGTCCTTATTTCTCATATACCTGTCTTGAATTTGTTAGAAAAGGGTAAAGAGAATTTAGAATTAATCACGATCACATTATTCAATAGGAGCAAATTTATTCGTTTTCTTTGGTTATACAAAAAAAACTTGTAAACAAAGACTATACAGGCTATAAACAACTAGATAGCTTACAACAGTTACTGATGATAGAAGCAGTGAGAGAAAGTATCGTTAGAAAAACTATGACAACAAATAAAACGGTGAAGGGACATACACGATGTAAACCGCTTTAAACCGAGTCTTCAGGGAAATAAACCGTTACTATGATAAGTCCACACGGTGGTCACTTTTCTTAAAAAAAAAAGAAACTGATAAAACAGTTTTTGTGTTCAGAGAATTCTGAAATTTGGAAAGCGCAACATTGCGTATCAGATTCCTTTATGTTTGTGTGTATTTTTTACTCTGGGTTTGTTGTAGTCTCCTTTCGCAGCCATTATCTGTGTCGTCACGCAACGCTTCTCCCGTTGCGTGACTACCAACATAACGGTTGCGATGGAGACTGGGTTAATTGTTGGTTCTCGTTTCAATTCCTTTGACTGTTTCAAAGTACTGGTGCGACTTTCTTCTAATAGTAATACCAACAATTATTGCACGAGATTGATTCAAACTTTGTTGATAAAACAAGCTTTATTTCTGTGTTGTGGAGGTACTGTTTCTCATACTGAATTTTCTTTCCCTCGTCATCTCATCTAGGCTCGATTTCGGCCGCTCTCTCGAGTCCGGTCTTCGTTTCCTCCCCGAGAAGAACGGCTGGACGCGTGAGCGAACAGCCGTGTCTGTGACGTAATCAAAAAAAGTAATTTATGTAACGCTACTCCGGCTCGTGACATTCATTTATTTTCTATTATCTCTATATTTTCGAAAGAAAAGGATCTGATCAGAAATATTCCGCGAAGGATGTTGATTTCTCGCCTTTATTTGTGAAGCTATATGACTGAAAACCGGGATGAAAATATTACAAGATGCAACATGACCCGTCCGTGACAAGAAACAATGTTTTGATGCAATTTCGCCAGAGACGTCGCGGTCTGGCACCACACGATTTTGTACATCAAATCCAGATAAAATTAATCACACAAGTTTTACCGACTGTTTTATGTATTGTATAGTACATGTCGAATGTCCAAATGGATCTCATTAGTTGCCTTGTGCGGTTGTAGTGGCTTCGCTCCCCGGGTAAGCGCGAACTTTCCGTGATGTATTTCCTTGTTGCGGATGAAAAATCCATCCCGTCGGTTGAATTACAAAGACATCATGCCCATTAATTGACATTATCGATTCCTATTGCATATATCTTCGAGAGTTTCAAGGTTAAATGTCTCTTGAAGACGATCGAACGCCAGCCCAAACAACTGCTTTGCATCCGTGAAAGATAATTTCTGCCTACTCGATTCGTGCAGGCACATTTCTCATTGGTGGAAATTAACAATGCCAAGCTCACGAGTCCAGCCGTGCCTTCGGGATGAGCGTGGGCTCATTTTCCCGAACCGCGGCTGTTAATCGAGCCTACATCTCATCCAATAGACTAAATAACAACATTTTTCAGTATAAATCCTAACCAACCAACATGTTGAATCATAATCTTTATCATTTTGCATCCGAGAAGTGAAAAGGATGCTTCAGGCTTCAGATTGGAGATGAGGATTAGAATTTAGTATCTAACAATATGTAACAGACCACAAAATAGCTCTGTACGCCTTGCGTGCTATGTTTTTTTACTCGCAAATTAAAAATAGCTACAAAGCTTCCAGACTACAATAGTGCTTCTTACCTAGTCACGCGATATACTAGTCACGCGAGATACTAGTCACGCGATCGCAGCTTCGCTACACTATGTTGATAACCAATCGCCATGGATCATTAAACTGATCCAGTCCTGATTAGAATATTTTTTGACTTCATCACTTCTCAAAATTAAAAAATAGCTTGATTGTCTTAAAAACAAAGCTTCCAGACCACAACAGTGAATGCAACAGATCAACAAACTTAGTTACCTAGTGGAGGTCAGCAAACACCTTTGAAATTTGATTGGACGGATAAGTGACGTTAATTAATTCGGTTTTCTCGGATTCGCAAAATAATATCTCGAGACGGTAGTTTGAGATAGCAACGCCTCACGATGGAGTCTCTTTTTGAAAAACCTCAAGCAACAAGTTACTTGCTCGATTTGTCTCGATACCTACAACAAACCCAAAACTATATCATGTCTTCACACATTTTGCTGCGAGTGTTTGACGAATCATGCAAGAGCTAGCCACACACAAGGCCAAATTCCGATGCCCCGAGTGCCAGGAACAAATCGATTTACCCGAAGGAAATCGCTTCGACAGTTTGCCGAGCAGTTTTTTCCACAACAGTTTTGTTGAGTATCCTTGCTGTTCGACGGAGTGGCTGATGGAAGTGGCCTTAACTGTTCTCAATGTAGGAAAAACAGCGACCAGATGTACTATTGCTTTGATTGTGGACGATTTATGTGCCCTGAATGTCTTCAACGCGCACGAATTGCTAAAGGCATCCTTTGAAGGGCACAAAGTGACGCCAGTGAATGAGTTTTCGAGCAGAAGATTACGAAGCCCTTGCTGAAGCGACAGCCATTTTGCTCGTAACAGTTTTCCACGAGAAAGAAATAGCGCGATTTTTCTGCTTCCCGTGTGAAGCTTGTGTCTGCCAAATTTGCATAGTCACAAATCACCGAAATCACGAGATCGTTTTTACTCGACAAAGCGGTCCATGACGAGAAAGACAACATTATGTCGGGCGCGGAAATGATGAAAGAAAAAATAAGCGAGCTTCGTGAAGTGATTCGACAATTTGAAGAAACGACTTCTGCCCTGGAAACCAATGTCGCAAACGCCAAGCGAAGAGTCTCGCAAGCAGCTGAACAAGTGATCGCAGAGGTTCGAGCGCGCGAGCGAGAGGCGATTGTATCCATCGAGACGACACGTGTGACGAGACGAGAGAGAATTAACTCGGCTTTGGAGAAAGCGCAGTCCTTGCTCAAACAAATGAACGAAGCGGTTGAGTTTGCTAATAATCTGGTACAGAGAAGCTTAAGCTCGGATATCATGCAGAACAAAGGAACTTTGAAACAGAGATTTGAAGTTCTTCGTGGAATTGAAGTTCCAAAACATCACGAGACCTCGTACGTCAAATTTATCGCGTGTTCTGTAGAGGGCTTTAATTTGGGCTTTATTGAGGAAAAGGCCGCAGATGCAAAACTATCAACGCTTGAAGGACTGAAACAAACTCTTCAGGCTGGTGTAGAAGCAGAGTTTACTTTATGCCCCAAAACATCAGAAGGGGAGATAAGTACCCAGGCTGATCTTAAAGATCGAGTTAAAGTTCTGATAGAACCTGCTGAAGATGTAACAAATGTGATTGTCAGTAAAAAAGAGGACGGCAATGTTCAGTTGAAGTTTACACCCAAAGTACCGGGCGCCTACAGCATTGAAGTGAAGATCAATGGCGATAAACTTCCGACCTGTCCTTTAACTATGCAGGTTAAACAATGTGAACTTGTTGTAGTCGGTGAGTTGGACTTGAAGTTTTTTCAAGGAGATCAGCTACAACATCCATGTGGAATCGCTATAAACACGAAAGGGAAGATTGCCATAACAGATTTCTTTGGACACTGTATTTATATATTCGATAAAGAAGGCAACTGTTTAAGGAAAATCGGCAGCTATGGAGAAAATTCTGGACAGTTTAAAAACCCATTTGGCGTTTCGTTTTTAAACGACAATGAGATTCTTGTTGCAGATCAACTGAATCATAGAATACAACACTTAAATATCCAGACAGGAACTGTTGTGAAAAGCATTGGAAAATATGGTGCAGGAAAAGGAGAGTTTATGAATCCACTTCATGTCTGTTTGGTTGATGATGGGCGCATTGTTGTAACCGAGTTGGACAATAATAGAATACAGGTGATGTCACAAGAGGGCGAGAGTATTTTCACATTTGGAGACAGCGGCCCGGAGAAACTCAACCGTCCTATTAGCTGCATTCCTTACAAAAACACGTTCCTCGTGTCTGATATAGGCGATAACTCCATTAAAGTTTTCGATCAGGCAGGAACTTTCTTATACAAGTTTGGGAAACAAGGGAATCAAGACGGACAATTTAACATACCCCGGGATTTGCTTGTAGACAGCTCCAGTAATCTTCTTGTATGTGATCGTAACAATAACCGAGTTCAGCAATTTTCTTTAGACGGTCGCTTCACAGGCAAAACTATCACTCATTTACCAAATCCTACTAGAATAGCAACAGCGCCAGACGGACGTATTCTTGTGACAAGCGATGAAGCTAACAAAGTATACATATTGAAGTAGATGTTTTAATCGTCAGTACGAATTCAGTTTATTTTGTTGTTTTGACAACAAATTTACGGTCTCTGTGATAACAATATTCTGCATTTTTTGTTCTCAAGAACTTGTACAATATCATGCTTCTGTAAGGCCATAATACCAGTACATTCCAGCCGGGATCAGCAAAATTTAAATTTACAGAAGGCCAAATGGTGACATTTTTATATAATGTTTTTGTTACCATGCATGGGTGTGGCCCTAACTACTGCTCGTTAGTAAAACGCTATAGAAACCTCTGGCGCCCAAAATAATGCATATATTTGTTCTTTGTAAGTAATTTTCTTTTATTTAGTCGAAACCCACATCTGCTATAGCTTATGGTCGAGCCTCAATCATATTGTGTACGAGTCCAAAATTGTGACGCCCTGGAGTTAGTACGTTAGCAAGTCATCAGGTTATCCACTCTCCTAAAAAAATTAGACTACAGTCATACCCCTATTAAGCGGCCACCCTTGTGTAAATGGGAAGTGCCAGCTTAATAGAGGTTGGCCGCTTAATAGGGGTTTCGTCATAAATTAGCATAAGATGTGGTAGCAAATCGAAAGATTAGTGACAAATCTGATCAAGACGATAATAAACGTGTGTTTGAATGTTTTTATCAGTCATCAGTTTTTTTCAAAGCAAGGCCAAACTACGTGTATTAAATTCTTGGTGGCCCACTTAATAGGGGTAAAAACAATAGGAGAACCCCCATATCGGGATGGCCAAAAGGTGGCCGCGCCGCTTAATAGAGGTGGCCGCTTAATAGGTGGCCGCTTAATAGGGGTTCGACCGTAGAAGGTTTTAGGAATATTTAAATTTACTACGATTTATGTGAGATCTTTGATTTTTTAAGTACTATGATATTTTGTATTTGCTACTCTTAGTAAACGATTATAAAATATCAAACCCACTTTTGCAATGCTAATTTATCCGCTTAATTAACAATTCGTCGTTACCCATTTATACTCCTGGGTGGAGAGAAGCACTGTGAGAGTAAAGCTTGTTCAGACGCACAAGCTAAGCTCTATGAAGAGTTTTTACCTGAGCTGATCAGGTCCTTATTTCTCATAACCTGTCTTGTTGAATTTGTTACAAAAGGGTAAAGAGAAGTTAGAAATTAATCACGATCACATTATTCAATAGGAGGCAAAGTTATTCGTTTCTTTGGTTATACAAAAAAACTTGTAAACAATGACTATACAGGCTATAAACAACTAGATAGCTTACAACAGTTACTGATGAGAGAAGCAATGAGAGAAAGTATCGTTAGAAAAACTATTACAACAAATTTAAATGGAGAGGGACATACACGATCTAAACCGCTTGACCGAGTCTTCAGGAAAGAAACCGTTACTTGATAAGCCCACACAGTGGACACTTCTTTAAAAAAAAACAAGAAAAAAAAAAACAAACTGATAAAACAGTTTCTGTGTTCAGAGAATTCTGAAATTTGGAAGCGCATAATTGCGTATCAGATTCCTTTATATCCGTGTGTATTTTTTACTCTGGGTTTGTTGTAGTCTCCTTCGCAGCCATTATCTGTGTCGTCACGCAACGCTTCTCCCGTTGCGTGACTACCAACATAACGGTTGCGATGGAGACTGGGTTTATTGTTGGTTCTCGTTTCAATTCCTTTGACTGTTCAAAGTGCTAGTGTGACTTTCTTCTATAAATAATACCAACAATTATTGGACGAGATTGATTCAAACTTTGTTGATAAAACAAGCTTTATTTCTGTGTTGTGGAGGTAATGTTTCTCATACTGAATTTTCTTTCCCTCGTCATCTCATCCAATAGACTAAATAACAACATTTTTCAGTACAAATCCTAACCAATCAACATGTTGAATCATAATCTTTATCCTTTGCATCCGAGAAGTGAAAAGGATGCTTCAGGCTTCAGGATTGGAGATGAGGATTACAATTTAGTATCTAACAATATGTAACAGACCACAAAAATAGGTCTTGTACGCTTTGCGTGCCTATGTTTTTTACTCGTAAAATTAAAAATAGCTACAAAGCTTCCAGACTACAATAGTGCTTCTTACCTAGTCACGCGATATACTAGTCACGAGAAATACTAGTCACGCGATCGCAGCTTCGCTACACTATGTTGATAACAAATCGCCATGGATCATTAAACTGATCCAGTCCTGATTAGAATAGACTGTTCACAGTCCCTCTATTTTTTGCGCTGAAATGGTCGCGCTGTCACGATCGATCGTGGAGCCGCCATCTTGGATTATTTGGCGAGCGAAAATCTGGGGAGAGGACAAAACTTCTCTGGGTACGGGGGGCGGGGCGCGGGGAGGCACGAAAAAATAGAGGGACTGTCCGCACTTCTCATGTTTTCCCGTTCAGGGCTCGTGAGTAAATATTGGCACCTATACAGACAACGCTCCGCCTCTATGTAAACATGGTGGCCACGTAAAACCAAAACATTGATATCAGATGTCGTGAGAGTTTCGCAAGCGAAAAAAATGACTGGCCGTCGGTCGTTCTTTTCCCCTCGAGAAACAACTTGCAACTTGCTGAACGCTTTGCACACGATGTAGCTTATTGCCTATTTATTATAGAAAAAAACACCCGCGTCTTCTACTTAAAAAAAAAAAAGGTAAAATCGGATGCGTGTCGCTTGTGCCATGTAATTTCAAGATTCCTGTCGGAGATTTTGGTGGAAAGAATCGAATCGATACATCTCCACTGAAAATATATCCAGGATCCCTCAGAAGTCCGGCGTGGAGCCTCGCATCGCAGAGCTACTGGAGAAACTTCTTGATGAATTTAGCAGCAAATATAACAAGGGATCTTCGCGTGTTTGTGTGAAGTTTTCCTCAAGATACGGAACATAAGTATGGCCCAATTTATACGTCGCATTTCAGTCGCGTCGAATATTCAAATCCCGGAAACTCAAGCTTTAAATCAGTGCAATGCCCACACAAATAGCAAAGTAGAGCACGTTGCTTCCATGGTGTATTGCAACGTAGTCGAATCAGATAATACCAGCGAGATTTCTGCGGCTTGAATTATATTCGACGCGACTGAAATGCGACATATAAATCAGTGGGCCTGGCTATAACGTTGTGCGAATTCATTCGAGGCGCTGTCGAGCAACAAGCCAGAAGACGAATCGTTACAAGAGACTGAACATCATTTCCCCTGATCTACCTCAAAAGAAGAGTCGTCCTTCTGTCCCGGACTAGATTTTGTACAGCTCTCTAATTCTAAAATCACAAGACGACCGGCGGCTTGAATTATTCGCCTAGAGTAAAAATGCGCTTTGTAAAATAGAGCGTGAATTTTTAGCCGGGTTAAGAAATAAACTTTTCCCGTGCTCCAGAAACAGGAAGGGGAAAACAAGACGCCAGATGGGAGGATCAGTTGCGCGAAAAGTTTGAAATTATTACCGTTACAGAAACGGATTTGGAAATGAGCGTCGTATCAACAGAAACATTTTATTGAAAAAAGAACTGTCTATCTAGCTAGCGGTTTTATGTCAACCTTGTCAACAAGTTGTCAATAATGTTTTAACGCGCTTTGTCTATGGACCAATCAGATGCTGCCGTTGCTGGAGCAACGGCAGCCCTGAACGGGAAAACATGAGAAGTGCGGACAGTCCCTCTATTTTTTCGTGCCTCCCCGCGCCCCGCCTCCCGTACCCAGGGGAGTTTTGTCCTCTCCCCAGATTTCGCTCGCCAAATAATCCAAGATGGCGGCTCCACGATCGCAAAAAAATAGAGGACTGTGAACAGTCTATGATTAGAATTTGTTTTACTTCATAACTCGCACAATTAAAAATAGCTTGATTGTCTTAAAAACAAAGCTTTCAGACTACAATAGTGAATTCAACAGATCAACATGGAGGTCAGCAAACACCTTTGAATTTTGATTGGACGGAAAAGTGACGTTAATTAATTCTGTTTTCTCGGAATCACAAAATAATATCTCGAGACGATAGTTTGATTGAGTTAAAAACGCCTCACGATGGAGTCTCTTTTGAAAAACCTCAAGGAACAAGTTACTTGCTCGATTTGTCTCGATACCTACAACAAACCCAAAACTATATCATGTCTTCACACATTTTGCTGTGAGTGTTTGACGAATCATGCAAGAGCGAGCCACAGACAAGGAAAATTCAGATGCCCCGATTGCCAGGCACAAATCGATTTACCCAAAGGAAATCGCTTCGACAGTTTGCCGAGCAGTTTTTTCCACAACAGTTTGTTGAGTATCCTTGCTGTTCGACGGAGTGGCGATGGAAGTGGCCTTAACTGTTCTCAATGTAGGAAAAACAGCGACCAGATGTACTATTGCTTTGATTGTGGACGATTTATGTGCCCTGACTGCTTCAACGCGCATGAATTGCTAAAGGCATCCTTTGAAGGGCACAAAGTGACGCCAGTGAATGAGTTTCAAGCAGAAGATTACGAAGCCTTGCTGAAGCGACAGCCATTTTGCTCGGAACAGTTCCACGAGAAAGAAATAGCGCGATTTTTCTGCTTCCCGTGTGAAGCTTGTGTCTGCCAAATTTGCATAAACACGAATCACCGAAATCACGAGATCGTTTTACTCGACAAAGCGGCCCATGACGAGAAAGACAACATTTTGTCGGGCGCGGAAATGATGAAAGAAAAAATAAGCGAGCTTCGTGAAGTGATTCGACAATTTGAAGAAACGACTTCTGGCCTGGAAACCAATGTCGCAAACGCCAAGCGAGGAGTCTCGCAAGCTGCTGAACAAGTGATCGCAGAGGTTCGAGAGCGCGAGCGAGAGGCGATTGTATCCATCGAGACGACACGCGTGACGAGACTCGAGAGAATTAACTCGGCTTTGGAGAAAGCGCAGTCCTTGCTCAAACAAATGAACCAAGCGGTTGAGTTTGCTAATAATCTGGTACAGAGAAGCTTAAGCTCGGATATCATGCAGAACAAAGAAACTTTGAAACAGAGATTTGAAGAACTTCGTGGAATTGAAGTTTCCAAAACATCACGAGACCTCGTACGTCCAAATTTACCGCGGCTTCTGTAGAGGGCTTGAAATTGGGCTTTATTGAGACCACGGAAAAGATCGCAGATGCAAAAACTATCAACGCTTGAAGGACTGAAACAAAGTCTTCAGGCTGGCGTAGAAGCAGAGTTTACTTTATGCCCCAAAACATCAGAAGGGAAGATAAGTAACCAGGCTGATCTTGAAGCCGAGTTGAAGTTCTGATAGAACCTGCTGAAGATGTAACAAATGTGATTGTCAGTAAAAAAGAGGACGGCAATGTTCAGTTGAAGTTTACACCCAAAGTACCGGGCGCCTACAGCATTGAAGTGAAGATCAATGGCGATAAACTTCCGACCTGTCCTTTTACTATGCAGGTGAAACAACGTGAACTTGTTGTAGTCGGTGAGTTGGACTTTAAGTTTTTTCAAGGAGATCAGCTAAAAAATCCATATGGAATCGCTGTAAACACGAAAGGGCAGATTGCCGTAATAGATAGCGGTGGACACTGTATTTATATATTCGATAAAGAAGGTAACTGTTTAAGGAAAATTGGTAGCGAAGGAGAAAATCTTGGACAGTTTAAAAGCCCAATTGGCGTTTCGTATTTAAACGACAATGAGATCCTTGTTGCAGATCAAGCGAATCATAGAATACAACACTTAAATATCCAGACAGGAACTGTTGTGAAAAGCATTGGAAAATGTGGTGCAGGAAAAGGAGAGTTTAGGAATCCAGTGGATGTTTGTTTGGATGATGACGGGCGCATTGTTGTAACCGAGTACAACAATCGTAGAATACAGGTGATGTCCACAAGAGGGTGAGAGTATTTTCACATTTGGAGACAGCGGCCCGGAGAAAACTGAACAGCCCTATTAGCTGCATTCCTTACAAACACACGTTCCTCGCATCTGATATAGGAAATAACTGCATGAACGTTTTCGATCAGGCAGGAACTTTCTTATACAAGTTTGGAAAACAAGGGAATCAAGACGGACAATTTAACAGGCCGTGGCATATGCTTGTAGACAGCTCCAGTAATCTTCTTGTATGTGATCGTGACAATAACCGAGTTCAGCAATTTTCTTTAGACGGTCGCTTCACAGGCCAAACTATCGCTCATTTACCACATCCTACTGGAATAGCAACAGCGCCAGACGGACGTATTCTTGTGATAAGCTTTACAGCTAAGAAAGTATACATATTGAAGTAGATATTTTAATCATCAGTGCGTATTTTAGTTTGTTGTTTTGACGAAAATTCACCGTCTCAGTGATAATAATATTGTGCATTTTCTTTTCTCAAAAACTTGTATAATGTCAAGGTCATAATACCTATATTCCGGTCGAGGTCAGCAAAACTAGTTAAATTTACAAAAGGCCAAATCGTGATAATTTTTTTTAAAGTTACCCTGGGTGTGGCCCTAATTACTGCTTGTTAACAAAGCGCTATAGCAACCTCTAGCGCCAGGATAACTGAATGTATGAATGTATATATATCATGTGAACTAGCTAGGAAATATACTCTGAGACTTTTGTGCCTTTTGACAAGAGAAGTTTTAAGCCTCGTGTTATCTACTGAAAAAATGCGACTCCATGGAGTTATTACGTTAGCAAGTTGTCAGGTTATCGAAAGATTTGATTTATCGAAAGATTTGATTTATCAGTGTGAAACCTTCTTTGAATATTTTCGTACTATGATATTTTCGTAGTATGATATTTTTTGTATTTGCTACAATAATAACATTTTCAAACACACCTTTTCAAAAATCTTGAAATCCAAGATGGCGGATCAGTTTTTATTGCAACGTATGACGTCATTTTGACGTGATATGTCGCCATAATTGACACGTGACTGTCACTAAAATATATTTCATTATTGTAAAACAGATGTTGTTGTTGAAAATCAGTCTGATCGCAGGTTATTTTAGTTTTATACAACTTAACTGATTTATATACCTTAGCTATACATTCTAAAACACGAGTGTCACGCCACAAAATGTAATCTGATGTACAAAATGTAATAGTAACATAAACGTTTACATTGATGTAATATGTTTCAACGTAAAATGTAATATCGTTTGATGCAAATGTAATAAATACGTTAACACAAAATGTAATATGTTTTGACGCAAATATAATGACACGTTATTGTAGATTTTCATTGGTATGTATAAGGGGTACGGGATAACGAATTGTTTGATCAGAAAAAAATAGACAAAGTCGATCGATCCGAAGTTCAACGCGCTAGCCAGTAGTTCACCCACCCCCCCTCCCCCCCTCCCCCCCCCCCCCCCCCCACACACATCCAACACACACACACACCACACCCTATTTAGGGTTGTGGGATGTATAATTAATTCCTCCAAGCCTCGTAGTCTGTTCACAAAGCACTTGTTCAGACGCACAAGCTAAGCTCTATGAAGAGTTTTTACCTGAGCTGATCAGGTCCTTCTTTCTCATAACCTGTCTTCTTGAATTTGTTACAAAATTGTAAAGAGAATTTAGAAATTAATCATATTGACATTATTCAATAGGAGCAAATTTATTCGTTCTTTGTTTATACAAAAATTGTAAACAAAGACTATACGTGCTATAAACAACTAGATAGCTTACAACAGTTACTGATGAGAGAAGCAGCGAGAGAAGATTGTTTCTCGCACTTCAATACGCTCTACAGTGAAGATCTTGTAAACAACAACCTTCATTTGTACTCAAGATATTATTCTGGACAAAACTGTTGGAAAGTTACAAAGAGTTGAGTTTGTTGTAAACCAGTTTAACCGTGGATGTTGAACTGAATGCAACTTTGCAGTAATAAAATATTATTTTTCCCCGAAGCACCCGTTCGTTAGAATATTGTTCAAGCTTATTTTCTTCATTGGCTAACCTTAGATAGGTTACTTGATTAAAATATTTTGTGAAATACCCACGAAGCTCCGATAACTGTCAAACTTATAAATAATTCATCTGAAAGCTGGTGGCTTCCGGTGGATTTTTCCAACAGGCGTTGCTTGCACTTCCGGTCCGCGCACATAGGGACTGGAATCTAGATTTGTTTTGAGAGTCCACGTGGAGATTTTCCCTGAGGGTTCTCCGGTTCAGAAAGGTATTTCCGAAGTTATTTATCTATTTTCTTGAAGTTAAACAATATATCTCGAACCGTATTGTCCTTCGGCAAAAGTTCGGTGTCGCTAAAATGCCCGTAGATGTTAAATTAATCGTCCTTTTGTCAGACGGTTTCGCTTCCAAATTTTCGATCGCTGCAAAATATAAAACGTTCTATTGTTTTCATCCGTGATAATTACGTTTTTCTCCGCCAAACAACGGGAATTTCAACATTACTTGCCGTTTTTTCCTCGTTGCCATGTAAACTAAGAAATATTTGATTGATTATTTTGTGTGTCAATTACAAATGTTGCCATGTTTAGTTTCGTTTTGATTGCGTGCGTGCGTACGTACGGGTACTAAATTAAATGTTTGGAATGGCTTTTGTAAGTCCATTTCTGTTCTGATCGACTTTATTTTGAAGCCGACAATTTAGAACGTTTGTGGTCTTTTCAAATTGTAAGGGTAATGTGATGGACATCAGTTTCTTACTCAATAGTCCATTTTACAGTTGTGTGCTTAGAATCCAGGCCTTTGAACAGAAGTGAGGCTGGAGGTGACTTTGTTGTGATACAAACCTTCCTTCTTTTCAAATGTAAATTATTCTGTTCTTATGTAAACTAGTTTCTGATCTCTATCATCTCATGGTCACCCCTAACCTCGCTTTCATACAGAGGCTTGGTTACATTTCACAGAACTGTAAAATGGTCTATTCTATCTGCACGCAAATGTATATAGTTTTAACTTTTAATCATATTCTATCGCCCCTTTACTCCAGACGTCTGACATCGAATAGACTACAAACAATCCTTGGACAACAAACTCTTCAAATCAATTTTAACCCTTAAAGCTAATCTTAATCAACCAAAATGTACCGGCAGCCATCATCTTTTTAACTCCTATAAAATACACTATAATTTTGAATTATCAGACAGCAAACAATTTTTAATGAATGTTCACAGATTGATCCCAAAGAGTATGCAATGTCTCTTTCTTTTGTATATTAATACTATAAAAAACCAAACATACAGGAAGATCAACCAGGGGATATTGTGCAACAATATTCTAAATACTAGCCATTAATACTTGACAGTCAGTAATGAAAATTACCAGTACTGAATATTTTAGCCTGGGACTTGAGACAGGCTTGCTGAGATACATGTATGTATAGAATCATTGCCTCATAAGGCAGATTCAGCAAATACAACACTACTTCAAATGAGAACACGAGAGTACAAGCGCAATAGCCTTGAAACAACTTGATTTTGACTTCCAGTGCTTGTGTCACAATATGTCATGACACATGATTTTGTAATTTCTACATGGTAACCAGACCGCTACAGCATTCTAGACCCTATGGACAAGCCGTCATAGGCATCACATTAACATCACATTAAATAAATTTTGGTTTTGCTAGATCTGCGTAATTGATTATTTTGATAATTAGCTGGCGAACATTGTTGACTTCAATGAAAATAAAGAGCCTTTGTGTCACCTTGTGTTTGCAGATTGAATTATAATATAAAATCAAAGTTTAACATTGGAAGAAAATAATGTATAGGCTTTTAGGTGAATGTTTGAAGATGGGAAAATTCATTTCCAATTTCTGTTCGTGTTATTTCTTAGGAAGCTGGAAACCACAAGAAAAGTGAAAAGAAAAGTGAGAATAAAAAGAAAGAGAAAGGAAGTAAAACCAGCACACCAGTCATGAATGGAGCAGATGTCGCCAAGCCTGCTGCGTCACCTGAACAAGTGGAGAAACTTAAAGGAGATATCACTGCACAAGGAGATAAAGTTCGTATCCTCAAAACTAATGCGGCTGCAAAGGTATGGAGCTTTTATACATGATTTACTCAGCAGTGACCAAATTATTTGTAAAATCTCTTTTTAATACCTTTTTATAAGAAATTCAAATTAGAAGGTCATGGGATTGAATGACAGCAATGTTCATCAATTCAAGGGGTGGCGAATGGTAAATTCGAGACGGCGAGACTAGCGTTTTTTCTGCGAGACCGAGACTTTTTAGTTTTTAGATTGCAAGACCGAGATTGAGACTCCAAAACAGCTTTGCCAAAAATTGAGACTGCAAGATGTACCGAGCCGCGCAAAAAACGTAGAGTGCGAGACCCATTGCCTGCGAGCAAGCTCTCTGGGGTTTTTGGGGGGTGGGGGGCGGGGAGGCGGGAAAGTGAAAGAGAGCTTGCAACGATGTCTCAGAGTTTTGAATATCTGCGCTCAAAAAATCGACGCGAAATGCTGATTGGTGGAAATTAATTAATTGATGACGTCTTCTTAGCAAACATGACGCTTTAGTGTTTATCACTCATGCAGAAAATTAGTTCAGGTATTTTTGGAAGTAAACTTCGAAGGGGCACGTACTAAATATTTTTTTTCTGTTCAGCACTTTGAAAATGCTTTCCAAAGAGACCTCTCTCGAGTCAAATGGTACAGTAGTTCCGGAGAAACAACATTTTTCGTAGCATACTGGGAACTACTACACGCTGGCTTTTGTAATTAAATATGCAAAATCTTGCAACAGAAATTTCAGAGCGGAATTTCTAACAAACGGGAAACAAATATTCTAGCTGTCCTGCGCTTTGAAACCCTATCGATAGAGATGTTTTTTCGATTCGACCCGTTTAGTACTTTCGAGAAACGACTTTCGAGCGTGTGAGATCGAATACAAGGCATTGCGTTACGTAGAAAATTGAGACGACCACAAAGTTTCAATTGACCAAATTTTGACAGCTCAAAAGCTGGAAACGGCGGGGGGTTTTGGGGGCGGCATTCAAAATTCTGAGACATTAGTGCAAGCTCTCTTTCCCCCGCTCTTTCTGTTTTCCCCCAAAAAACGCCAAGAGAGCTTGCTCGCAGGCTACGAGACCCAGTGAAATTGGACTCAAATTTTGCGAGATCCTTATTTTTTTAAAGACCATTCACCACCCCTTCATCATCATTGATCATTGCAATAATTATGATCATCTCAGCAAAATGCTTTTGACTCTTGCCTGCGGTAAAACATTATTTTGCACTTTGGTTCATATTTCTTGACTTCTTACATGTATATGACTACTGATGCGGACAGAAATAGTGCAACAACAACAAAAACAACAAGCTTTATTTTGTCTAAGATTATAATACATAGATTTTCACCTCCCACAAATTAGCAGGGCTATTTGAGGCAGGAGGTGAAGAAGAAATAATTTATAATAAGGGTAACTAACAGTTAGTGTTTTAGTAAGTACTAACAATAAGAAAATTTATGTATATAAATGGCGTAGAACAGGGGGGCAGGCAGCACCCTTTGATCTTGCCGCTTTTCCGCTATACATGATCGCACAAGTAAAGAAATCTGTCAATCATTCGAGAAACGTACCTCTACGGGAGTTTGCTGTGGAATTTTATCCATGGTGTCCCACAATGACCAAAGTTCAGTTAAACAGCGACCGAAATCGTTCCCATAGATGTTTGAATGTGCAATCATATATACTAGGTCCCAGGCCTCGCTGCTAGCCCCCCTGGCGTAGAACAAAGAAATTAAAGTGGTAATTTTGTTTTTGTTTTTGCATGTATCTTGTGTAGTGTACATGTACAGTCATGCATGAAGTGTGAATTTGTTACAAATATTGTTTTTAAATATTGTTTTTCTAAAGGAGGAAATTGATGCAGCAGTGCTGAGCTCTTGAGGCTAAAAGCAGAATACAAAAACCTGACAGGAGAAGATGTCGCTGGTGGAGGAAAAGGGAAAAAAGACAAAAGAAAGAAGCCGTGAAACAAAATGACAAAAAAGACGCAAAACCTTCAAAGAAGCAGGAGAAAGCAGCGCAGCATGCAAAGGTTGAGAATGGTGATGTCGACAGTGGAGGGAAAAAAGTCACCAGGTGTGCGAATGCCAGCAATTTAAGCTTTGTTTTATCATTGGATATAGTTTTAGATGATCACGATGTGTGGTGACTTGTTTGACTAATCCCATGGCTACACATACATGTAGACACAATATTATTAAGGGGCTATGTCAAGCTAGACTTCCCTGAATTATTTTATTTATTTATGAGCTCTAAACTCAAAAAAGTAAATGAAATATTATTTAAAAGATGGCGTCTCACTTACATAACAAACACAGATGAATGCGACAGCGAACGAGCACCAGAGAAGTTCGCTGTCGCAACTCTAATCCTGGTTGTGAAAGATTTCTGGACCGCTGACTAGCGATTGTGTTTTATACCCTCCAAAATTTGCGGGCGAATGTACTGTAGGACATGTACTGTGTACATCTGTTATCACATGATCATTCCATCGATCCTGCCATGCAAAAGAGAAATTCCATACTTTAGCATGACAGAGGTCCATGTACAACGTAGTATCTATGATTGCGGTTGACAGATATCAAGTGATGAATTATAATGAAATATTAACCTTTAATTTTGTCCATTTACAGGCTTGGTCTGGAGGCCAAAAAAGAAGACATCTAAGTGACTGGTTTTCACAGGTACTGTACCTATTTTACAAATGACAATTATACTTCTACAAA
The DNA here is from genome assembly GCA_029204205.1 of Desmophyllum pertusum. Taxonomy (NCBI): domain Eukaryota; kingdom Metazoa; phylum Cnidaria; class Anthozoa; order Scleractinia; family Caryophylliidae; genus Desmophyllum; species Desmophyllum pertusum. Next base: position 1,062,729 of record MU826365.1, read on the forward strand.
ATTGTTGTATTTCTTAGAATTCTACCAAAAAAAAAATTAGATCTATTTAAGGTAATTTTTACATGGAATTATGTTGGACATAGTGGATGTTTTCTGCTCGAAATATCAATTTTTCTTACTAGTACTGATTGGGAAACATGTGCTTGTAACCACGTTTATTGACTCAAGGTTTGGCTCTGGGAATGAAAGGTTCATGTCACTGAGTTGCTGGTTTATAAGGCATTTGTGAACCCTTTCAGTCCAAAGATCAAAATATCAATAAATTCTCTTTACTGATTTCCATACATTTCTTTTAACCCTTTCATTCCCAGATCAAACCTTGAGTCAATAAATGTGGTTGTAACTTTTAGGTCTGTGGATGAAACCCTAGTGTGTGTGACCATTCAAATGAAAGCTATTGAGCAGTACTTTCATGTGGTACTGTTTATTATATCCTGTACAAGGTGGTTCTAATTTTTGAGTCTGTGGATTAAACCCTAGTGTGTGACCATTCAAATGAAAGCTACTGAGCAGTACTTTCATGTGGTACTGTTTGTTTTTGACAATTTTGCAAAATGAAATTCAAGATTTTTTTCTCAGTTTTGAACTGAGCACTCTTGGGAGTGAAAGGGTTAATGTCAGTTCTGAGAATTTGGTGATACATCATGACTATACATGTATCTCCTAGTTGATGATTTTCTTTATTCTCATCACCTGTCTGCTTGGCAACGTGTTGTTATTAAAGTGAGAAATTGGATGTTCATCACTCTATAGCAAGACAAATTTAAAATGGTTGTTTTTTTAAGGTCATTACAAAGTCTGAAATGATTGAATATTATGATGTTAGCGGATGTTATATTCTGAGGCCATGGTCGTATGCTATATGGGAGCGTATAAGAGGTATGTGTACAAAGAAGGCATGTCAGACACAGCGGTATAATGATGTAGTGTGTTGACTCCAGATTGAGAGGTCAGGGTTCACACCACACTTTACTCACAGTGCCTCTCTCCACCCAGTAGTACATTGTTGTATAAATGGCCAGGAAATTGTGGGGGACACCTGACAAAATGCTGGGAAGGGGGGGGGGGTGGGGGTTGTTTGTGATGGACTAACATCCCATCCAGGGGTGTAAAAATACTCTTAGTATTTGGAAGTTAAATGCTGGCACTAAAGCCTGGTTTTCACTAGCGACGCAAGCGCAAGCATAAGCATAAGCACAAGAATTCTGTGCAAGTGAAAACGAAAGCAAGCACAAGCACACAAGCGCAAGAACGAAATATTCACATACAAGATTTGATTGATCATTGTTAAAACCATGTTTTTGTGCATTTGACTGACAGAAAACATGAATCTATTATAATTTTGTTTTACTCATTGACTGAAAGCTCGAATAATGTTATTTTCGCTTGAAAACAAAACAAACAATTTTAACAGCAACGACGTTTTTTACCAGCAAGATTCGTAGAATCAAGGCAAGCAAAATAAACACAATAACTGATAAATATGACTTTCGGAGATAATTTTCTGAACTAACCTTTGTTTAGCTCAAAAATTCTTTCAAAATCATGTCAAAATCACTGCTTTTTCCTTGTGCTTGTGTTATGTTCCGTTTTCACGTGCGACGCAAGCATAAGTGCAAGCATAAGGATCAAAATATTTTGATCCTTGTGCTTATGCTTGCGCTTGTGCTTATGCTTGCGTCAAGCCCGTTTTCACGGTGAAATGAGGGCTCTTGTGCTTGCGCTTATGCTTGCGCTTGTGCTTGCACTTGTGCTTGCGTCGCTAGTGAAAACCAGGCTTAAGGAACTACATTTATGTATGTGGTTCTTCCGGCCCCTCGGATTGGAATCAGCCTTTAATAGAAGACAAATGACTGATTTAGTGCTCAGACCTAAGAGAAATAATTACAGTTGAATCCCGATAACTCAAACCTTCAAGGGGAATTGAAAAAGGTTCAAGTTAGTGGGAGGTTCGAGTTATCGAGGGTAAAATTATTAAGAAAATGATCTGAAGGGGAATCGAAAAAGGTTCGAGTTATCAGGATTCAACTGTATTGTAGAAGTACATTATGATCATGATAATAATTTATTGAGCAAACAGTGGTTAAGACAATATTTATTTACTCATTTTAATAATAATTATATTTGACTTTATTTTGACAGACTTCTTTGATGCAGAAATAAAAAAGCTCGGAGTAGAGAATGTTTACTTCCCAATGTTCGTGTCTCAGGCAGCTTTGGAGAAAGAAAAAACTCATATTGCAGATTTTGCACCAGAGGTAACAAAAAAATAATAATTTATTGCAAACTTACTGAAATGTTCATGTACTTGTAGTATCAAGGCGTATACATGTACAGTAGAACCCCAGCAAATCGAACTCCCAAGGGAAACAAAAAATAGTTCGAGACAGCGGGGGTTCGAGTTAGCTGATATAGTAAATGACTGAAAAACAAGGGCAAGGGAAATGGGTTTGAGTTCGAGATAGCAGGTAGTTTGAGTTAACCGAGTTTGAGTTAGTGGGTTCTAACTGTATCTAGCATCTTTGCACACATTACGAGCCTATGATGCTAGATAATTACTTTATTTAAAGATATGATTTCCTTTTCCATCCTTCTTGATTGATTTACAACTTCTCCCTACCTTTCTGTAACAAGAGGGATATCACGAGAATGAATTATTTCATGTACATGTATTCAAGATGGCACAATGTTGATTGTTGATTGTTACCGTTTAGGTCGCTTGGGTAACAAGATCGGGACAATCTGAGTTAGCAGAACCAATTGCGATCAGACCGACAAGTGAGACAGGTAAGCTTGGATCCAAAATGTTGAGCTTTTAATAATAAAAATGTTTCCCAGTCACTAGTATAAAAGTAAGCTGTAAACTGTTGGCTTCAAGCCCAAGATGCTTTACTCTCCCAGGATCTCGCTCCACCTACATTTAGGAATATATTAGGTAAAGCATTTGGGGCCTAACTAGCCACACTGCCAATAGGCACTGTGATTTGCCCACGAAATCTCGATCCGGAGTCCAACGTGCTAACCATTAGTCTACTGCATCTTCCTACCTGTATGAGTATGGGTGGTGGAAATTTGTTATTTTGGGCTACTGGACAAAATGCAGCTGGGTGGGGATGGGGGGGGGGGGGGGGGGGGGGGGGGGGGGGGGAGGGAGAGTAGCAATACTCCTAGTGGAACTGTAAGTGCCAGCAGTGATCTGACTCCTATAATCCCTAAAGTCTGAATGGAATTATCTTGTCCTTATTCTCCATTCATTTCTGTTCTCTTTTCTCTAGTTATGTATCCGTCTTATGCCAAGTGGATCAAGTCACACAGAGATCTCCCCTTAAAACTCAACCAGTGGAATAACGTTGTGGTTTGTACACTAAGAAGAACTTGCTTACAATATTTGAACTATATGTTTTGTTGGTTTTGTGACAGTTTGTAATCTTATAATTTAATATTATTGTTGTTGATTGTTGTTATAGAGATGGGAGTTTAAACACCCCCAACCTTTCCTCAGAACACGGGAATTTCTCTGGCAAGAAGGTCATTCTGCATTTGCTACTTACGATGAAGCAGTTGACGAAGTAAGCCAATAACATTAATACTCCACTTGTACCAAAGTTTAAATAATAATGTACTATACAAGTTGTTTTCTTAAATGAGATTATCAATAATCATAGTTAACAGGGAGATGCACCATCGGCCAGTGTGTGATCTATTTGCACATGTGCATTTTTGGTGTTTTTCCGAGAACAGTTGCCCAAGTGTTTTGCTCGGTTTACCACTGCCGGTATTTTTGCCTTTTGTCTGCCCTCGGCCACTCATTTCAATGTCCTTCCCCTTATACAATACAATGCAATGCAATGCAATGCGGTTAATCAGCGGAAAGTTGTGTAATACGGCTGGGTATTTTTATGAGTCAGTTTTTATTTTTTCGAGCCTCTTTTGGCTACAGTCATAATAAAAGACAGCATGAACCTGAGCATACTGTAACAACAAAATAAAAAAATAAAAAGCTATGCAATAGGGTACTTATAATCGGAAGAAGTATCTTAACACAAGCCCATAGGCTTATATTCAAGGGGATATACCACAATTTTCCATGACATTGTTGCCAATTTGTGTCATCTTTTTGCGCAGGTTTACACTATTTTAGATCTTTACCGACAAGTATACACAGACCTTCTGGCCATTCCGGTGATCAAAGGAAAGAAAACTGAGAAAGAAAAATTTGCTGGAGGCGACTTCACCACCACAGTCGAAATATACATTTCAGCCAGTGGACGTGGAATTCAGGTTTGTTGACATACCGTATATATTATAGTCCTGTAGTTTGGTGTATCATTTGACTTGATACTGATGTTGTGAATATTTTATTTTAGGGTGCAACGTCTCACCATTTAGGGCAGAATTTCTCCAAGATGTTCGACATTATGTTTGAGGATCCAGACCCAACGAAACAGGTTAGCTCAACATCAGTTTATCTTCGGCAATTTTCTGAAGTCTTCGGGTGATCTTTGGAAATCTTCCGCAAACTTCACAAGTCTTCGAAAGACTTCGGAAATCTTCGGAAGGCCTCGGGTTAACTACGGCCATCTTCGGAATACCTCGTATAACCGTCGGCAGTGTTTGTGTTTCTACGTACTTACTTCGGGAATCTTCGTTGTAATTTGCATTTGTATTACAACTTTGCACTCGTTACACTTACCTGCACTCGTGTTACGTGAGACTCCTTTTTTAACCAATCAGAATTGAGTAATTTTTCCGAGTGTCTAGTTTCACTGCAAGTGTTATCTTCCTTTACCCTGCGAGCAGAGTCCCACTCGATCTTCCCAGAAAAATCGGTAATCTTCCTTCCATTTGCAGGATAAATGCTACGTGTATCAGAATTCTTGGGGTCTCACCACTCGGACTGTGGGAGTAATGACAATGGTTCATGGGGATAATCAAGGACTTGTACTACCACCTCGTGTTGCTTCTATTCAGGTAATACTGTAAATTATCTATTAAACGCCACTCTGATAAACGCCTTGTATCTAATAGACGCCCCTGTGAAATTCGTATTTTGTATTAAACCATCACATCATAGTTACAGATCAGGCTGATACAAACTATGCCTGCTGGACCAAAGAGAAAATGGTTTGCAGTCTACACGTAGAATTAGAAATGAAAGTTGATACTATACAGGACTATTTTGTACTACCAGCGGTCATCAGGCTACAATTGTGGTCAAAACTGTTGAGACACTTTACCAAATATAAACCAATTTGAGAACTACAGCCTATTTGTTCAACCCCCTCCCCCATTTCAATATTGTCGCGTTGTGAAAACGATGTTAAAACGAAGCAGGATGAATTGTCAGCCCAATGAAACAACATTGAGCAGGGGGAGAGGGGGACAAAAATATTTATATCCACTCGTTGGTTAAGTGACTTGTGAAAAGTGTGGGATATTCATTGTCTCAACTAGTTTTGACCTAGTCTCCTACGCAGCCGTTATTTGTGTCGTCACGCAACGCACAAATAACGGCTGCGTAGGAGACTAGTTTTTGACCACGATTGTAGTATGTTTTGTAGAACCAAACTGTATCATAAACATAAATATATAAAAAGTTGAAAAGACACGTACGTTACATTCTACTTACACCAACTTTATCCGTTATGTTCTGCAGGCTGTAATCATTCCATGTGGTTTGACAGCCTCTCTACCCGAGGCTGAGAAGAGCAAGTTGTTGGACAAGTGTAAAGAATTAGAGGACAAACTTAAAGCAGCTGGAGTGCGAGCCAAAGGAGATTTCAGAGATAACTATTCACCTGGATGGAAATTCAACCACTGGGAATTAAAGGTACTCTGTCGACAATGACAACAACAACAACAACAACAACACAACAACAACAAAAGCATCAACGTCATCAACAATAACAACAACAAAAAGAGCAACGAAAAAACAACAACAACAACATAAAAACAACAGCAAAAAAAAACAACAATTGAAAACAACAACTGAAAACTTTAATAGTTAATTCATACTTCATTATATGGCAAACTGGTCCACGATGAAAAGGAGCATTCTGATTGGTTCCCTGAGCGGTCCGAATTTTTTAAAAAAGGAACGCTAAGATGGACCGCTCACGAACTCATTTCGCCGAATTCCTTTTATGAAACATTGAACAAAAGAAAACTTTTTCCTATTTTCCTCATGTCTGGCGGACAATTTTGGTTTCATTTTTGCAAACTGGCCTGATAAATGCAAGAATATGCTTAACCTTGGCACGCGCGCGTTAGCCGAGAATGATTGCATTAATTTATCAGCAAAGTTTTTAAAAAGCCATTATAATAAAAACTTTATTGAACTAGCTTGTTCGGTCCGTATTGGGAAATATTGGTCTCGTTCTTTATTGCAAGTTTATTTTCCCAATACGGACCTCACGCTAGTTCAATAACATATATTTTATAGTTACACAAGAGATTGGAAAAATGTTCAGTGCAGGTCATCTGAATATAACAGAGGCTAATCTGGTTGACACTAATTGCTGGTAATTTCTGGACGAAAGACCACTTGGGGCTATAGTTGACGTCTCTTTTATTTTTCAGGGCGTTCCTCTTCGTATTGAAGTTGGACCACGTGACGTGAAGGCCGAACAAGCGATTGTTGCACGAAGAGACACTGGTGACAAGGTCAGTGTCAGATCAATTCACAAATCTGTTTTTTTTTTTTTTTTTCTTTTCATTTTTTTAAATCAATTCACAAATCTTGGTTCCGGCAAAGTTTTTTTTTTTCATTTGTTCGGAGTGTTTTGCGTTTTAGATTTTGCAAGGTACTACGATTATCCGTTGAGTAAGGCGCACGGGAAGTTTGGTGACAATGTTTTCACGTTATAAAACTACGTTGTTGCCATGAGCAACTGGCTAGGTTTCTAATGGTAACCCAGCCTTTCTATCTGTTACTGACGTCAATGGTAACAAAGCGTCAGCCACACACAGGTTACCATTGGAAACTAAGTCAGTTGCTCATGGTAACAACGTAGTTTTAACCTGTAAACCTTGTCACCAAACTTCCATCGCGCCATACTCAACTGATAATCGTAGTAAAGCAGCCTTAGTTTTTCTCATAGAAGGATTTTAGAATGTTCTGATTTTTGTTTGGGAGGTGAAAGTTTAATCTTGATTCTTTATGCTTTCATGTATCTACAGCATACTATCAAGCAAGATGGTATAGAGAAACACATACAAGAAACTTTGGAACGTGTTCATACTGATATGTATGACAGGTAACGACTGCACTTTGTGTTAATTCTGTCTTTGTAAGACAAACATTGAGACTAGTAATTTCATTTTACTTCAGTTTGCCATGTTTTCCCCTAAAATAACTTAAACTTATTTTAAATCGAGCGAAAAAGGAAGTTTGCTTATACGTAGTTACTGAGCTTTTTGATTGGTTGAAAAAACTCGTGCCGATTTTTTTAACCAATCAGGACCAAAACGTGAAAGAAGTAAACAACAACAATCGTGAGTTGGCTTACCTGCGTTTGTTTTCCCACGCTTGGCACCAGTTACATGTTTTCCGCGCTTGGCATCGCTTGCGTCTTTTGCTTTGAATTCTGATTGGTTCATTACATTATCTGCATTTGTTGTCTCTTGTGATTGGCCAAACATACGATTACATTTTGGTTACGACAATCATCAGAAATCCGTTGTAAAAGAATTCAATGAACGTTAAGTCCAAGCCATCGCATAATTTAGTGTCAAAGTCCTTTTTACACTAAACCGATAGTGCTCAGAATTAGAACTAAAATACACTTTCTTACGTTGAAGCCGGAGATCGTTTTATCCAGTAACTGTGTGACATCGTGTAGCTTCGGTTTTGGATTTTAAATCTAATAAAGTTAAATAATTATAAATGATCCTTTCTAAATCTATTTTATTTTGTGTCCTTCCATGTACAGAGCCAAGAAGGAAATGGAAGCTAATCTTGCTGTAGCTCACACGTGGTCCTGAGTTTAACGCAATGCTGGATAAACAAAAGGTTTGTACTCGAGTGATCAACATCTTATCTCTCCTTACAATATCAATGACATTGTCAAACAGACAGGCGATGAGAATAAAGAAAATCATCAACTAGGAGATATTGTGTCGATGTAACACCAAACTCTCACAACTGGAATTTGAAGAAATGTATGGTACTAAGCAAGGAGAGCTGATAGTTTGAGCTAAAACGGTTTAAACCTTTCACTCCAAAAAGTGCGCAGTTCAAAACTGAAGGAAAAAATCACGAATTTCATTTTGGAAAATTATCAAAAAAGAAACAGCACCACTTGAAAGTACTGCTCAACAGCTTTCATTTGAATGGTCACACACTAGGGTTTCATCCACAAACTCAAAAAGTTAGAACCACATTTATTGACTCAAGTTGACTCTGGGAGTGAAAGGGTTAAGCCCTGATGTCCTTTTCTCCGTTTGCTCTATTGTTTATTATATCTGCGTCACGTGTACTAAACTAAACTATGGTATGATAAAGCCGCACTCGGGCCAACTGGCCCACACTGCTGGAGCTTATCCCGTATTCCGTAGCATGAAGCGACCAGGGCCCGGTTGTTTCGAAAGCCGATTAACGCTAATCCAGGATTAAAAGTTAATCAAGCTTTTAATTTCTCTTGTATAAAAGTGTTTTCCTCTGCTAATGTTTTGTAAAGTTTAAGATTAGTCAAAGTCAAAACAGAATGACAAAAAATATAAACAGAAAACCTCACTGAAAAGTTACAAAACCTGAAATCGAAATTCGCCGCTAATCCTGGATTAGCTTAATCGTCCTTTGAACAACCCGGCCCAGGAGTTTGCTACTCCCCCTGGTGGGATGCTAGTCTATCACAGGTTACCTCCAGCATTATTGTCAGGTTATTAACAATAACAGGTTATTAACAATACATATTTAAATTTTAACTACTTATTTATATATCTACTTTATAAGTATTTTATATGTTCTATTTATGTACTTTATGCTATAGTGTCCCCAATTAGCTTTACAGCTAAATATTCCAGACACTTAAATAAAGTTTATGTATGTATGTACTGTATGTGTTGCCCTAACAGTTCTCCAGTACACATTTACTCCTGGGTGGAGACAGCGCACTGTGAGAGTTAGTGGACATCTTGCTCAAGAACACAACACAATGACTCCGGTCTGCGATTGAACCCAGACCGCTCGATCCAGAAGTCCAACGCGCTAACCAGAAGGCCACCACCTGAATCTTGTGTGAAAAAGGTTTATTTATGCTGACATAATCTTCTTCTTACCGCAGATCATCCAAGCACCATTCTGCGGTGAAGGTGACTGCGAAGGCAAGATTAAGAAAGGACAGTGCAAGGTATTATGCTGGCTTATATTGAAGTTGAGGAAGTTTTCTTACACGTGAGAAAAACAGAAATTACTGAGAAATGAGTCAAATTCAATGTGGATTGCGAAATTGTATTGGCCAAATTCGTTGTCTTTGTCATGAAATTTGTAATATAATTAATATTATATCACTTTCACTTTTGCGGGAACATATGAACTCAAAATTGACCTTGCTCCCAATGTGTGGCTTCATAACTCAGTTAGTAAAGCATTGCACCGGTAACTCGGAGGCCATGGGTTCAAATCCCGTCGAAGCCCTGAATTCTTATCTGCAATGGCTTACATTGCAAACACAACTGTATGCGATGATCATTAAATTTTATTCACTTAACATGTATCCGCAGTTCATATGATTTCATATCAGCATCACTTAATATCATATGTTTCTTTCAGTGAGCGTGCTTTGATCGTTTCGTATTTTTATTTTATTCAGGGACCAAGATTTGGAACCAGGAGCCCCATCAATGGGAGCAAAAAGTTTGTGCATTCCGTTTGATCAGCCCATGGAGATCACCGCTAACACAAAGTGCGTGCACCCAGAGTGCGGCAATGCAGCCAAGTTTTACACGCTATTTGGAAGAAGTTATTAGAACTACTCCAGTTGGACCAGGACCCGGTTGTTCGAAAGTCGATTAACGCTAATCCTGGATTAAAAGTCAATCGAAGTTTTAATTTCTCTTGTATAAAATTGTTTTTTCACTGCTAAACGTTTTGTAGAGTTTGAGATTACTCAAAGTCAAAACTGAAGGACAAATATAAACAGAAAACCTCACTGACAGGTTTCAAAACTGAAATCAATATTCACTCTAATCCTGAATTAGCTTAATCGTCTTTTGAACAAACGGGCCCAGATTAACTGTTCCCGACAATCTTGTGAAATCAACCGTTATGTCAATATATTTCTGCCCCTCTCGACATGATGGAGAATAAATAATACTATTTTGGTAGTCGCGAGCTATGTTTGTGAAGTCTCGCATTTCCTGAAAATAATGCAAAAATCCGAACCAATCGTTGCGGTTTTCAAATAATGCAACAGACCAATCAGACGTGGAAACAAAAATATGAAACCGGTGGCATGCGCGGGAAAACGTGTATGCGGTTTGTGCTAGCACGCATGACCCAAATCTCGATTGGTTTCAATCTCGTTCCCAGAGTCCTCGTTATCCTTGTCCAGCGGTGGAGCGGCCAACAAGAATCTCTGAGGGGAAGCGATCCGCCATGACAAGATTCTTGGACTTCCGGTCTTACCGCGCTAGTCAGGCGGATCACTCGATCCCAGAGGTCCTTGTTGGCTGCTCCACCGCTGGACAAGGGTAACGGGGACTCTGGGAACTAGATTGGATTGGTTTTGTATCACGACTAGCCTATTGGGCTGCAGTACTTGAAGCTGGTAGTAAACTGGATCGTAATCTGGCCGTACGTAGATCTGTATGAATCTTCTTTCGCTTCTCGGAAGTAGACCTCTATTGTTGTAGAATAATAAATTTGCACGTGTAAGATTACACTGAAGCCAAAGGCTGTAATAAAGATTTGACAGCAGATATATTGAGGAATGTCCCCTTTTTACGATCAAAATAATATAATATTTGGTCTTTTTTTTACAAACGATGCGTCAAACTTCAAAGCCCGGGCAAAACGAGGATCACTGGAGGATTAAAGCTGCTGAGAGTTGGCTCCCATGGGAGTTCTCTTCAAATCTCAGCGACTATCATCACCCCGGGCCAAATCTTGACCCGAGATCTCTTCATGCTGAGATGTTACAACATTTTTGGCCAACACTTAAAGGTTACAAACACCAAATGATGTTCCTACAACATAGTTAAAATAACAAAATAGACAAAAGTTGAAATATTGAAAGTGGAATAATTTTTGATTGAATGGAAGCGTCCTAGGTTGTCCCTTAATTCGAAAATTCAATTTTCTGTTTCTTTATCCGCCTTATCGAACCTGTTTTTTTTTTGGTCAAATGGACTGTTCGTTCGGAGTATTGTATTGAATTATTGGTTTTCACACACGCCAGACGCGCCATGCACGTACGAATTTGAAAGGTCGAATCCTGACAATTGGCGTAATCATCGGCAGCAAGTGATGCGCGCAAAATCCCATACGAGATCACCGGAAAGTGCTCGCTCATTTCCATACAAACATAATGGCGGCAATTCAATTCCCGGAATTTGTTTTCATTTCGCGTGGATAAGCCGTCACGGAACAGATAAGGTTTTTACCTTGGAAACAATTCCGAGAGAGACTCTTCTTTCACATATCTTTTTTAGCAAACTAATTATCTTTCCCACAATAGTGAATTTATCGCTCGAAGTCGAGCGACTCGTAAGTGAAACACGAAAACATAGCTCAAAGAGTTCATGTTTCACTTACGATCGATCGACTTCGAGCGATAAATTCACTATTGTGGGAAAGATAATTAGTTTGCTAAAAAGATATGTGAAAGAAGAGTCTCTCTCGGAATTGTTTCCAGGTAAAAACCTTATCTGTTTCCGTGACGGCCTTATCCACGCGAAATGAAAACAAATTCCGGATTTTGAATTGCCGCCATTATGTTTGTATGGAAATGAGTGAGCAGGTTGGCGCACGCGCACTCATTTTGCCGCTGTGTCACCGGAAAGTGCTTAAAGTTAAGAGTGAATGTCCCTTATAATCGAAGAAAATTGAAAAATTCGCGGACACGGTCAAAATCGATTTGGCTCATATTTTGTCTGTAGGAAGCTTTACATACTAGACAAAACGAAATGAGGTTAGATTTTTGAAATATCCATTTTAACGGGAATAAACCGTTGAAAAACCGACTGAGGGTGAAAAGCTCAAGTTTCACCTTCTGCGAACGCGAAATTATGCAGTTTTCAGGCAGTTCTCATACGAACTAAAACGTAACAGCAGAACTTATCCAGCTATATATACATAGTGTGGGACTTCCTTTATCGAGATATAGTGATATTTTTGGTCTCGTGTTATTTCTGAAGGAACCACATCCCGATTATGAGACGACATCTTCAGCCTTTCGTAAACAAGCCAAAGGCGGCTCAAATTAGCTTGGCAAAAAAGCATGTGGTAGTGTCTCAAAATTTCTAAAAATATTTCCAGCGACTCTAGAAGAATAGTTCTATACGATTCTGGTCTTATTTGTTTGGGATCTTCTGCTATTTTAATATAAAAACTGACCAAACTCGACCTAAATTACAAATGACGCCATGTTGAAACGATTGACATCAGAATTTATCGCTTTGTAATCAAGTAATTGTTTTGGCCTAATATATCCCCATTGATGCTTAGAATCAATAGAAACGTATAGATGATGTTTATAATTAGACTGACTCTAGATATACCGAGATATATAAAATAAATTTCGACTATACATACCTTGCAAATCGCGCCATAATTATACGGTGAATTACTCTAGCTCATCAATTCCCGATTGGTCTTTTGCCATACTACAGTCCGCTTCACATTCACTCGGCATAAATTATATTATTTGCATCCATATATAAGAAAAACTCTATGTTGTCTTCATAATCAGTTTCGAATATACTGAGAAACAAACTGAGTGGAGGGCTCGATCGAGTCGAGTGACTGAAATCCGATCGAGTGACTGAAATCCGATATGCGTGATCTCAACGGCAGTAACAAACTTACTGTCACGCAACCCTTCAGTTCGGCTTTATCTCAGTTACAGTTCTTTTAGTCATGGGCCAGGCCAGAATTTCTTACCACTTCGGGGGACAAACGGTGACCAGTGTCAATTTGAAGAGTGCTCAAGTTGTTTAATAATTTTGATGATAGCAATTTTGAATGGGTAGCTTTATGGTATATTTTTTAACTTCAAAAAGCCAAAAAATGTGCTTTAGCGTGAAAAACGAGGCTCAAAAGAAAAGCCAGCCTAAAAAAGGAACGATAATCTTTCTACGCCTTCTTGAAGGCATGCAAAGATAAAATATATTTTATTTCATTCGATTTTACTGACTAAAACGAAAAAACGCTTTTAAAACCTCGTTTTAGAACAAATTCCCTTTCATCAATGTTTGCAATGCATCATGGGTAATCTAAGATGGCGGACAATCTTTCAGGTACGTTGTTGGTCGTGTTTCCTTGCTATTTATGACGGATTTCCGACATTTTAATACAAAATATATAGAAAATATTTTCACTAAAGGGTTTGAACAACTATTTTAAAGAAAGTTTTACGAAATTAGTGCTTTTTTTAAGTGTTTTTTTTCGGTAAACATTCGTACAAAACTTTACCAGCATTCGAGATGTGCACTCGATTGTCGAGGTTCGTGTACTGAATTGAGTGTGTATTTGCTGGTTTTATATTGTTGTAAGGATACTTGAGTGACAACGAATTGTATATATGTGTTTCCAGTTACGATAATTAGTGCAAATGGGTGGATCTATAAAGTGTATGGGTCAGATTCAAATGGCAAATATGATTTTCAGCCGAATTACTAAAGTGAGTGTTGGTTCAGTGATGCTGTAGTTTACTTTCTGGAATTTCATATTAGCGGTGTTTTTTTCATTTTTAGGAAATAAATCTAAGAGGAATGTGAATATAGAATCGGAAGAACCCGCCAATAAACGTATTTGCGTAGAAATAAGAGATAACTGCTTAATACACTGCACCGAAACGTCCGATGATCTGTCATCATTGTAAGATACCCAGTCGTGGACAACGCTTTTAAGGGCCGCGGAAATTCGACAGTACACTCCGATTCTAGATATCGCCAAGACTGTCACAGGAGAAGAGCCCCCAGATATCAAGTATCACCGCAAATGCCGGAGTATTTTTTACAATGAAAAGAGATCTTGATAAGATATGTAAAGATGCGAATAAGTTCAACGAGTCCATTGTAACAGAACGAAGATTGTCTATGCGTGAACCTCCAACGAAAAACATAATATACAACCGTGTTTGCATTTTTTTGTGACAAGGTTAGTAAGTATTCAAAAGGCTAAGAATGATGGTAAGATATTAGCTAAGAATGATGGTAAGATATTAGCTCTAGTGTCCCGGAACTTGGTAGCAGCTGAGGGCTGTTATCACCGAAGTTGTTACAAGGCGTACACCTGGCACAAGGAGTCAAGCACGCTCCACTACATCCGAGGATGAAGAATCGTACGCTCGCATCGAGTCTGCAGCTTATGAGATGCTATTTCATCACGTCAGAGTGCACATACTTGAAACACCTAAAACTAGTGAGGCTAAACAGATCTTACTCGTACGATGCTCTGTTTTATGGAAGATTTGGGCGTGGCAGAGGCTAAAGAGTCCACGAAGACGCACCTTCGCCGAAAACTTGAGGCAGAGTTTGGAAGTATGTTACAGTTTGAAGACCTGCTTGGTAACAGCAGATTGTTTGTCATCCCTGGGACTCTGTCAAGACTTCAGTTGGCCAAAGAGCTTGCAGAATGTTTACAGCAGCAACAAAGCCAGTGTAAAGCATCAAGTACGGAAGAAATTCCACGAGTTGCGCTAGAGCTTCGAAAAGCCATATGTTCTAAGAAAGCTGTCGATGAGTTCTGTGCTATCTCACCCACTTGGACCTCTTCCCTGGGCATTAGCCAGTGCTGATGGCTCACTAAGGAAGACCAACTAACAAGTATACACTAGCGAAAGAGCTCCAGAAGGATCTACCAGCAGTTGAAGCTATCCCACAGCCATTGGCATGTATCATTGACAGTATGGCCATGGTCCAGAGGCTCAAAGGAGACCATATGACATTTGCTGACATAGCGGATGCGCTGATGGCTATGATCTTACGAGAAGGGCAGCAGCTAAACGGATCGACGTGGTCTTTGATGTTTATAGAGAAATATCAATCAAGAATACCGAGAGAGAGAAGAGAGGAGGTTACTCAGGAAACGAGTACAGACATATTCAGCCAGATCATAAAGTACAGCAATGGAGGAAGTTTTTAGCAAACCCTCAAAATAAGAAGCAACTAGTTGGATTTGTCACCGAAGAATGGCAAAAAGGAGAGGTTCCTGCGACGACTAACAGGGAAGACGCTTTTCACTACGGCAGAGGAAAAGTGCACTGAGATTTCACCAGATGGTGGTGCTAAGCTCAGAGAGGACCTCAAGTCAACCCAAGAGGAAGCGGACACCAGACTTCTACTCCACGCAGTTCATGCAGCAAAGAATGGTTACAGCACCGTTGTGATATCATCAGAAGATACCGATGTTTTCGTACTCTGTCTAGCTTTCAAGCCCTTCGTTCCAGCTACAATGTATTTGAAGTGTGGTACGCAGACTCGTACAACATACATCAGCATTACCAATGTTGTCCAGCGTCATGGTTTGGGGTTGTGCAGGTGCCTTCCCGGACTGCATGCGTTCACTAGGTGCGATGGCGTCAGCGCCTTTTCTGGCAAGGAAAACTGACCGCCTTGAAGCTAGTAAAGAGAAAACCTGCATTCCAAGAGGTATTCCAGCAGCTTGGCATGGATTGGGAAGTGTCCCGATGAGTTTGTTCGCGAGGCTTCAAGAATTCACATGTTTGTTGTACTCCTCAAGTCCTGGAACAAATGATGTCAACGTGCTTCGCTACCGTCTCTTCTGTACCAAGAAAGGAGGATTAGAATCGAACCAACTACCACCATGCAAGGACACTCTTCGAAAGCACTGTGACCGAACAAACTACGTGGCAGCATGTTGGCGCAGGAGTCTTCAGGGCTGTCCTCAGATCCCCTCGCCCATCGGATTTGGATGGTGTCTAGAGGATGGCAAGTTGACCATCGACTGGATGAGTGGGGAACCAGCACCAAACGCTGTTCTTGAGCTCCTGTCCTGCCAATGCAAGCGCGTCTGCCAGTTGCCAAGCTGCACCTGTCTCGTGAACGGTTTGCGATGTACTCAGCTGTGCAAGCTCCAAGAGTGCGCAAACCAGCGCGAAAAAGTCGCCGAGGAGGACTCGCTGACAGATGAATCCGATCCGAACTATTCTTCTAGAGTCGCTGGAAATATTTTTAGAAATTTTGAGACACTACCACATGCTTTTTTTAAGCTAATTTGAGCCGCCTTTGGCTTGTTTACGAAAGGCCGAAGATGTCGTCTCATAATCGGGATGTGGTTCCTTCAGAAATAACACGAGACCAAAAATATCACTATATCTCGATAAAGGAAGTCCCACACTATGTATATATATAGGCTGGATAAGTTCTGCTGTTACGTTTTAGTTCGTATGAGAACTGCCTGAAAACTGCATAATTTCGCGTTCGCAGAAGGTGAAACTTGAGCTTTTCACCCTCAGTCGGTTTTCAACGGTTTATTCCCGTTAAAATGGATATTTCAAAAATCTAACCTCATTTCGTTTTGTCTAGTATATAAAGCTTCCCACAGACAAAATATGAGCCAAATCGATTTTTGACCGTGCTGTTGCTGCTCGTGGCTGCAAGCCCACTGCTGACTGTTATTAAAACAATTAAAACCATGGTTGAATACAGAAATATTTTTATTTTATTTTTATAAATCGCCATGTAAAGTTGTGATTTAGAAAGTTCAAAAGCATAATAGGTTGGAATAAATAGTTAGCTCGTGGTCTTTCGTAATTTTCAAGCTCAGTCCGCTGTCACCCGGAATGCCAAGGAAACGAACCGGAACCTGTCGGACTACCGGAACTAACCCGGAGCCTGCCGGAATCGACCCGGAAACGAAAAAAATATAATATAAAATATGAGTGAATGAAACAAATGAACCGACCAGGAAACCGAGCCCCCATCCCCACTGGATGGTAATTTCGGAGACTACAGCCGATAAAAATTATGTCAACAGTTTAGACCACAGTGTTTTCATGCACCCAAAACAAAACTTTATGACAACTAAACGGCTTAATAGAGGACGATTCTAAACCAATCACTGCGCTAGTTTTTCCACAGCAAATTATATGAACTTAATTAAATTTTGTGGATTATATTTTTAATCTTGTTTGTCTGTCTTTTTTAGAATGGTATCTTTTAGGGGTCAAATAAAGCTTGAGCCACGCCCAGATTGGTCTTCTTTTGGGGTTTAATTCAAAATTTCCGACGAGCATCCACGTCCCTGTAATATGGGAGTGCGCCCCCTCCGGGCATCAAACAAGAACAAGAGAGTGCATGCACACAATAGTCTTGAAACAACTTGATTTTGACTACCGGAGCTGACGGAGCTTGTGTCACAAGATATCGTACGTGACGTGTCACACAAGAAAAAAATAAATAAATAAAGTGCATGTCAGAGGATTTAGCACTGCTGTACTAATTGTGGACACTGTAAATGAACAAAGAAATATTGTAAATAGAACATAAACTTGTTAAAAATCCCAACTGGTGGGAGGCTGTCCAGTTGGCTATTTACAAAGCGTGGCCGAGGAGTTGAACTCGGGACTACCGAGAGAAAAATGGAGGATTTGAACTTGGGACCTCCAGATTTCAAATCCAGCGCCCTAAACCACTCAGCCACGCCACCTCCCAGATGTCCACGTCGTAATCAGAATTCGACAGCATTCTAGAGTCAGACCCTGTGGACAAGCCGTCGCAGGACCTTACGTTGTCTTTGCAAGATCAGCCTATAAGCTAATAGCCCTTTTCACGGTTAACGTGTGATAATTAACAATTATCCTGCGAAATCAAGCGGAATATCGCCTGATACTTAGCCGACGAGGCCGTAGACCGAGTTGGCTAAAATCAGGCGATATTCCGAAAGATTGAGCAGGATAATTGTTATATTATTCAACAAATTGATAACACAACTAAAAATACTCTTACACTTTTATTTTAAGAACTGACTTGAACATTTTACCGCGCGCATACCAAATTACATATATCGCAGGATACTGTTGAGTACGGTCGACAGATATTGACTTTACAATTTGTTGAATAATAACAATAATACACTTGAACATAGAAGCGAGGCAATTTCGGGCACAAGCTGCAAAACATCGTATTTTTCTTGACCTCCTTCAACTCCTTTAGTATAAAATATTTCAGGTTAACCGTGAAAAGGGCATATGTTATAAATAGCTATTGAACATTGCTGACTTCAACAAAAATAGAGTGTCTTCATATTACTGGTGTTTGCAGATTGAAAAATACAAAATCAAAGTTAATATTGCACGGAAATATGTGTAGTTTTTTTAGGTGAATGTTTGTTAGGTGAATTTTTGTTGTGTGTTATTTCTTAGGAAGCTGGAAACCACAAGAAAGTGAAAAGAAGAGCGAGAATAAAAAGAAAGAGAAAGGAAGTAAAACCAGCACACCAGTCATGAATGGAACAGATGTTGCCAAGCCTGCTGCATCACCTGAACAAGTGGAGAAACTTAAGGTTATTGCCCTGGCAAATTTTGTGCATTTTTGACAATAAAAAATACTAGTAATACGTGACTCGCAGATCCTCGTGAAGAGGGTGAAACCAGGCTTCAGAGATCGACTGGAGTTCCTTAGTCTCCCGACATCTGTGTGTACGCCTTTTCTGTTCACGATCTTATTTTGGACTGTTCAACGAGGGAAGGAGAATCGAAAACCATCGTGCTTTTGCTATGACCGGATTTCTGAAAATCTGTATTGTTTTTGGCCCCACACTAACGTCCAACAAAGTCACACGATGCGAAGAAACTGTTGTTAAAGGTACTTCTCGAACAATATAATTCGATCGATAAACACACGCTAAGCTTGTAGCAATTCTTGAGCAGGCGTTCCTGTTTCTGTCTACATTTTAAAGGCAGATTATGTCGAAGTCAGTGTAAAAAGAAAAAAAGAAAAAGGAAAAAAAATGGCCCGGGAGGATTCTACTAAAAAAAAAAGGAAAAAAGATCCCAGGCGGATTCGAGCCTTCGCCCCGAAGCTCAGATTTAAAGGATAGAGCCTTGCACCGTTAGGCCACCAGCGCGCTGTGTGACGTAATTTCCGGGCCACACACCATCGTCAGAAATAAATAAATAAATATGACTGTAAACTGTACAGCTCCGCAAATGATCCCGGGACCGCAAATGATCCCGACCGCAAATGATCCCCAAATTGGACCGCAAATGATCCCAGGACCGCAAATGATCCCCAGAGTGAACCGCAAATGATCCTGCTAAAAATCGAGGAATGACGTGGACGGTGGACCCGATTTTTTTCCCTTTTTCCCAAGAACTGAAACCGTGCACGCTAGACATTTTTATCTAGTTACCTGGCTACTGATGACGGAAGTGATCGATTTTTTTTTCATGCATTGATGCAGATTAATTTTAGTAAAAAAAAAAGTCAAAATCATTGAACTATTAAACGCGAGTAAAAATAGTTAATTTGAGGTGCTTTTTTTTGGTTTTCGCGGTAAAATTTATCCGCGTCTAGAATTATTGTAGACTTACACAAGAGTTAACACCGCATGTTATATTGTTTTCGGGTCACCAAGATTCATTATCTATAAATTTCGAGATTAAAGATGGTATTCTGCGCCATGAAACAAGCTAGACATGGAAATTGACACCCGTTTACAGCAAACTAGCTACTTCACGAAATCAGCAAATAACATTTCCGGTGAATTCTATTTCATGCTGTTTTGGCGGCATGACGAAGTGTGAAAACTGGGAATTTTTTCAGGTTCCTAACAAAACAAGAGGAGAACTCTCATCGGGACGGCCATAAGGTGGCTAATAGGGGTTTCATATTGACAATAGTTTCGGTACTTTGATAACGGGCTGCTTAAAACTGTAGGGTTCCACTGTAATTATTTGTGAAGACAAGCGCGGTTGCTGTCATGGTGATTGACATCCGATCTCGAAATCAAAGGTCATCTGAACTGTCAAGGCGTGTCACTTCTGATCAGTTATCAATGTCATGCGAGGTAGCTGCTTCTCCCATGTGCTTGCAGTGTGAAAATGGCTAAATTGCTCATTAAATCTGCATCACTGCATGAAAAACATTCGATCACTTCCGTCATCAGTAACCAGGTGGCTAGATAAAAAAGTCTAGCGTACACAGATTCAGTTCTCAGGAAAAATATTCAAAATGGAAAAAAAATCGGGTCCACCGTCCACGCCATTCCTCAATTTTTAGCGGGATCATTTACGGTCTACTCTGGGGATCATTTGCGGTTCGGGATCATTTGCGGTCCAATTTGGGGATCATTTGCGATCGGGGATCATTTGCGGTCCCGGGATCATTTGCGGAGCTGTACAAAACTCGTAGACAAAAATGAGACTCATTTATTTCCTGACTCGCCTATGAAAATGCCGTTCAAGATTAGGATGCTGCATATCCATTGTCTTCTTAAGACGAAATTAAGATAATTGAGCGTTGACCATTAATTTTGCGAATTTGTTACAAAATTGTTTTTCTCCAGGAGGAAATTGATGCAGCAGTATCTGAGCTCCTCAGGCTAAAAGCAGAATATAAAAACTTGACAGGAGAAGATGTCGCTGGTGATGGAAAAGGGAAAAAAGACAAAACGAAAGAAGCCGTGAACAAAATGACAAAAAGATGCAAAACCTTCAAAGAAGCAGGAGAAAACAGCGCAGCATGCAAATGTTGACGTAGACAGTGGAGGGAAAACCAGGTGTGAGAATGCCAGCAATTTGAGCTTTTAATTATTTATTTTTGGATGTAGTTTCAGATGATTATTATGTGTCACTAGTGACTTATTTGACAGTCAACTCTCTCTAAGACGGACACCATCGGAACAGGCACCTCTCTAAGACGACAGTGCCCGTCTTAGAGAGGTGCCCGGCTTATAGAGAGTTTAGATGTAGTAAAATGACTGAAATACGGCGCGCAGGGACCAACACCAGGTGTCCGTTTTATAGAGGTGTCCGTCTTATAGAGGTGTCCGTTAAGAGAGAGTTCACTGTAATGCCCAAAGATTCTGCCATGGCTACACATATAGACACAGTTTTGTACCTTTTCTTGAAGTTGTTTCATGTGTGATCCCGGGGGGGGGGGGGGTACTTGGCCCATGTTTGGGTATAGGGGTGCCGCTGAGGGTTTGAAACCCTGACCCAGGGCCAAAAAAACCCTAAAATACCCAGCCTGTGTAGGGCAACACCCTCCATTTTAGGACCCTGTTTAGGGCAAACGACAAAATACACACTCTCTTGTTCTAAAACAAGTGTAGGATACCGTCAACCATAGCATTTATCTTGTCTTGAAAATGATGTGATGTTGAGTGATGAGCTGCTAAAGACCGGCAAACATCTCCGTGCAACAATAGCCCGGAACAATACCCTGTTTAGGACAGACTCGCATTAAATTCTATTCCCTGTTCAGGGCTGGGAGGCCAAAAAACCATACCCTGTCCAGCGACACGTCCCCGTATAGGCCACATAAGGGAGTACCCCCCCCCCCCCCCCCCCCCCCCCCCCCGGGGTGTGATCCATCTATCTCGATGTCAGCTGTCTCTTGGTCTTTGGAGCTCCCTCTTCCTTTCTCTCGTTACTCCAGGTTCCATGTTAGCCTGAAAAACAAATAAACAAACAAACAAACAAACAAACAAACAAAGAACATGAACAATTTATTCCATCCTGCCATGCAAACAAACTTTACTGCGTTAACACAACAGAGACCATCTCTGATTATGCTCGACTGATATCAAGTGTTGAATAAATTGTATGATAAAATAACTTTTAATTTTGTCCATTCACAGACTGGGTCTGGATGCCAAAAAAGAAGAAAATCTAAGTGAGTGGTTTTCACAGGTACTGTATAGTACATATTTTAGACAATGACAATAGTATTGTACAAATTATGTATTATTGACGGTATTTCTTTGAGTGCTACCATATGTAAAAGACACTGAAAATTATTATGAAGCAGTCCCGTAGCCAGACCAAAACAATTACAGAAGCAGTAAAAAAAAACAGAAGATAAAAATATGTAGCCTGCAATGCA
Source organism: Desmophyllum pertusum (assembly GCA_029204205.1). Classification (NCBI taxonomy): domain Eukaryota; kingdom Metazoa; phylum Cnidaria; class Anthozoa; order Scleractinia; family Caryophylliidae; genus Desmophyllum; species Desmophyllum pertusum. The sequence goes on from MU826365.1 coordinate 1,084,962, forward strand.
GGCGGTTTGTGGCTTGCGATCAGGCGATGGTTTATCTTCGTTCGAGTGTACAACAACAACAACAACAACAACAACAACAACAACAACTTTATTCAATTTTATAGATATAATTTACAGTGTTTTGAGATGGCGGCTTATAAACACTCGATGGAATATGATCAGCGCTCGTTCTCCCAAAATACGCCTGCAATGTAGGCTAAAAAATACCATACTGGTATGCGTTGCCGCAGTAAATAAAAATCCTTGAGCGAATTAATCAGTGTTTTTTACCCTATCTTTCGAATACAATAGTCCCGATAATTGGAACTTTGCATAAGCTGAGTCTGGAAGATCCGTTATTTCGAACTATTTTCCATTTCCCAACGAAGAATTACAGCACACGAAAAATAGAAGAACATTTTTACCCAGACTCCTCGGTAGCCTCAATACTGGCTACGGGTCTGATGATGGATATAGTGGATGTTTATCGTATCACTAGTAGCTGTTGAGTTCATTTCGAGCCCATTTACTCCTTAACCGGCCAAAAACCCGCCGTGAGCAAACCACAGACATGATGTCAGTAGATGTTTTTTGATATTCAACTGATAGAGTAGGAAAACGTCTAACAAAGCATGCCTATCCGAGCACGAAACGTTGAATTGGGCCAGAGATACACACAAAAAACATCATAGGCCATACACAAACGACTCCATCCAAACAACATCAACAGGGATGGTGGAATCGAACTCCTCAAGCATGGATGCCTACAAATGAATGAACAAACACAACTGTCGATCGATAGCGCAGCAGACCGCTGAGAGAACAACATCTGGTCCGAGTAAAATGAGGATCAAAAATGTACTAATAGCAGCGAACCAACGTGTTACATACCCAGGGGGGGGGGGGGGGCCCAGGGGGATGCTCAGGTATAATAGTGACGGGACGCTCGAAGACCTTTCATGTTGGTTTGAAATTTGCGATCTGAGGACTTTTTTGGGGTTAGAAATTTTGTGGTGACTTTTTTTGGGTAGACGATTTCGGTAAGGACACTTTTGGAGGTTGTAAAAAAGCGTAACCCAGGGTATGCAGAGAAAAATGACTTTTGGGGGTTACGTTCTGGGCTGTTGGACTTTTTGGGTCTGGTGCCTAATATGACTTTTTGGGGGTCTAACAATTTGGCCTCATTCGAGCCTCCCCGTCACTATTATACCTGAGTACCCCCCCTGGGGCTACATATAGCAACACATAAACAATATATTAATTGACCTCATCGCCTGATGAAGACCAGCAGTAAAGCAGTCGAAACGTCGCGATCAACACCTTAAAGTCTGACTCGTCCCCAGTCGTCTCTTTTGTCTCCTATTAATATTAACGAGAGAAGCGCGGCCGAGGGGAGCACAAGGGGTGATCCCCCGTGTCTTGCGACTCCCAACAAAGGAGACAAGAGAGACTGGGGACGAGTCAGCCTTACGTAAAGTGACTCCATCGTGAGACAAACGATTAAAGGGACACTGTCCCGGCGTATTTGCTCAAAACTGTTATAAATGCATGAAATGGTCCCTAAATCTATGAAATAAGAACTTAATAAACTCTAACTAAATGATAAAAAGCAATTTCTTCAAGAAATTCCATACTGCAACAACATTTTTGCAAAATTTCAAAGATTTCCGAGCCAAATTTGAAACTTTGAAAAACTGACATCCTGACGTTTTATCAAAAATCCATATTGCAATCCATTTCCATCCTCGCTGTCGTTCGTCATCTTCACTTCCTAATGGGTTCCTGTCATTTGTCGAGTGTTATTCTACAGAATCAAACCATTATTGATCAACTTCCTATGATCTAGATATGTTTCTGAGCTTCCCAAAATCATGCTAAAATCAGGACAGTGTCCCTTTAAGCGTTCATCTATGATATCCCCTGGTTGATGATTTTCTTTATTCTCATCACCTGTTAATGTGTTGAAATTTGATGTTGATCGCGCAGCTTTGAATTTTATTGTAAGAGAATATTAAATATGGCGCTGTTTTTTTTTCAAGGTCATTACAAAGTCTGAGATGATTGAATATTATGATGTTAGCGGATGTTATATTCTGAGGCCCTGGTCTTATGCTATATGGGAGCGTATAAGAGGTATGTCTCACTCATGCATACATCCTTGTTGTGCGAGTAGCACATAAGACTTCATAATAGGTAATGTATACAGTATAAAGACGGCATGTCAGGCACAATGGTCTAATGATGAGTTTGAGAGGTCAGAGTTCAAGCCACGCTTTCCTCTCACAGTGCCTCTCTCCACCCAGGACTCCAGTAGTACATTGTTGTATAAATGACCTGCGATGGACTAGCATCCCATCCAGAGGTGTAGAAATAATATTAGTATGGAAGTTAAATTCTGGCACCAAGGAACTTTCTGCTGGTCCTTCCCGCCCCTCGGATTGGAACTAACCTTTATCAAGAAGACAAATAACTGATTCAGTGCTCAGACCTAAGAGAAATAATTAGTTTGTGGAAGTACATTATGATATATCATTATGATAATAATTTTATTGAGCAAACAGTGGCTAAGACAATTATTTTATTTATTAATTCATTTTAATAATGATTTTATTTACTTTTTTTCAACAGATTTCTTTGATGGCGAAATAAAAAAGCTTGGAGTAGAGAATGTTTATTTTCCCCTATTTATGTCTCAGGCAGCTTTGGAGAATTTGCAGTTTTTATTGGATCAGATTTTGCACCGGAGGTAGAAGTTTCCAAATAAAAATAACAATTACAAACTTTTCTGAAATGTTCATTGTATCGAGGCAATATCTAGCATCTTTGCACACCTTGCGGACCTATGTTGCTTATGTTGTTTCGGACCGCAAACAATCTCGGAAGCGTTTATTTTCGAACACATTTGTGACCGAAATTAAACGCGTCCGAAATATTTGGGTTTAATGTATGTATAATGTGTGCCTTTACCAGCATTTAAGATGGCGAAAAATATGTTGATTGTTGATTGTTACTGTTTAGGTCGCATGGGTAACAAAATCGGGTCAATCTGAGTTAGCAGAACCAATTGCGATCAGACCGACAAGTGAGACAGGTAAGCTTGGATTCACACTATGTAATTCTACCACAGCAGCTCAGACTACAGTACAAGAAAAAGTGAATTGTGATGGACTTTTAACAAAATATAAAAGTCAGTTTACCAATCACCAAGTGAGTGTAAAGGTCAACTGTAAACTGTTGGTTTTAAGTCCTGGCCTGGTCATTGTGTTGTGTTCTTGTATAAGACACTAAACTCTCACAGTGCTTCTCTCCAACCAGGAGTAAATGGGTACTGGTTATTCGTTTACTTTCACTTTTTTTTGTTCTCTTTTCTCTAGTTATGTATCCAGCTTATGCCAAATGGATCAAGTCACACAGAGATCTGCCCTTAAAACTCAACCAGTGGAATAACGTTGTGGTACTCAGATGCAGAAGAGCTTGCTTATAATTTAATTTATAATATACTAACCATAGGATAATGCATTTTCAAGCAATTTGATTGATTCGCTATTCATGGTCTCAGAGGCAGTATACCGTCTCTACCTTATTTGGAAATACCGCGAAGTTCAATTTTTTGTCTCGGGCAAAAATGGCGGAACATTTTTGTCTTTTTCTATTCTCCTCGGAGAAACTCGACATTTTCCCTGTGATTTGTATATTATAAAACAATTATTCACCTCAGTCTCGTGAATATTGGTGAATATTCCCCTCGACAATATTCATTATATCACAGTTTCGCTCCTCTTTTGCGCATGTCACGAGAATTCAGAATTTTTTAAGTTAAGCTGAATATATTTCACTTTATGTTCTACCAAGCTTAACTTTCGCAATATTTAATTAATGTATTTTTGGACGTTTTGTAGGTAGGGTCTTGTGAATTCGAAGGGTGCAATCTTAACAATAATGGTTGATTGTTGCTTTAGAGATGGGAGTCAGTTAAACACCCCCAACCTTTCCTCAGAACACGGGAATTTCTCTGGCAAGAAGGTCATTCTGCATTCGCTAGTTACGATGAAGCAGTTGATGAAGTAAGTCAATAACATTAATACTCCACTTGAATCAAAGTTTAAAAAGTCATGTTTCCGTGTGTATAGTCAAACTGCTAATAAATGAAGGAGGTTTACCATTGGTCATTGAGTGATCTATTTGTGCATGTACATCAGTTTTTTTTTCTGAGATTTTTAGTGTTTTGCTCGGATGGTTCTTAGTCAGTATTTTATGAATAGGTATGACGCCTTCCCTATTTGCTTAATTGTAAATTTCAAAAATGTTTGGAACACTGCATGGTAAAACTCTCTAAACATAACGATATTAAACACAAAATATATTCTACAGTCAAAAGACAGCATAACTCTGAGTATACTGTAACACTGAACAAAATACAAACAAAGCTATACAATCGCGTGCTTATAATTAGATGAAGCATCTTTCTTTATTCTAAACTTGGGCTAATATTTTTTTTGAGCGGATGGGATTTATGAGAAGCTTATGACATTTAAACATTTTCAGTGCCAATTTGTGTCATCTTGTTACACAGGTTAACACTATTTTAGATCTTTATCGACAAGTTTACACAGACCTTCTGGCCATTCCGGTGATCAAAGGAAAGAAAACTGAAAAGAAAGATTTGCTGGAGGCGACTTCACCACCACAGTCGAAATATACATTCCAGCCAGTGGACGCGGAATTCAGGTTTGTTGACACAACCTATATATTAGTCCTGTAGGCAGCAGTTAGGTGCATCATTTGGCTAATCATGCTGATGTTGTGATTGTTTTATTTTAGGGTGCTACGGCTCACCATTTAGGGCAGAATTTCTCCAAGATCTTTGACATTGTTTGAGAATCCAGACCTAACGAAACAGGTTAGCTCAGCTGTGGTTTTACAAGGGAAAGAATCAGGTACAAGGTATAATCAAACCTCTAATTAAGCGGACACCCTTGGGACAAGAGAAAGTGTCCTCTTATAGGAAAAGTGTCCATGAAAAGTGGAGCCATGATTAAGTGTCTGCTGACGGGAGGTAACCCCCGGGGGGGGACTCCCATATAAAAGTGACGGGGGTGATCGCCGGAAATTTTGAAAAAAACCCTAAAAGGTATCAAAATCTCGTTTTGTGGGTGTGGCTCGAATTCATTTTCACCCCTAAGAGGTACCAATTCTAAGACAAAACTAGTCCCTGTTATATATTTTTTTCCAGCTAGATACCCTGAAAGGTACCGGAATAACTCTAACGGCAGTCATTTTAGATTTTAACACCCCAAGTGGTACCACACCACGAATTTTAACCCCTAAAAGGTACTGCGATCACCCCCGTCACTTTTATACGGGAGTCCCCCCACCCGGGGAGGTAACCACCTACAGGAGGTGTCTGTTAGCAGAGATTTGACTTTAGTTTCACCACAGGTCACCAAAGCGCTGTATACGAGTTTGTATGGATCTGAAATTCGATCGAAAATAATTTTCACTTTTCCTTAGCGTAGTGGCGGGTTCGACCGTCGAGTAGAAATTCGCCCAAAACGGCCTCCAGGAGCCTCCGAGAAGCGATAAAAACACAGGAAAAGACAACAGGTGAGGTTTTAACACTTTAATTCATATTATTTACAACTTTTCGAAAGAAAAGTGAAAATTATTTTCAATCGAATCTCAGATCCATACAAACTCTTATACAGCGCTTTGGTGACCTGTAGTTTCACTGCATGTATTATATTTCTTCCCTTTGCAGGATAAATGCTACGTGTATCAGAATTCTTGGGGTCTCACCACTCGGACTGTGGGAGTAATGACAATGGTTCATGGGATAATCAAGGACTTGTCCTACCACCTCGTGTTGCTTCTATTCAGGTAATATTCAAATGCATACACACTGTAAGATACACACGGAGGCTCGTCATCGTATGAGCACAACATAATATTATTTGCAGCAAAGAACACTGTGCACAGGCAGTTATTTGCAGGTCCTTTAGTGAATCTGAAGTCATGTTACATTCTAGTCCACACCATCTATCCTCTGGCTCTCCTGGTAGAGAATTAATAGGGCCATTAATTGATCCTCCTTCTCCAAGGTGATCTGTCACTGGCTGCAGTCTCTGCTTCTTTCCAAGTTCCAAATCCTACCTGTGTCGTTTCTTTTTTAATGGTTCTCCGCCACATCTCTCTTGGCCCCACCTACGCTTGCCTTTTTTGGATCATTTTCTGATGAAATTACATTCTACCCTACACCAACTTTATTTGTTATGTTCTGCAGGCTGTAATCATTCCATGTAGTTTGACAGCCTCTCTACCCGAGGCTGAGAAGAGCAAGTTGTTAGACAAGTGTATAGAATTAGAGGACAGACTTAAAGCATCTGGAGTGCGAGCCAAAGGAGATTTCAGAGATAACTATTCACCTGGATGGAAATGTAACTACTGGAAATTGAAGGTACATCCGCAATTACAACAACAATCATTATGGCAACAATAATAAAAACAGCAACGAAAACAACAACAAACAACGACGACAATATAAGAACAATAACAATAACAAGACAACAACGACAACACAAATATTCAGCGCAGGTCATCTGAATATAACCGACAAAGAGGCTAATCTGGATGACACTAACTTCTGGTTATTTCTTGAAGAAAGACGACTTGGGACTACGAGTTGATGACGTCTATTCTATTTTTTTTATTATACAGGGAGTTCCTCTTCGTATTGAAGTTGGACTACGTGACGTGAAGGCCGAACAAGCGATTGTTGTACGGAGAGACACTGGTGACAAGGTCAGTGTGAGATGAATTCACGAATCGTGATCCCTGCAGCATGTTACACTGTCAAGTTTCTTTCTTTTCTCTTTTTTAATTAGATTCTTTTTTAACTAGATTCTTTAGTTTTGAATTTGATTGGAGTATTTTGTTTTCTAGATTTCTTCAAGGTAAAGCAGACGTTCTTCTCATAGAAGGATTTCAGAAGGTTCTGATTTTATTAGCGTGTTTAATCTCTATTCTTTATGCTTTCATGTATCTACAGCATACTATCCAGCAAGCTGGTATAGAGGAATACATACAAGAAACTTTAGAGCGTGTTCATACTGATATGTATGACAGGTAACTACTGTACTTTGTTTTAATTCTGTCTTTGTAAGACAAACGTTGAGAGTATTGGTTTCATTTTACTTCAGCTTGTAACTTTCACTTCAAATACATCTGCTTACTTATTTAATAATGTAGTTTACTTGCGTATACTTAGTTTCTGAGCTTTTGATTGGTTAAAAATACTTGACGTGTAACGGGGCTAAGCCAATCAGAAACAACAACAAAAGAACAATCCTGACTTGGCTACGTGGGTTTTCCCGCGCTTGCCACTGGTTGCATATTTTCCCGCGCTTGGCACCGGTTACATAATTTCCCACGCTTGGCACCAGTTGTATGTTTTTGCTTCAAGTTGCATTATTTTGTTACTAGCCAGATATGATTACCGTATATCTGAAGTTGGTTTACAATAATCATCAGAAAACCGTTATAAAAGAATTCAATAAAGTACAATCCAAGTAAACACATGATTTATTGTGAAAGTCCTTTGATAATGCTCTGAAGTTCAATACGCTTTCTTTACGTTGAAGTCGGAGATCGTTTTTCCAGTAACTGTGTGACATCGTGTAGCTTCGGGTTTTGGATTTAAATAAGTTGAATAAACGACCCTTTCAATAGCAGTTATTACAGTTGAGCCCGCAGTCAAATATTCTTTTATTTTTAAAAAGTATGCAAACGAGTTAGGCTCGATTTGCGCCGCTTTCTTAAGTCCGGTCTTCGTTCTGGCTCATTTTCCCGAACAGCGGCTGGCCATGGTAATCTGAGCCTACAAATGAGGCTAATGGGCCAATACAATGCCAGATTGACCCTTTCGCCTCGTTTGCATGTCAAACCGCTGACATCTGTAATAACTGCTATTGCTGAGATTTCCTGGATTTATTTTTATTTTGTGTCCTCCCATGTACAGAGCCAAGAAAGAAATGGAAGCTAATCTTGCTGTAGCTCACACGTGGTCTGAGTTTAACGCAATGCTGGATAAACAAAAGGTTTGTACTCGAGTGATCAACATCTTATCTCTCCTTACAATATCAATACATTGACAAGCAGACAGGTGATGAGAATAAAGACAATCATCAACTGGTGGATATTGTCTTGATGTATCAACAAATTCTCACAACTGACATTTAAAGAAATGTATGGTGACAGATAAGGAGAGCTGATAGTTTGAGCTAAAAACGTTAAGCCCTGATGTTTTTACTTGTATGGACCTGCGTCACGTGTAAGGTAAAGTAAAGCCTTACTCGGGCCAACATGGCTTACCAGGAGTATTGCTACTCCCTCAGGATGGGATGCAAGTCCATCGCAGGGGTTGCCCTAACAGTTCGCCAGTGCCCATTTATAACGCTATCCACCGAAGAAATCGCTATCCAGTGGACAAGTGTTAACAAAACAAACTATGCTATCCACTGGATAGCGATTTATCCGGTGGATAGCGTTATCCATCCTTTGAACAACCAGGCCCTGTGTAGAGATAGGAACTGTGAGAGTTAAATGTCTTGCCCAGGAACACAACACAACGACCCCAGCCAGCGCTTGAATACGGACCGTTCGATACGAAGTCCCACGTGCTAAGCATTAGTCACCGCGTCAGCTTTATTTTTGATCTTTTTAAATATATTAACAAAACCTTTTGCTCATTTCAGATCATCCATGTGCCGTTCTGTGGCGAAGGTCCATGCGAAGGCAACATTGAGAAGGACAGTGCAAGGTATTATGCTTGGTTATATTGTATTGGCAAAATACGTTTTTTTTGTCATGAAATTTGTAACATTTATCACTTTCACTTTCACGGGAAGATATGAACTCACAATTGACCTTGTACCCAATGTGTGGCTTCATAGCTCAGTTGTTAGAGCATCGCCCTGGTAATGCGGACGTCATGGGTTCATATCACGTCGAAGGCCTGAATTATTTTCAGGCTTCTTTAGCACAACTGCGAGGATCATTTCTTCACTTCAGTTTACTCCATCCCCAGTTTATATATGATTTCATACGTTGTAATCGTTTCGTATTTTTATTGTATTTAGGGACCAAGATTTGGAATCAGGAGCCCCATCAATGGGAGCAAAAAGTTTGTGCATTCCGTTTGACCAGCCAATGGAGATTACCGCTGACACAAAGTGCGTGCACCCACAGTGCGGCAATGCAGCCAAGTTTTACACGCTGTTTGGCAGAAGTTATTAGAACTACTCCAGTTGCGGAACAGATAAACGTTTCCCTGCTATCTTGTAAATCAAATGCAAACGTTATTTCAATGTCTCTGTGCCCCTCTTGACGTGAGAGAGAATTAGAAATAATAGTCGCGAGTTATTTTTGTGACGTTGGTACCAAAATCAAAACCAATCGCTACGGGTTTCATGTAATGCAACAAACTAATCAGACAATGGAATCGGTGGTAAGCGCAGGAAAATGTATGTAATTGGCGAGGCCAGAGGTCTATAACTACTGGCGAGGCGCGTTAAAACATGTATGCAGTAGCAACGTAGCCGCTGCCAAGCGCGGGAAACATGTAACCGGTGGCACGCATGATCAAAATATCGATCGGTTTTGGTTTTGCATCACGACTAGTCTACTTTACACGAGTTTTTGGTCTGCACTACTTGAAGCTCGTAGTAAACTGGATCGGGGCGTTCTTAGATCTGTACGTATCTTCTTTCACTTCTCAGAAGTAGACTCTATTGTAGTAGAATTTAATAAATTTGCACGTGTAAGATTACACTGAAGCCAAAGGCTGTAATAAAGATTTGATAGCATAGCAAATATATTGTGGAATGTCCCTTTTTTACGATCAAAATAATGTGTCGTCTTTTATTGTCTCATTCAAAACGATGCGTAAAGCTCCAAACGAGAATGAGAGTTGGATGTCATGATAATTTTCTTCAACTCTCATCGACTATCATCACCACGGGCAAAACGAGAGAAAACTCTCGACGACTCTAAAGAAAAAAACAAACAGGTTCAAATTCGATGTGAGCGCGCGAGAGTCGAGTCGCTGAGAGTGTACCAGAGTTTCAGGCCAAATGAACTCTTGGCAATTCTCATCTTTGTTTGGTCCGGGCTTCTTTAGCTATTAAAAATTGTCGGACGCTGTTTCGTCATACTCTGTGGAATATTCCTCTGTTGACTGCTCCGATTGTTGTATGAACGGCCAATCAAAACAAAAGAGCAAAATTCGAAAAGATAGATTTTCCCAGAGGCTTTTACGACTTGCCGCTGACCATGCCCGAAGTCTCATGGTCGATAAAGCCCTGGGGACGAGCATGTACGTATTTTAATAATGGCGGCGATTTCGAACGTGTGATGAAGATTTTTGCTTGTTCTCGAAGCCAATTCTAGGTAAGTTGTTATCTTTCTCGTTGTCTACGCTTCAGTTATACTGCTAGGTAGGTTTTGTAGAGAGCAGTTCAGTTGAAGACCATAATTTGTTCCGTAACTACCGAAGTTACTGGATATAGATTTTCCTTGTGTCACGCTATAAACATGTACATGTACATGTATAAACCGGTGTATTTTTAAAACTAAACGATGGTCCCCCCAAATGCTTTCAATTTGCATCCATCGTTTAAGTAATAAAATAACTCACCATATTTATTATACCATGGTCGGACTTCCTCGACATTTTACAATGATAAAGCTAAAAGTATTAATTTTATATGATTGTCATACATGTAAAATCTTCAGATTCTTCTAATACATCACCCTGATGTATTAATTTATTATTTTTATTTTCACGTTTGGGAAGTAGCCTGCGTGCAGACGTCTCCTATTTCGCACGGAAATAGGAGACGTCTGCACGCAGGCTATTGGGAAGTTGATGTACGTTTAAGACAATATCCAAAGGGTTCAGGATGTTGTTAATTTCTTGTCATCGGCCAGCTCGACAGTGTCTATTCAATTAAGCAGATGAGAAGTTTATTTTATAGTGCAAACAAGGGTGCACTTCACTTTTGAACTTAATGAACAATATATATCACCAGAAATCATCAAGCATTACCAGTAGAGATGTTAACCAAACAATAATATCATTTACTTGTGAAATCCCTACCCTTTCATATACTTCAACTCGTGAAATCCCTACCCTTTCATATACTTCAACTCGTGAAATCCCTACCCTTTCACATACCTCAAGCCTAAAAAAGGACCCCTTTCGGGCGGAGCCTCCCCGTATAGTCCATTATAGGGAGTAACCCCCCCCCCCCCCCCCGGGAGTAGGCTGTCTAGTCTAGGATAATAGGGCTACAAGATAGCATCTAGGGCAAAGAGGCCGAAAGACTGGAAAGTGAGGGGGAGGGGTGGCTGCCTTCACTCGCAACCTTTTCTTTTTGCCCTATCTCCCTACTCGCAGGCTGGAATTCTCATGTCAGGTAAGAAATTACCAGATTTCAATGAATGACAGATTGACAAAACACAGTCAGTATGTCAATATCCAATATACCGTAAAGCAAAACCAATTTTTCATGAAATGGACAAATAGACACTTTTTCAGAAGGTACCATAATGCCCCTTATCCCCTTTGCATTAGATTACCATTTCAATGTAATGTGTATTGTTGTGAAACAACAGACAAACAACATGTCTGCTTTACATCAGTGAAGGACGAGATCGGACTTCAGCTTCCAAGGGCGCCTCTGGCAGCTGCTATCAGTCCATTTATGATCTCATCCACCCACCCTACTCATTTCAATTTCATTGCCACAGGAATAATTTAAAAAAGAAAACTTGAATAAAACACCAAGCTTTTTAGGCCTTCCAGACAACTTATTACATTTTATTGGTGTCACTGCCACATTACAGTTTGTTGTGAACCAAACAAAATAAACAGAACAAAATAATGGCTAACAAGCTACAAATATCCATAGCAACAGTATTTTATTTGTTTCCCAAACAAATAACCCAATTGCATGTGATTTTATTTTATTTTTATCATTTTAAATTTTTTTTTAAATTTAATTTTAATTCATTTATTTTTATTTTAGACTCGGTTGAGTTCAGGCTATGTTATTTTATTTCATTTTACTTTGTTTTATTAATTTTATTTTATATTTTGTTTTGTTTATTTTATTTTTTATTTCATTTCATTTCTTTTATTTCATATGTAAACATGTGTGTATGGCCTAAAAGGCCCCATGCTCAAATTAAAAAAAATATCAAATTACCCTCAATTAGCCATTCATTTTCATTTTTCCCTTCCAACACAGGTTAAATTTTAAAAAGGTGTTTAAAATATGTCTTGGTTGCAGGTACATGTAATAATTTTACTAAACCACAAACTAGCTAACAGACAGTTTTGCAGACAATATGGGGAAGACGGTAATTGGAAGAAATTTGTTTGATATTAAGCTCTTATAGCTTGTGGAAGACGTAAAGGAATCGAATCATTCCAAAACGCTAGAAGGAGACTTTGCCGGCCTTTATTTATTAATGATTTGTTGTCTCGTGTAAATCCCTGTTTGTCTCTAAACTGAAACTGAGAACCTTGGCGAACTCTTCCAGTGGTAAAGCACACTAAACCCATTCCACTAACGGTCACTTCTTTATAACGTCCGGCTGGCCTCTCTACAACGGCCAGGAGTTTTCGTTCCGACAGTGCGCCAATCCATACACTTTACTCTTATTGAAACCTTCCTGCAACGGCCACCTCTCTACAGCAAAGAAGAGGAGAACATGCTTTTAACATATCGACGGAGGAGAACTGAAAGGGTTTTTAAACTTTCAACTTGATATCTCTAGAGTTATCTCCTAAAATATTCCAGATACCCGCCATTTTTCAGCGTAAAAACACCGTGTACCCAATCATTTAGAAACCCCCTCTATACCTTATACAGTGGAACCCCGCCTTACGACCACCTCGTTATTACGACCACTTTCTTTTGTCCCGAACTGAAGTTCAGGGCTGCAAATAATTTTTTCTTTTTGAAAGGACATGTGTCCGACTAAGTCACCGTTTTGGTCGGAGAAAACAAATATGAGGTCGGACATCATATTACAGTACTGCTTGATAAGCGAACCTGCCAATTTAACGCGTTGTCATCGCAGAATAAACTACATGTAGTTTGCGTTTAGAATAAAAATCGTTAGCGTTTGCGTTGGAAAGGCAAAAAAAATTGTCCGGACATTGGTGTCCGACCAAAGTTGGTATTTCATCGGACATTGGCAAATTTTGGTCGGCCATGGTCCGATGACCGACTGTTATTTGCAGCCCTGGAAGTTCTCTCAGTACCACCCGGTTAATACGACCAGATTTTGCTGGCCCGTTGGTGGTCGGATTAACGGGGTTCCACTGTACACAAAACCCTAGGCCGAACCTGTTTTATAAACGGCACAATGGAATGGAAAGGTAGAAAAGCGATTCATAAGTAATTTCCTAATACAGTCGTAGCTCCCGTAAGCGGACACCCTCGGGAAGCAGAAAAACGTGTCCGCAACTGGAGCTGTCCGCTTTCGGGAATGTGTAAATACAGAGTTTGTATGAGCTAGAGTTCAAACGGGGTTTTGTCAAGGCGGCCGTAAGTAGAGCTGTCCCGCGCTTACGAGAGTGTCCGCCCAGAGAGCTTTGACTGTATAAATGACTGCATGCTAAAAGGACACAACGTTGTTTCTAAAGTTAATAAACTTAAATCCGCTTAAAATTTGCGTTTTACTTTCGACAGTGAATCTGCAGCTGTTTCATTCTGGAGAAATTTAAAATTCACTATCGTTGACAATGATTTTAATATAAATTTGTAAAAAGAAAAGAGAAACATTTGGTGATATTATTTTCGTGATTATTACAAAAGGATTTCTGACGAAATTACGCGCCGATTTAGAATTATTTCACAAAAGTTCAATGCTTAATATTAACGATTGAAATGATCTGTTTAAGAATTTACTTGGAACAATAAATTCCTTAATACATGGATTATCACTTACTAATTACTAGATAAACCATAAATCCTTTAATTATTAACAGAGATCAAAATCTTATTTCTCCTCGAAATATCCATACATTGTCAAGCAGACAGGTGATGAGAATATAGAAAATCATCAACTAGGAGATGCTGTTTTTATGTACTATCAAAGTCTCATAACAAAAATTTAAAGGAATGTATGGTAGTCTGTAAGGAGAATTTACATTTTGAGCTTGTAGCTTATAAGGATTAAGGGCAGCTGTCAGTAAATCAAGTTGGTTGTTTTAATCCATCTACCTGCTACCAAACGTGAAAAAAGTAATTAGCTTGTTAGATTTCATCGACCATGCCTTGAGAATTCATGCCGAAAAAGTGACTTCTGAGAAAATGACTTTTGTAAAGGTACAAAGTTGATGTTATTAGGCCCAATTTATACAGTCGCGTCAAATGTAATTCAAGTCCCAGAAAACTCGCTGAAATAGCTTTAAATCAGCGCAATGCCCACACAAATAGCAAAGTAGAAAACGTTGCTTCCATGGTGTATTGCAACGTTGTCGAATCAAGTAGTACCAGCGAGATTTCTGCGGCTTGAATTATATTCGACGCGACTGAAATGCGACTTATAAATTGGGTCTTACTTATGAGCAAACCGAGTAGTTTAAGGTATATATTTTGTTGTAAACGAACGGTAATTTGGTTAACTTCAATATTGCAAACCACTAAAACTTGTTGGCTAATTTGTGATAGGACTTTGTAACGACAACAAATACAGTCGAACTCTACTTAAACGGCCATCTCTCTACAACGGCGACCTCTCTATAACGGGCAGGGATTTTCGTCCCAACCAGTTCGCCGATCTATACTATTTACTACATATTGAAACCTCCCTACAACGGCCACCTCCCTACAACGGCCAGATAAATCTGCCCCAAGGAGGCCGTTGTTGAGAGGTTCAACTGTAGTTAAATTCCATGCTCTATTGGCTAGCGAACATTTACTGCACAAGAAAGGAAAGAAAAGAGAAAGCTATTGTGTTACACCGATTTAAGAAACGCGGTTGTGTCTAAATGTTTGTTCTGTGTATTTGAAATTAAGTTCGCCGTATACCTTCAGGACTGAGTTTCTCCAGTCCGGCTAAAAGTTGTTGCGTCCAAATTACATCGCAGATACCTTTTAAAACCCAGCTATATATAATAACTTAAAGCTTAGAAAATTTAGAAAATTACTTACAGGAATATATTGATTATGGCCTACTTTCGAAGATAAATCCGTGAATTTTCCGCGACGTCTCAACTTAATCATCTTCCCGAATGCTCTAACTCCAAGTGATTTGAATATTTCGGTGACTTTTCAGAAAGTTCAGATCAAAACGGTGCTAAAAAAGCCCTTGTTGGGATTTCTATTACACTGTCGAAGCTCTCTGAGCGGACACTCTCGTAAGCGGACACATTCGCGTAAGCGGACAGCTCTACTTACGGCCGCCTTGACAAAACCCCGTTTGAACTCTAGCTCATACAAACTCTGTATTTACACATTCCCGTAAGCGGCCAAAAATAGTAGCCATTAGTGTGCAGTGGCAGGAGGTCGTCTACAAAATTGCGGTTTCTTCTCGTTTCTACGAAGTTTCGGAAGAAGATTTAGAGTAATACTAGACAATTGTTATGATTTTTACTAAAACAATTAGATTATGAGCTCGAGATTTATATGATGTGATAACGAGGCCGCAGGCCGAATCAACTATCACATCATAGAAATCTCGAGCTCATAATCTAATTGTTAAATATGTTTGTTTTTTCAACTTTCGCAAGGTTATTATCATTCTTGGTTATGGCATACTCGTTTTGCTGGTTCCACCAAGCCAATTCAGGTAACAAGTTTCAGTAATATTTAATGAAGTTACGGAAAGAACTGTGGTTGTCCTCTCCTGTCCTCCCTCTCATCTCTCCTCTCTCCTTTCCTTTCATTTCTTTGCAACAGACAGTTCGTGAAAATCCCATGATATAAATCTAACGCATTTGACTTAGAAAAAGTTGGCAGGTATACGTTTGGCAAAGGTTGCTCTATTTCACATTTCTACTCCTTACAAAACTATGTGTGTCTTTGTTTTCATCTTCACAGTTGGGAAGAAGGAGATCCTCTTCGCAGACCAAAGTGAGAATAACACTGTGGCAGTGGATGCGCCAACGACAGAACTTCAGCACCTGACGATTTGTATGTGGCTCAAGTTCCAAAATGATGCGCGTCTAGTTGGCCTCGTTTCTTGCATACGGCAAAATGATTATGAAATGATAATTCGATATGACAACAACGGGAATGTTTTTCATATTCGAATTGAGAACGTAGAGCGGTGAGTAACAATTCAGTAACACAGGCACCCCAAGCACACGTTGTGAGTCCGACAGCTACATATGATATGCCGTATTGCGTCTGCAGTAATGGCTGAAAATATTGGGTTTGTATGGGAATTTTACAAATAGATTCTAAGAGATAGGAAGCAGGAGCATATAACCCCGGAGCGTCTATCTGTACTGATTAATGACAACAGCGTGGTTACACCTTCAGCTATTTTTAGAATAGAGTAAGAGTAGAGTAAATCTTTATTTAGGCAGGGTGGCCCATTCAGCTAGGCTGGTATCCATAGGGGCCCTGCGTCTAAAAAAATACATTATTAAGTTACATACTAATTACAATAAGAAGCTATAAAAAATACTATGATAAAAATACAATAGTAATTACAATAAGAGGCTGAAAAATACGTTACTAAGAAGTTATGAGAATCATTCTCCCGCGAAAAGATTTCCGTGTACATCCGCGGACAATAGTGATAATTCGTAGTAACGACATTCCACCGTTCTAGTTTTATTCCACGTTCCTCTCGTCCATTCCTGGTTTTATTTTATAGCGAAACATGAATGTCAACCTCGTCCTCGTGCTCGCAACGGGTGATTTTCGCGGCAAAAGTGATTCTAAAAATAGCTCAAGGTGTAACTACGCCGTGTCATAGGCTCAATATTTAAAGGGAGATGGAGGCTCCAGGGTGATATGCTCCTATCATCATCATCAGTCCGATCTCCTAATGGAGATTTGGGCTGGAAGCTCTCTGCTTCCAGGCTGCTATATATGCTCCTGTAGGAATACAGTAAAGATCTCAAATATCTCAGTTTTAGCGATTTTATGAAGAGGAGACACAAAATAGAAAAAGTCTCTAAAACGGCCTAAATCAGCAAAGCAACAACATAGAGAGCAAGTAAAACACCGTGGAAGTAAGGTAAGGCAATTTTATTGAGGTCAGTTTACCCATATAGTCAATAGAAGGGAGTGGTGAAGCCCGGCAAAGTTCTTTGTTATATGTTTTTGTTCGCTATTTTGGGGGTTGACCGTGCACAAAACCTGACAAAATACAATAGGTGGTTACGTGTGTTCAAGCTACTAACCAATAGAAACGTTGCGATTACGTAATTCATGCATAGTGTATGAGCGCAAAACAAAAGATGTGCACGGTCATGGAACTTCCAACATAAATCTTGGCCTCTTTGTTTGCTCCTTTGAAGTTTTCCGGGCTTCATAACCATTTCCCTCTATTAACTATGGTTTACCGTATTCCTATCTCTTAGAATCTAAGCGCGGGAAAACATGCAACCGGTGCAAAGATTGGTTTGGAGCTTGCTCTTGATTGGTTAAAGAAAAACGCACATTAAATCTCATTGGTTAGGGCAATGCACGTGTTGCACGAGTTTTTTTAGCCAATGACAGCGCTCAGCGCGCACACGGTTACTTTCCACAGTCAAATAAAACCTGTTCAATAAATAGAGGATATTACACGGCGGCGCGAAGATATTAATTTTATTTTCGAGTGGTAAAATATTGTTTTTACCACGAGAAAATAAAATTCATATCTTCAAGCCACCGTGTAATTTTCTTTTTATTATATAGACAAAAGCACAAACTTTATCGCGAACTCTTGCAGCTCGGTGGCTGGACTTTCCGAATTTTTCTCAGTCATATGAAGTTTTCTTCTTCGTGTTAACATTTTCCTACTCCTCAGTGAACGATTTCATATCGGCTTCATTGAATTTCACGAATCTATCGCTCGCCATTTTTCAACCGGAGTTTGGCAGCTTTGCACAAAAAGCCATGCAAAAGCGCGGGAAATGACGTCATCGTCATCCTCACTTGTGAGGATATGGAAAATACGCCACTCGGGTCCCGGATGTAGTTTCGCATGAATTTTACGAGTGGTCTATTTTCCAGTAAAACACTCGTGTCTATATAATAAGTGGCAGTTTTAAAATCCTAATAAAGACAGATAAAAACAACCTTATAACGACCTTGGTGTTAATATCATTTGTAGAGAAAAGACATTATCTCTTCCCCTTGGAAGAGATAAATGGATACACATGTGCTTTTCGAGAACGACAGTCAATGGTGAGTTTTTCGTCTTTCTGAACGGCAAACTAGACGCTCAAGGCGGACCACTGAAACAGAACGGCAGGGTGGGTGGTGCTGGTACAACGTTCTATCTGGGGCAAGCCTGGGATAAAACCAATCGCGGGTTTCTCCAACAGCACAGTTACGTTGGTTCCATGAGTGACGTCAATATGTGGAATGAGGTGTTCGGTGAGGTCAGAGTTCGGCAGTTATACCTGACTTGTGAATGGGCGGAAGGGAATGCTGTGTCATGGAGTGCGTTGAAGGCTGCTGCGCCCCAAAATTTGTTATCCGGTTCGACATGTCCTATAAGGCGAGGTACGTACATACAACTTAGAACCTTTGTCTTTCTTATGATGGCTTAACCCTTTCACACCCAGAGTCAAACCTTGAGTCAATAAATGTGGTTGTATCTTTTGAGTCTATGGATGCAACCCTAGTGTGTGACCATTCAAATGAAAGCTATTGAGCAGTACTTTCATGTGGTACTGTTTATTATACTGTTCAAGGTGGTTCTAACTTTTAAGTCTATGGATGCAACCTTAGTGTGTGATCATTCAAATGAAAGCTATTGAGTAGTACTTTCATGTGGTGCTGTTTGTTTTTGACAATTTTTTCAAATAAAATAAAAGATTTTTTCCTCAGTTTTGAACTTAGCACTCTTGGGATTGAAAGGGTTAAGCGATCAATCACACTATTTTAGATCATGATGATTCTGGTAAACATGTAAACATGTTTTAGCCCATGTAGACTGGACCTGGACAGTTTTCAGTTCGTATACCTTGTGCACTCCTCCTAGCCTCCATTTATCCTCAAAATTAAAATTAATGCTTAATATATGCTGATGAAATTGATTCCGTGGTTATTGCAATCAAGACTGTTTAATTTGACGTTGGTTTCGTATCGATTGTGACGTCATATTACAATAAATGACGTCATGGATCCGCCATCTTGGATCACAAGAGTTTTCAATGATGTCAGAAAATGGCAGCATTTGATTTTAAAAAGTACCGCATTAATCATTGTCTATTGTCATATTACAATAAATGACGTCATGAATTCCAAACAACCGCTAGCTTGGATCCGCCATCTTGGATCACAAGAGTTTTCAATGATGTTAGAAAATGGCAACATTTGATTTGATATCAAATTCAAGTTAATTGTTTGAACTCTAGCTCGTACAAACTCTGTATTTACACATTCCCGTAAGCGGCCAGCTCCAGTTTTTCCAGACACTTTCTGCTTCTCGAGGGTGTCCACTTACGAGAGCTTCGATTGTTTACAGCTGTTTCAAGAAAGGCTGTCGGAAAAAAGCGCACGCGACAATCGCGAAAGGTATTGTGGGTAGTTTTAAGTTCACGGTTCCTTGACTTCAGCATTTCAGGAAAATGGCACGAGACGCCATGGACGGTTTGCGAGTGCTAAAAGAAAGCAACGAAAGTAAGTTCGACAGCTACAGTGTCAGGAACGTACCTTGCTGATCATATCCCAGATTACCTTTCGGGATTGTCGCGTGCGCTTTTTTCCGATAATCTTTCTCGAAACAGCCGTATACATTTCCCGATCACGGGAATGTGTAAATGCAGGATTTGTATGAACTAGAGTTCAAACGGGGTTTTATCAAGGCGGCCGTAAGTAGAGCTGTCCGCTTTCGAGAGCGTCCACTGTACATACATATATTTTATTTTAACAGCATCAAGTTGCCTGGCATATGTTCATCGTGGAATTAAAAAGGAAACGTTTTATTACATGGATGGTTACATGATCGACGACTTGCCAGTTTACTGTAGCCCCATTAATGGTGGAGGCTGGATGCTTGTAATGCGACGTGAAGACAATCTGGTGGACTTTGACCGGACATCGGAACACTATATGAAAGGTTTTGGCAGCTGTGTGGACAATTTTAATGCAGGGGACACATGGTTAAGTGATGGGTGTACCAGTGACATGTGGTTAGGAAATAAGTACTTGCGTCGTATGACCCGATCAAAAGGTCCGCATCAATTGTTGGTTCGTCTAAATAATCAAACTAACCACGAAGCTCACGCGGTATACAAACGATTCTCGGTCGAAGGTATGTACGACTCCTACAAGCTCTATATCCAGGGTTACAGAGGCTCCGCAGGGGACTCCCTTCAGGCTCATCACCAAATGAAGTTCACTTCCAAGAGCGACGATAATGACCTGGATCCTAGTCAAAATTGCGCAGGCAGTGGGAGGGGAGGGTGGTGGTATAACGCTTGTGGTGATTCGCAGCTCAATGGCCTGTACGGGTCTTCAAGTGGTGCCAATGGAATCATCTGGAACACGTGGTTAGGGTCAGGACAACCCTTATTAACAGCAAGCATGCTGATAAAGCCTAACGAAGGTGAGTAAGATTATCTTCCACTAGGATCCAAAAGTACCTACATGTAGAATCCAGATCGTTAATGTCACTTCCAGCAGCTTCTTACATCGCAACATTCGGGTGGTCGCTATTACAGGGGAACGCTACTTTCCGATAGTCAAATCGTGTTAACAAATGCGCTACTTACGGGGTACGCTACTTTACGATAGTCAAATCACGTTAACAAATGCGCTACGTACGGGGAGACGCTACTCTCCGATTGTCAAATCACACCCTTACCAAATTATGAAGAGGTCGGAAAAAAGCGCACGCGACAATCGCGAAAGGTATTGTGGGTAGTTCACGGTTCCTTGACTTCAGCATTTCAGGTCTTCCGCGCTGATCAGAGAGAGGGAGGAATTGAGTGCGCTTACAGTGACGTCTGCAGGCGCGGATCCAGGAAAAAACTTGACCGGTTTACTAGACTCTGAGCGCCGAATCTATGGAAGTCCGGAGCCAAGTTCCCCCGCAAACGTTTTTAGATTTTCAATCTTAAAATTATATTTCCCTCGATTTTGAGTCATTTGGAAAATTTGACCGATTTCCGTAAAACGGTGTAAGCCGGTCTGGATCCGCGCCTGGTCTGTTTACTTATTTCTCTTTGTTGTTTCTTTCTTTTAAGAGCGAGACTGGGACTATAAACTGCATTTTCCGGTCGCCAGCATCAAACAATATATCGGTCCATTTTATATCACGGATTTTCTGGAAGCGACAGTCTGTTGGTGGATGATACCACGTAGCATTCCTATGTCAGTGTACTCTCTCTCCAATAATCAGGTCCATGATGCATTTAGCATTATACAGAACTCGGGCTTTTCATATAAGCTCAATGTAAACGGACAGCCTTCAAGGTAAGCAAGCAGAACACGTGTTACTGCACGTGTTCATCACGTGTTCACTTCATGAGATTCAAATAGCTCCATGGCGGATGTCGGACTCATCCTGCCAAAACCTTCGTTCGTAATCAATACTTGATCATTTTTGTCTTATTACAGTATTTTTCAACCACAGTAAATTCTAATTTTGAAGTTAAACCGAGATTTGAAGGCGATTTTGTACATCCTAGAAAAAAGAATTGAGTGGATCAGATGGTAATAATTTACTGTTTAGCACGCGCCTTTCTTCGTAATTGAAGATACACCTAATTGCAATAACGTTGTCATAGAAAAGAGAAAAATGAAGAAAGCAAATAGGAATTAATTAGCATACAAACTACATTCATGTCAAAGAAACGGCCTCAAAATACAAGTAAGTCTTCAATTTATCTTAATTACACGATTAATATACAGCTATAAACGTGTGAGTTCTCTGAGAATGCTGCAAGCTTTGATGATTAACCTAATTAATTCCTATTTGGCTGTTTTCATTTTTCTTTTTTATATGACAACGTTATTGCAATTAGGTGTACATCTGGCAATTGAAAAATGGCCAACATTTGGCCACCAATTTAGTTACCAGTACAACTGTTCACATACTTCTTCCACTTAGCGTCATGGATTGATCGCTTAATACTGGAGTCAGCAATCTTAGTTTCAATTAGATACGTGAAATGAACTCTTGACAGGTAAATTTTTAATGACGGAGGTTATGAAGGTTCTCTTCCATCATGAAAATGTTTTATGTAGTTACAGTATACTCAGAGTCTTGTGATGTTCATTTGACGACTGTAGAACTTGTGGAAAGAAATGATGGTATATTTTAAGCTTGGCAATATGAGAGAGAGAGAAATATGAGAAAGATATTATTCTGTCAGTGACACAAGCTACTCGGAGAAAAATTCCGAGTTCCCCAACAGGAGTCGAACCTATGACCTTCCGCACACCGGTTGTTTTGTTTTGTTTTATATAGTTATGTTTATCCATGTACGGTGTTCTTGTACGAACCTAAGCCTACCAAAAGAGTAGTCTAACAGCTCATTGGCCCTCTGTGTGTAGCAGCTCTATTATTTTGAGGACTATGGGCATTGTTGATATTTTATGTCCTATTGCTCGTTTTACCAATAATGTTCTACCCACAAAGCCCAGGGCTTAATATGGCAATTTTTACGGCGTATTGCTCGTCTTTCAGCTTAATAAATGGAAGTGATCTTGGCGATGAATTGTGGCATCACGTGTGCACCACGTGGCGAAGCGTCAATGGACGATGGAGTGTCCACGTGGATGGCAGCAAAATAGGAGAGGACTTTGGACTTGCCCAAGGCGCTCACATTCAATCTGGCATTTTGTATATCGGACAGTATCAGGACACTGTTCACAAATTTAATGCAGCAAAAACGTTTGTTGGATATTTGAGTCATTTTAACATGTGGAATAGTGAAATGTCTGACGATAGAATTAACCGGATGTCGTTGGGTTGTGGAGCGGAAGTCGGGAATCTGATTCCGTGGCCGGAAGTGAAGGCGTGGAAGACCAAACCCGTAGTCCTTGAAGAACCATCTTCGTGCACCGCTAGGGGTTGGTTTTAGATCAGAAATAAAGTTTATTGTTATTCTGTCATGTCATGCCACGCGTGCCTAGTTCCTGTACGGCTTTCTCCCAGGCCTTCACGGTCAATTCATTTCGGTAACGTATCGAGACGAATTTTTCGCTCGGACCACGTGACCCATCCGAAACGGATTGACCGCGGCGAAATATAGAGGCCTAGGAACTAGGCAAATGCCACGCCATGTCACGTCACGTCATGTCATGTCATATCATGTTAGATTATGTTATGTCATGTATGTTACGTCATACCACGTCACGTAATGTCATGTCATTTGTTTCATGTCATGTCACGTCATGTCATATCATATCATGTTAGGTTATGTTATGTCATTTATGTTACGTTATACCACGTCACGTAATGTCATGTCATTTGTGTCACGTCATGTCATATCATGTAATGTTAGGTTATGTTATGTCATGTATGCTACGTCATACCACGTCACGTAATGTCATGTCATTTGTGTCATGTCACGTCATATCATGTTAGGTTATGTTATGTCATGTATGTTACGTCATACCACGTCACGTAATGTCATGTCATTTGTTTCATGTCACGTAATGTCATGTCACACCATGGCACATCATGTCATGCCATGTTATGTTTTTGTTATGTTGTGGTGTGGTATATTACGTTACGTTGTGTTATGTTACATTACGTTACGTTATGTTATTAGCGACCTTCAGATTGAGGTACGAGGACGAGTATGACTTTCTACTTTCAAAACAAACTTGTTCCCAGAGCTCTCGCTCTTCCCTGTCACTGACCAGTATAAGTGTAGGTTCAGGGAACGGGATTGGCGTGACTGACACGTGGCGATCTTGAGGATGCGCAATGGTTTAAAAATGTCGTTCTCGTACTCGTAATCGTACCGCGATCAGTGGTCCCTATTATTAGTCTCGTTCCCAAACCTCTTCCTTCTGGGCGAAGGAAGAGATCTGGGAACGAGATAACCCTATTATACCTTAACTGACGTTGCGTTACATTATGTTATATTACGTTATGTAGGAGCATATCACCCCGGAGCCTCTATCTGTATTGATTAATGACAACAGCGTAGTTATACAGGAGTCATTGTTAACCCCCCCCCCCCCCCCCCCCCCCCCCCCCCCTCCCCCCACCCAGGGACAGGGTGGGGATTACAGGGGAAATATGGGGGTTTTAAACAAAAACTGTGCCCGAGGGTGTAGGGGATTAGCAATTTTTAGTATTTATCTGTCCCCTGGGTACGGGGAATAGGTGGGGATTTGTACAGCGCCTGCTGATGTGGTGTCAGTGGTTGTTCATATCGAGACAGAGCCCATGTTCGTTTGAGACAGTTCAGGTGAGTGGTTTTTGTTATGTTAAAATCTTGAATTTGCAATGATAAATTTAGGCCATCTACCATCTAAAAGCGAAACAATACACAGAATGAACATTCATGTCAGGGACCGCGCAGGGGGAGGGGCTGTTTAGCCCCCCCACTTCTAAAAAAAATTAATAATAATAAACATTTCCAGAAGTAATTTCACAAGTTAAAGTTTCTTTGAGCAGTAGTTGTATCTTGCGTTTTATAGAGAAACGTTTTTATGGCAACATTTTATCGCCATAGATACTTTAAACTGAGAATTATACACAGCTCTGGACATCGCAGGACACGGGAGTCCTGCGTGATAACCAACAGAGAAGCACACACGGTAAAATGAGCATAATTAACGAAGGCTTCTGGCTGTTGGAAAGAAAATATCTACAAAAATCTCTGATTGCTTTTCGAAAAATGGACAACTCTCAAAGACCGGATAATAAATGTTGATTCTTGTATTAAAAACAGTGGTTTTTTAAGTGCTGAAAGTTGGTAATTTGCATCACGCTTATTAATTTTAGATGCATTTCCAGCCAGACTTAAATTCACAATTTTCCCGGGAGGGCATGCCTCCGGACCCCCTAGATGGCTCACGCTTACGCGTTCGCATTAGCCCCCCCATTCAAAAATTGCTGCGCGGACCCTGCATGTGCAAGTTAGGATGTTTTGTTTTGCATATTTCCTTTACGCCCGATCATATTTTTGCGATGAAGTTTGATTTAAACATGGCTCGAGTTCTGCGAGTTCGATTCATTATATAAAACTCGAAGGCTAAAGGTAAAAGTCGACCTCTGGATGCACAGGTAAAATGAAAATGGCATTCTTTAAGCTACAATTCTTTAAGCTACAATCATTTAATCATGTTAGCCCCAGGGGTGGGGGGAATTTTAAGACTTTTGTAAGTGGACAGCATCCCCAGGGCTGGGGGAATTTGACAACATTTGATTGAGGGTGTTTTCAAATCCCCACCCTGTCCCGGGGTGGGGGTTAACATTGACTCCTGCATTACACCTTGAGCTACTTTTAGAATGGGTGATATGCTCCTGGTTATGTTGTAAATAAAGTGCTAATATTGTCGACTTTCTGTTTTCGTCTCTATTCACAGAAAAGCACCGCCTTGACTTCTCAAGTTTTTCCTCGAATAACGATTTCTCTGAATTGTTGTCAACACGAAAGGCATTCATCGACAATGGAACTGGTGCAGATGCAAGCTTAAAGGTGCTAAGTATACAAGGGAATGCTCAAATCAAGTTTATTACCATGAGAGATGACTGCTTGAACGAACCCAGTGTCTGCCCTGGAGGCTTCACTGTGAGCTTTTGGTTGAAACACGAACGTAAGTCCGCTCTGTATTGTGGGAACGTCTCTATGCAGTAAACCCAAACTGGCCCGACACTGCCGGATCTTATCCCGCGGGTTTCTGTGGTATAAAACCGACTATGAGTACGATACTACCCCTGGTTGGGTTGCTAGTCCATCGTCGCAGATTACCCCCAGTATTTTGTCACCGGTGCCCATTTATACTCCTGGGTGGAGAGAGGCACTGTGAGAGTTAAGTGTCTTGCCCATTAGAACACAACGTAATGACCCCGTCAGCGCTCGAACCTGGACCGCTCGATCCGGAGACTAACGCGTTAACCATTAGGCCACCGCGTATCGTCGCTCTACAGTCGTCGAATATTAATGGGCGCTCACACGATGGAATGCGATCGTTTGTATAGGTTTAAGGGGAATTATAGTAGCATTTTAGTAACAATTATTGGATGAGGTTTTTGTGATATCCAGAATAATCAAGGTCTCGGTAAGAGTTATAAGCCAAAACCGAAACCGAATCTAATAATTGTTTTATTATACATTCAACGAAAAAGAATAACGCTTCTGCCACCGATGTTACTTAGCGGCAAGCAACGCAAAGCGCGCGAACGTGACATGATTACCCTTGGTAATCATGTACCGCGGTCATAGATGACATGATTACCCGTGACCTTGAGTGTCCTTGACATGATTATTGTATAATCTGCAGGTACCATTGATCCTCTCGCTAATCTGTAGGTAAATGACGTAGATGCTTTCAAAGGCGCTGATTTAGAATATTCACTGTACGCTTTCGGCCAATCAGAAAAGAGATAGTGAGTTAATGTATAATAAACTAAGGCGGAGTGGCAGAGTGCTACAGAAACCGGGATAAAGTCCGGTGGTTCAGACTTCACTTTCTACTTGACAGAAAAAATACCAACCAACCAACGCACAGCTATAATACATTAAAATATAGACTGGAAATTTCGCGCGCTCTGATTGGTTAAAAACCATGTTTTATCAGAATATAAATCATAGAAAAGCGTGTTTTATCGTTTCGCGCGCGTAAATCTATATTTTAAAGCACATAAAGAAGCCAAAACCATGTATTATACTGTCATAAAACACTCCGGGAATTTGAGAACACTTGAGAAATATAGAAAACACTCGCCTGCGGCTCGTGTTTTCTAAATTTCTCTCGTGTTCTCAAATTCCCGTCGTGTTTTATGACAGTATAATACATGGTTTTGGCTTCTTTATTTGTTAAATAACAACGTGAAAAATCACATATATTGTTACTAGTCACTTTGGCTGAGGCGCATGTCAATTCGTCATTCATCTGTTTCTAATCATACAGCCACGTTTATCTCGCATATTCTGGGTGGAAGTTCTACTCGTCACCAGACCCTTGACGACTGGCTTTCTCCCGTGATACCCAGCGAGTCGCGTTGGACCCGATGTTACCGCGCTGTGGACGATGGCTGGTCAGCGTACACTTTTCATACGAACTGTGACAGTCAAGGGCCAACTGTAACGCTTGTTAAAGCGGGGGAGTACATTTTTGGCGGTTTCTTAGATCAACCATGGGGCGGTAAGTGTCGAGAAACGTTTCATGTAATATATTCAAATACGAGAGACAATGTTTCATCCGATTTCCAAACACCGAGAAGAAAATTGAAATTATGACATGCAGCGGAGTATTTTTCACAAAATTCGAGGTGTTTGGAATTCGGATGAAACACTGTCTTGAGTGTTTGATATAATATATTCCCAGTCGATACAAAAGCTAAGGAGTAAAGGGAGAAATAAAATTGTAAAAATCATAGCATAGAGTTGTACAATTTTATTTCTCCATTTACGCCTTAGTTTTAGTTTCGATTGAGAAAATATATCAAACACTCGAGAGCATTTCTTCATTTACTCACTCGAGACAGTGTTTCCTTACATTTCCAAGCACTTCAAATTTCACAAAAATACGCGTCGCATGTTCAACTCTTTTATCGGTGTTTGAAAATGTGATGAAACCATGAAACACTGTCTATCTCTAATGCTTTATATATTTAATACTTCTAATCAATTTTTCCATGTCTTTTTTTTTTTAATCCAGGAGAGCGAAATTTGACGAGCACGTCAGCTTTCCTGTTCAGTCTGCAGAACCCGGAATACTCGGACCCCTTTAAACTGGAAATAAACACCTCGGAGATAAACAACACCAGGTCAGCCGCTACAAGCCATCCATCCCGAGGCCCCATATTTGGTGCAGGCGATTTGTTCATAAACGATGCGGCAAATGGAGGCATCTATTCTTACAGTAACTTAGGACAGACGTACGTGTTACCACCCGGTATCGAGCCATCTACTGCAGCCGCAGATAATTTGTTGGCAGGGAGTGCTTATTTTATCCCAGACGATGTTGAGGTGTTTGTGTACGAAGGTGAGTATTGATGTGATTAAGCTTTTAAAGAAATCTTACCGATAAATTAAAGGGAAGTCTATTTCCAAGGCTGGCTCATCAGTAACGCCTCCTAAAATACAGGGTTCTGCATTCAGGTCCGTGGAATCCTGGAAAGTCCTGTAATTTTGTTGCGGCTTTTTCCAGGACTGGAAAGTTCTGGAAAACGAGTGATTTTTATGGTAAGAGCTGGAAAGTTCTGCATGGAAGATTTAGTGATACAAAGAAAGAACAATCACAACTGAAATAAAATAAATCGGGTGGGGAAAATTCTTGCAAAATGCGAAAAAGCTGTGTTGGAGAACAAATAGCTAATGTGCATTTGGAGTCTTGAAAATTTACAGTCCTGCAAAAGTCCTGGAACAGTTCTAGTAAGCTGTTGCTGTAACTGAATGCGAACCCTGTTATATTCAATTGTCATTGGCCAAGGGAAATAGTATTTGCACGAGGTCGATGCTACGTGCAAAGTTTTGAAATCGAGTGCAAAATGCTAAATTGTTCTGTATTTCCGAAAGTCACCCGTAGACTCTCGAGGATTACCGAATGTCATCCGAAGTTAACGTTATGTTTTCATCTGTTTTCTCGATGTTATTTCAGAATCATTCATGATGTTTTGTTTCTATTCTAGTGCCTCATTCTCTTGTGAATGTTAGTGACACTGAAGGTAACCTAAAGGATTTTTAATAACATAGCATGTTGTGTCGAAATCAAGTTTGTCATTTAAAGGGAGTGTTTCACGGTTCGGCGCATGTTCAGACTTTATCCGTTTAAAAACCCCACTCACATGTACTTCTCGATACGTCAGTAATCACGTGCTATAACTAGTCCAAGCAAAACGACGAATGACCAAAGTTCGCAAAAAATGTCAACGGATTACACCGAGAATTGTCGCCATTGAATACCAGAAAAATTACCAGAATAAAGTGTTGGCCCGAAGGATTTATTCTGGTATTCAAATGTCGACATTCTCGGTGTAATCCGTTGATATTTTTTGTGAATTGTAATCATTCGTCGTTTTTCTTTGACTGATTATAGTATGTGATTACTGAAATATCGAGAAGTACATGTGAGTGGGTTTTTGAAACGGATAAAGTTGATAAGCCGGCACATGCGCCAAACCGTGAAACACTCCCTTTAACAATTTCAGCATTGATAAATATCTATTTTCTCCTTTCCATGTCCATTCATTGCTAAGTAGACACTCAGGTGCATAGAATGAAGGAATTCGTCAACTGGTAGAAATTGTCTTGATTTACCATCGAATTCTCTATTCAGTAGACAGACAGACAGACAGACAGATCGACAGACAGACAGACAGATCGACAGACAGACAGACAGACTTATTTTACATCAAAGATATATCAAACGTTTCAGCCGATTTCTAAACACCACATTTTATCAAAAAATGTCCAGCTACGCATCGTATTTTCAACTCTGTGCTCGGTGTTTGGAAATCGGATGAAACACTGTCTCCCGTGTTTGACATACAGTCGAAGCTTTCTGAGCGGACACTCTCGTAAGCGAACAGCTCTACTAACGGCCGCCTTAACAAAACCCTGTTTGAACTCTAGCTCATACAAACTCTGTATTTACACATTCCCATAAGCGGCCAGCTCCAGTTGCGGAAACGTTTTCTGCTTTCTGAGGGTGTCCGCTTACGAGAGCTTCGACTGTATTACTAAGTTCGCTCATTTTCTGCAATAACGTTTCTGGCTAAGATGTTTGCACCATTAAGCATGACAACCCCAATAGTCTGGAATGCTGCCATTGTAGTACCAAATATTTTAGAATACTTAATGTGACGATAGCAACATCTAACTTAACATCATGATAATAAATTCTCTCGTAGCCACTTGGGGTTCATCAAATGACGTTGAAGAAAGTTGGTTACAGGTAAAATGACACCTTTCTGTTGGAACATTTTTACTATCATCTTTAAGTTGACACCGAGAAAATTCCCTATAGGTTGAAGAAACTCATGTATTTTTCTCTGACCAATCAGCGCGCGTATTTCATTCAACCAATAAGGTACGAAGCCAGAGCCTAACTTTTCCCGCGCTTTCCACGCCACCGGTCACGTGTATCTGTTTCCTGTTCTGATTGGTTTATTGCGTCTTTCGTGGCGTAGATTTCCTCTCAAAGTATATAACTTGGGATGTTACTTGGGTCGTGTTCTTTTGGAAACAATCGTGGGTTGCTTGGGGTTTATCGTGTTTTATCTAAGCAATATACCACACATTCTATGGGTTTACCGGCGCAATAAACCCACGCGGGATGTTGTGAGAACACGAGGAAAGCTTATAAATCACGAGCCGCTAACCGAAGTTTATTCATCGTGTCATTTGACAGTGTCATGCCGCATAGAACTTGTCGAAATTAAAAGCTATTTTAACTCTTTATACACCTTTTTCTGCTTCGTTTTAAAACAAACCTGTTTAGCCATGTTCGGCTTTAATCATAACTTCCATTGAGGCGTCCACAAAATCTACAGAAAGAGCTAAAACTTCTACCTATACTCTTGCGTAAAAGGAGTCGGCGTAAAATATTGTCACATGAGCTCGAGATTTCGATTGACCCAAAGTCAAAACGATACCTTTTAATTTTCTCCACTCTACAGATTTGACTGAATTACAGATGTAAGTAAGCTTACTTATTGATTTATTGATATCAGCACCTGAGGCAGTGAAAGTTGGACAATCCTTCGTCCTCCCGCGGAGTGCAGCATATTGCAAATGAAGTTTAATTTTGTCAGTTGCTCTCGTTATCTATGCGTTTACCGGTGCAATAGTACATATGTTTTCGACCAGCTTCGAGCAATCAAACCGCGCGTAGTATCAACTTTTTCAACTGGCATCAAACTCGGTTGAAACGGTTCATTTAGTGATGTTTTCCATTAGAACACTTTTCAAACCGTTTTCGGTTGGGTTTGATGATCAACATTCAACAATCTTTCGGAATCAACCACAAACAGATTTCCCAATAGAACCTGACAGAACTCAACCAACCCTACCAACGGTTATTCCCAATAAAACACGGCCTAACAGTTGTAACAGGGACTTTTGGGGAATTTAACTCCATGGTTGAGCGGGAGGTGCCCTGCTACTCTCCGGGATCTATTATATCAAGTGGACCGAAACATCCTTAAGGAACATGGTGTTTAATGGTGATCTTGACTCACTCAAGTACAGGCAGAACTCAAAGCTATTACTAAAAGTAAAATTGTCATAAACATGTTGTAGCCAATAGTATTTCGACGACTCAGTTTTACTTGCGTAAGTTAAGCAAATAGAGGAAATTCTAGGGATATTACTTTTCACGCTCTTAGAACCAACAGCTCATTTCTTATTCAAAGAACAGGCCGGTGCAGAACACCTTACAACTGCGCTGTTTCTGTGAAATGAACTGAAATCTTCTTTTTACCGAAAAATGTTTGGTTTCGTAACACAGTTGTCAACCGTTTCAACCGAAAGCGGTTGGAAAAGTGTTCTATTGGAACACTTCAACCAACACAACCAAACCAGTTATGGTTAAAACGGTTGATCCCAATAGAACACGACCTTGATATGATTATTATGTAGATGATCATGTGTTTGTTTGTTTATTTTTTCCTAAGGTGGACCTGGGGCGGGTTGGACGTGTTGGATTCGTGTCGACTGAGTCCGGTCTTAACATCCAACTAACATATTACCTGGCGTACAGTGTCGATAATATTGACTGGAATAACTACGAGGAAGGTGGATTGAGAAAGGTACTCAGGTTCCTGAATTTATAGGCAACATGCAATATATAACCCGTAAGCGGACACCCTCGGGAAGCGGAAAAAGTGTCCGCGACCGGAACTGGTTGCTTACGGGAATGTCTAAATACAGAGTTTGTATGAGCTACGTAGCTTGTTCAAACGGGGTTTTGTTAAGGCGGCCGTGAGAGAGAGTTGACTATAAATGTGTGGCTACCGTGGAATTGTTATGGCAATCTGACAAAAATGCTGGGAGGGGGATAATAACCTTTATTATACGACATAACAATATAGAGTGCGAATACACACCAAAACGAGTACAAATATGAGACCGTATTACACTCGTCTTAGTCCTCTTGACCGCACGCTACGGAAAACACTGTCGGGGATCCCTTTAAAATAATTATGATAATAAACAATTTATTCAGCGGAAATTTTCTCTAAAGGCTCGAAAAAAGAAAAACTTACTCGCAAAAATACCCAGCCGTATTACACAACTTTCCGCAGAATGACCTCTTTGTAAAGTCCTTGCGTCTTGAGCCACTAGGCTTCGAGAAAGCTAT
The DNA here is from genome assembly GCA_029204205.1 of Desmophyllum pertusum. Taxonomy (NCBI): domain Eukaryota; kingdom Metazoa; phylum Cnidaria; class Anthozoa; order Scleractinia; family Caryophylliidae; genus Desmophyllum; species Desmophyllum pertusum. The sequence goes on from MU826365.1 coordinate 1,117,619, forward strand.
ACAATTACATGTAACTGTTTACTAAACGTACAATTTGTCGAACAATATCCAATGCGAATTTTCACATTGGATTTGGCTAAACATACACAATTGCAACTGGTCTTGTTCCTAACATCAGGCCAGTTTGTTATTGTATGATATTTTTCTTTCAGCTATTCCATGGAAATTGGGACGACATTACTGTCGTAAAGAATGCCATCCTTGCTCCGTTTACAGCTCGGTTTGTCAGGTTCATTCCTAACGAATGCACTGTAGATAACTGCGTCCTTACAGCGAATGTGTACTTCCTCATTCAAGGTATGTATTCCAGCAAGAGAGATTATACTCTCTTGATTCTGCAGTCAAAGCTCTCGCTGCGACCGCTCTCGTAAGCGACCAAGCTCTACTTACGAACACCATTGTGAAACCCCGTTTAAATTGTCACTCAAGCTCTGTAATTAAAAGCTCTCATAAGCGACCGCTCCCGGCATCCGTATAAGCGACCGCGACCACTTTTGGGAATTACCAACTGGTAGTTTCCTTTGTTTTTAAGCTCTCGTAAGCGACCACTTGTTGTGCTACACTTTTATGAGACAATGTATTATTTGTAATTATATCAATAAGAGAAGTTTTCAATCTCTGTGGATGCGTGACCTGTACATTCGCTTTCGTAAGTGGCCAGCCTCTATTGTTTCAGCGCTTGGTCACGTACGAGAGCCCATTCTCGTAAACGACTAGCTCTAGTTACGACCACTTTTTCGAATTCCCGAGGTGGTCGCTTAAGAGAGCTTCGACTGTAGTTATTTGTGATATGTAGTCCGAAGGCAGCGTTATTGAGTGGTGACGGCATTACACTTGAAATCGATAATTCGTGAGCTCAAATACTCCATTCTGACCACTAGAACAAACATGAAACGCCACGACATATCTACATGTAGATCATAGGAAGTTGAACAATAATGGTTTGATTCTGTAGAATAATAGCACTCGACAAATGACAGGAACCCATTAGGAAGTGAGGACGACAAACGACAGCGAGGATGGAAATGGATTGCAATATGGATTTTTGAAAAAACGTCAGGATGTCAGTTTTTCAAAGTTTCAAATTTGGCTCGGAAATCTTTGAAATATTGCAAACATTTTGTTGCAGTATGGAATTTCTTGAAGAAATTGCTTTTTATCATCTAGGTAGAGTTTACTAAGTTCTTATTTGATAGATTTAGGGACCATTTCGTGCATTTATAACAGTTTTGAGCAAATACGCCGGGACAGTGTCCCTTTAACGTCTCAGCTACGCAATTTAAAGCTACAGTTCCATCGAAGAGTTTATACCCAAAAGTGAACTATGAACCTAAAAGTGAACTATACACATCAAAAGTGTAATATACACCCAGACGTGGACTAGTATACACCCAAAAACGAACTACAGTGGAACCCTGATATAAAGACTCCTTTATGACGAAGTCCCGGCTATAACGAACGATAATCTTCAGCCCGCCCGGCCAAAGTTACAGTAAAATGTATGGAACAGAACCCCGATATAACGAAACCCCGTTATAACGAACTCCCGTTATAACGAGCATATTTTCCCGGTCCCTTGGCACTTCATTACATCGGGGTTCCACTATTTTCGACTATCCACCCAAGGGTACTTTCTTACTTTGTGAGATTTTCTTTGATAATGGCCGTTTTCACACTAGAGACGAGAAACTCGTCTTGACGGAAAACTCATCTGACGGGTTTCTTGTCCTAGTGTGAATTCGAGACGAGTCTAACTACTTGTCAATTTCACTTTGAAGCTGAGGCGCGGTTACCTTTCCTTAATTTAAGGTGGCCCGCGGTTATTTATTGGAGCGGAGGTTCCCTTTTTTAAAACTACTTTTCGGCAGGAAAGCGTCAACCGATTTCTCTAATTTTTGGTATTCAAAATAAGGAATCTTTAAATTTTAGAAGGCTTTTAATTTTAGGGCAAACGAAATTTAAGATTTAGAGATACAAGCGCTATTAGAAAGCCTTGTTTTTTACGAAATCGCGAATATTTTCATAAAACGAAGATAGATTTTTTTCTAATTACGTTCAATAAGTTCCAAGACTTCAATGTTTACTGTGAGCAAGTTTCCACAAAATCGGCTGCATAGAAATTGCTGCACAGTTCACTGCTGAATTTTAGCTTCAAAATAATATGCTCGTGTATTTACTTCATCTGTTGCAAGAACGCTTCAATAATCATGGCTAAGATCGCCCCTATTGTTAGAAAGCTTGATACCACCTAAACCTTTGCTGAATAATCGGAAAAGATCGGAAATTCCCAGTAAAAGTTATAAGCAAATGAAAAACAAGATGTTTATAGTGCGTAATTTGTGAATTTCAAAATATTCACGTTTGTCCAACTTGTGTGAAAAAAACTACCGATTTGTTTTCCGTAATTGTTAAGTATGATAAAATCCAGCATATAAAAAAACGACCTCGCCTAGTTTTGGGCGTGTAGCCTCGACGAAGCTCGGCGAATTAAGTCGTCAAGTTAGCTACTTCATGTCCTCCATTTTACCAATGCTTTGAAAACCCCTCGTCTTCCTAGCATTTGTAAAATGGAAGACATGAAGCACCTAAATTGACGAGCCAAATTCTCCGAGCTTCATCGACGCTACACGCCTGAAACAAGGTTAGGCCGTTTGTATATATGCTGTATTTTATCATACTTAGAAATAAGCGAAAACAAATCGGTAGTTTTTTCAAAAGTCGAACAAACTTGAATATCTTTAAATTCACAAATTACGCACATAAACATCTTGTTCTTCATTCGCTTATAGCTTTTCCTTGGAGTTTCCGATCTTTTCCGATTATTCAGCAAAGTTTTAATTAACATTAAGCTTTCCAATGATAGGTGCGATATAATAATTATTTTAGCGTTCTTGCAACAGCTGAAGAAATACACAAGCATATCATTTTGAAGTGAAAATTAAGCAGTGAACTGTGTAGCAATTTCTGTGCAGCCGTTTTTGTGGAAACTTGCTCACAGTAAACCTTGAAGTCTCGGAACTTATTGAACGTAATTAGAAAAAAAATCTATCTTCGTTTTATGAAAATATTCGCGTTTTCTTAAAAAACAAGGTCTTTTAATAATGCTTGTATCTCTTAATCGTTTATTCCGATTGCCCTAAAATTAAAAGCCTTCTATAATTTGAAGATTCCTTGTTTAGATTACCAAAAATTACAGGAATCGGTTAACGCTTTCATGCGGAAAATATAGTTTTTAAAAAGGGAGCCTCCGCTCCAATAAATAACCGCGGGCCACCTTAAGACGAGTTATCCGTCACAGACGGGAAACTCGTCTTAGAAATCCGTCTAAAGCGACGGAAAAGTAGACGGGTAAAATCAGACGAGTTACCCGTCTAAAATTATAACCGTCCCGTTTTCATGCTAGGACGGGAAAAAACCCGTCTCAGACGAGTTTCCCGTCTCTAGTGTGACGGCCAATGATGTAATTATAATGATTGTGATAGTGAGTGTTTTTATTTTTAGAAACAACAACCAACATCATTTCACTAGCTGCAGATGACTCTCTCGCCACTGGACTCGCCATGTTCAAAACATCAGACTCACCAGCCTACCAGGTCAGAGTTAAAACAATGGAGGGACTGGCTTGGTTTGTATCCTTCAATACGTCACATGAGTCACATGACTGGCTACACGTGACGATCAAGTGGCACGAAATGTGGGGTCTGAAAGTTTACATAAACGGAGAGATTGTGCAGGAAACTAACATGCCTGAGCAGATATTAATTGCATCATTGATGACTGCCACGCATTTAGAGATCGGTGGAGTAACGAGTGATGTGGATAACGCCACACTTGGTACTAATTTGCAGATGTCTGACTTACGGATATGGGAAAGGTTTGTTTCTAAAGAAGAAATTTTGGCAAACTACAGAGCGCCTGGTAAGTAACTTCTAACGAGCAATTGCGTAGAAATGTGAAGATTGTTATAGAGCGGCTTTCAATTGAGTGTCAAAAGTAATCGCTGAATTGCTTTGGTTTTGCTTTACTACGCTCTGTGATTGGTTTAAAAAAAACTCGCGCCACATTCTCAACCAATCAGATGCAAAACCAAAACCAATCGTGACTTGGTCACACGCGTTTTCCCGCGCTTGGCGCCGGTTACGTGTATTTGCTTCAAGTTCTCATTGGTTCGTTCTGTTGTTTCGTTTGTTTTGATTGATTAGAGCGATTTTCAATTGAGTATCGAAAGTAATCCGAAATTGGTTTTGCTTTACTACGTTCTGTGATTGGTTTAAAAAACTCGCGCCACCTACTCAACCAATCAGATGCTAAACCAAAACCAATCATGGTTTTGGTTTTGGTTTTACGACACTCAAATGAAAACCGCTCTATTGTAATTGGTTTGGTTTTGGTTTTGGTTTCACGACACTTAATCGAAAACCGGTTATATATAATAACAGCTATTATATTTATACTGTACGTGATAAAGTCCAGTCAATGTCTTTAGAAATGGCCAGGTCCACAAATTTGTTTGTTACATCGGGGTTCGTTATATACGTTTGTAATTAAAGTTTAGTCAGTGTCTTTAGAAATGGCCAGTTCCACAACGTTTGTTCGTCATATCAGGGTTAAGTATCGTTATATACCTGATAACGTTCAGTCAATGTCTTTAGAAATGGCTGCTTCCACAAGGTTTGTTCGTATTGGGGTTCTATATATACGTGATAAAGTCTAGTCAATGTCTTTAGAAATGGCTGCTTCCACAAGGTTTGTTCGTATTGGGGTTCTATATATACGTGATAAAGTCTAGTCAATGTCTTTAGAAATGGCTGCTTCCACAAGGTTTGTTCGTCATATCAGGGTTAAGTATCGTTATATACCTGATAAAGTTCAGTCAATGTCTTTAGAAATGGCTGCTTCCACAATGTTTGTTCGTTCGTTATATCGGGGTTTGTTGTATACGTGATTTTGTCCAGTCAATGTCTTTAGAAATGGCCAATTCCACAAGTTTTGTTCGTTATATCGGGGTTCGTTATATATACGTGATAAAGTCCAGTCAATGTCTTCAGAAATGGCCAGTTCCACAAGGTTTGTTCGACCAATCGTGGTTCGTTATTTTCATGGTAAAGTCCAGTCAATGTCTTTAGAAATGGCTGGTTCCATGAGGTTTGTTCGTTATATCGGGGTTCGTTATATACGTGGTAAAGTCCAGTCAATATCTTTAGAAATGGCTGGTTCCATGAGGTTTGTTTGTTATATCGGGGTTCGTTATATACGTGATTTTGTCCAGTCAGTCTTTCAAAATGGCCAGTTCCACAAGATTTGTTCGTTGTATACGTGATAAAAAATGACTGGTTCCAAAATGGTTTATTTGTCATTACGTGGTTATAACCTATCTTTGACAACAAGACGCCGGTAAAATATCATGTTACAGGGATTTTTTTTTGTATTTTCTTAATCTTCATTATATTTATAGTGGACGTTACTTATGGCCTTTGGTACGTAATCAAAAAGGCAACTTTTCAAACTGAGGGCGTAGGTCAGAATGTTCGCTGGAATTTAAGATCTTCGTGTACAACATCAAGCGATACGGGGCCCTGTGATGATGGTGAGTAAGTAATGATGCTAATCTACATATATTTCTTATACAGTGGAACCCTATTACAGTGAAGATGACGCTACCGTTGCCACTCGACAAAGTTTTTGATTAATTTTTGACATCTTTTTGACAACTTTGATGAGTTCCGTTTTGTAGCGCCACATTTGAACCAGACTAGAAACTAAAACCATTCAAATTTCACGACTCCGCCTCCAACACTCCTTGGATTTTGATTGGTCGAGTCAAACGGAACCCATCCGAAAGTCGTCAAAATTTTTTCAAAAGATGTCAAAAATAAATCAAAAACTTTGTCGAGTGGCAACGGTAGCGTCATGATCCGTCATCTTCACTGCAAGTGGCCACCCTCTATTAAGCGTCCCGAAACTATTGTCAGTATAATGCTGTAAATAAAACCTCTATTAAGCGGCCATGGCCACCTTTTGGCCGTCCCTATGAGGGTTCTCCTATTGTTTTTACTCATATTAAGCGGCCACCAAAAATTTAATACACGTAGTTTGGCCTTGTTTCGAACTGAAAAGCTGATGACAGATAAGAGTCCGAAAGAGAAAGCGACGACTCATAAAAACATTCAAACACCGCTTCTTATCATCTTGAGGCTGACTTGTCCCCAGTCGTCTCTCTTGTAAGACGCTCGCAGTAATAATTAATAGGAGACTGAGAGACGGCTGGGGACGAGTCAGGTCTTGAGGTGATTCCGTTGTCACCAATCTTTTGATTTTCTACCACGCCTTATGCTACGTGTCTATGGGAGTAAGGAAACTGCGTGACACAGTGATAAGATACCGTGACCACAGGAAGAATGAAACTACGTGAGACAACATAAGACAAACTGGAAGTAACATTTTAATAACACTTTATTTTCTAGGGATACCAACGGAATTTTCAGCTTATTGCTTCGCTCCACTTGGCTTAGAAAACGGCCATATTTACAATTCACAAATCACATCATCTTCTGTTATGGGCCCGCAGTTTAAAAGCCATAAGGCCAGGCTTCATTCGGCGGGGTGTTGGTCTTCTTCGCCGGATGCATTTCCCTGGATTGAAGTCAAATTATTCGTCTTTGCAAGAATTACCAGGATCGCAACACAGGGCAGGCCAGACGCGGATGAATGGGTGACAAACTACTACATTCGCTACCAAACCTGGTCAAAGGCCAACCAGCCTTTGGTTGATTATCCAAATGATGGTAGCCCTGAGGTACGGTCTCGGTTTAATTTCTTTGTTACAACTTTACAGTACAGTGCATGTTGCAGAGCAAATAGAGAATTTCAACTCTGCAAAACATGTAACTGGTGGCAGGCGCGGGAAACATGTAGCTGGCGGAAAGCGCGGGAAACATGTAGGTGGCGGAAAACGCGGGAAACATGTAGGTGGCGGAAAGCGCGGGAAACATGTAGCTGGCGGAAAGCGCGGGAAACATGTAGCTGGCGGAAAGCGCGGGAAACATGTAGCTGGCGGAAAGCGCGGGAAACATATGTTCAAGCAATGAATGACGAATGACCAAAATTCACAAAACATTTCAACGGATTACACCGAGAATGTAGACATTGAAAACCAGAATAAATTACCAGAATAAAGTGTTGGCCCGAAGGTTTTATTCTGGAAATTTATTCTGATATTCAATGTCGACATTCTCGCTGTAATCCGTTGAATTTGGTCATTCGTCGTTTTTCGTGGATTAATTATAGTATGTGATTACTGAAGTATCGAAAAGTGTATGTGTGCGGGGTTTTTTAAACGGTTAAAGTTGATAAGCCGGCACATGCGCCAAACCGTGAAACACTCCCTTTAAGGAGATTCATGTACTGTCTCGGATTGGTTAGATAATTGTAACAACCAATCAGAGACACTTCACGGGTCCCTACAGCGCTTCGTCGTTAGCATGGATTTTTTAGGCTCGAATGTCAGACGCGTGTTTTGAGAGTGAGGTATGCAAGACGTCTGTTTCCTTACTGGATTATTCAACGTGACAATCAGTAAATTATTACTTGAACTTGCGAACGAAAGATTGAACTGCTTATTGGTGGTGTTCATCTGACGTCATCAAAATTATAAAATCTAAACTGTTAATCCTACCATAGTTAATAGAAGGAAATGGTTATGAAGCCCGGCAAACTTCAAAGGAGCAAACAAAGAGGCCAAGATTTATGTTGGAAGGTCCATGACCGTGCACATCTTTTGTTTTGTGCTCATACACTATGCATGAATTACGTAATCGCAACGTTTCTATTGGTTAGTTGCTTGAACACATGTAACCACCTATTGTATTTTGTCAGGTTTTGTGCACGGTCAACCCCCAAAATAGCGAACAAAAACATATAACAAAGGACTTTGCCGGGTTTCATAACCATTTCCCTCTATTAACTATGATCCTGCAAAGCTATTCTTTTCACATATTTTAGACATACAAAACATTAATCTCTGTGCAAAATTTGGTATCGATTCAGTGCTTCGTTTTGGAAATAAAGCATTTTGAAATTTGTGAAGTCCCGGATGGACGAGTTTCTGAACTGTCACAAAAACGGATATTTTTATGTCATTTTTAAATTTTTAGACGTGATAATAATTTAGAAGTGATGTCTAAACAGATTTGAAGTGAAAGCTAATGATATTGACGGTAGAATCTACTCTACTTCTTGTCAGTGCAATGTTATGGCGGCCATATTTGTGTCCCTCTAAAGGACACAAACATGGCGGCGGCATACTAAGTACTGTAATTTTCTAAAAATTCGTTTGGTAATAACTCGGTTATGAAAAACGTTACAAAGCTATAATTTGGACAAAAAGTTTATTTCTGCCTGCTCTTTTTCCTGTAAATTTTCTGGTGTTGTTCATGCAAGCAAACAATTTTTGTAACGTTGATGAAAACCACCAATATTTGTTTTTATCCTTTCTAGTATTTTGTGGCAAATTTCGACAGATCAACTGTGGTAACAAACTACATCTTAGTGACTGGCATGGTTCTAAGGATCTATCCCCAGCTGTGGTACAATAATCCCTCCATGCGGCTGGAGTTGTACGGATGCATTCGAGGTACTGTATTTCTCAAAACTTCTCAGTTGAAACAAAAGAAATCGATCATAACCGTGTCGGAGGTTTTGATACCTCGTCTTAATTAGCATAGATTTTTACAATTTTATTTTTCCGTTTACTCCTTAGTTTTAGTTTCGATTGAGAAGATACATCAAACACTCGAGACAGTGTTTCATCCGATTTCCAAACACCTCAAATTTCATCAACGATACTACGCTACACGTCGTATTTTCAACTCTCTTCGTGGTGTTTGGAAATCGGATGAAACATTGTCTCTCGTCTTTGATATATTACCTAAGACATTAACGTGACTCTGTCATACTACTTAGGTGACATCTAAATTATCTTGTTTTAAAATCGAATAGAGCGATTTTCAATAGGCCATTTCCGAGTTGCCTTTTGCCTCTGTCAAAACGAATCCTGTTGCAAAACTCTTCATTTGGAAATGTGTTTTACTTGCATGTTCATTGCCATGCAAATCAAACTCATTTCGATCAGTATGAAACATTTTGCACCACTCGTTTTGAAAGCAGAGGCAAAAGACGACTCGGAAATGGCTATTAAGTATTGTAAAAACCAAAACCATACTAATTACAATGGCCAATCACACCAAACGTAAACAACGCAATTTACACGTACATGTAACAAGTCGCGATTAGTGTTTGTTTTGCATCTGATTGGTGACACGATTCGGGAAATTTTCATCTCTTTTTATAGACGCGAGAAGCGAGAAGTAAAGGTATACTTTACTGAGTTTGCGAATTGAATTTTTCCGACAAAATCTGTAGCTTAGGGTACAGACACGTCGTTGTAAAAAGTCCGGGCCAAACAAGGATGAGAGTTGCTGAGAGTTTTCGATGAAAGTCGACGAGAGTGAGAGAACGGTTTTATATATAGTAATTGTAGTTAATTAAGGAGCCTTTCTAGTTTTACGATCGATCAATATATTTCCTAATTTTAAATTTTTAATGTCAATTGCAAGCCTTTTTAATATTATTTTTATTACATGTATTTTTGTAAAGTTTTACACAATTCAGCCATCAAGCTGCAATAGTATCACTAATAAACTATCTATCTCTCTATCTCTCTCTGTATGAGAGTTTCAAGCCAAACGAGGGTGAGAGTTTGAACTTTCAACAATTTTCATCCTAGTTTGGCTACAGAGCATTATTTTTTCTTTGCCACCAGATGAAAGAGGCTTTATGTATATCGAGTCGTCGTACCCTCGCGTGAGAGGTGATAAAGCCCGGATGTTGACTCTACACGCCACAGAGTCTCACAACTGTCTTACCTTCATCTATCACATGAACGGTTCCACTATTGGTCGCTTGAACGTGTACGCCCGTGGACCTGATGCCCAAGAGTCGTTGCTATGGAGAATTGCAGGTAGTCAAGGAGACGCTTGGCATAGTGCCACTGTTCCCATAGAACGAAACCATCCTTACCAGGTAAGTAATTATAACTTTTGAGCTTTTTTCACATTTAAAGTAGCCGTAGTCTCACGCACTGACCTGGGCACTAGAGGGGAAAATAGGAGGGGCTTACCGAGAGAAACATGCGCAGAGGACATCATTGTCGCGCGAGATAGCATTTTGGAAGGAGTTAAAGGGAGTTAAAGGGGCTGTGTCACGCTACTTTTTGCTATTCTTCCCTGTATTCTTTTTTACGAGCTATTAACTCAAACATGTCAATGAAATATTAATTCAAAGATGTAATCTCACTTACATAACAAACACAGATGATTTCTAAACATTATTTACCACTTGTTTCACACAAATGTACTTAACTTGTAAAAAGACTGGCCGTCGTTTTTTCAAGTTAACCTTTTCGCAATCCGTTTCAATCTTGTCCAATTTTGACCATCCGCACTTCATTGCGGCTTCCTAGTATTTGTTTTATGTTTTTCTATGGTTTTAAACCATTATTTTGTGGTTTCAATATATTTTAAGTTTAGTTTGCGTGTAACAGGATTGCTGAAAATAGCGTGACACAGCCCCTTTAATTCCCCGCCCTATTATCCGCGTTGGGAGACGAACTTGAGTAAAGAGACGTCCTCACTTGTTTTCCCGCTGAAGAGACTCGTCTCTTGTAACATCACCGACACCTTAAAAATCTCCATAAAAAATCTCCATACATATAATGCAGATCTACAGAGATCCGTGTAGTGTCTCTGTTTGGCTGTAACTCGGTTTGGAATTTCCGCTCGCAAGTAACAACCAATCCCATCCAATCCAATTTTATTGTTTGTTTGTTTGTGTTTTTAATCTCAGATTGTATTTGAAGGCGTGGTTGGTGATGGTTATACCAGTGATTTTGCGGTCGACAATGTACGTCTAAGTGTCAGTGATACATGCACGTTTGAACCTTCAAATGCTCGGCAAGAAATGTCAGGTTTGTCTCTTTGTTGCGGTAATGATTTCCTCTCGCTTCCTCTTGACTCGTCAGCTCCTGGACTCGTTCGTTTTTGTTTAACATCTTTTTCTTTAGTTAATTGTACTTCCTTGTTTTCTCTTCCTTATTTCCCCTTTTCGGAATCTTAACTCATCTTTTTAAGCTGCAGTTAAAGGGGCACTGTCACAAGGACGCATGCGCCAGTCTCGCGAGTCGAACTTGAAAAGGTTAGGCTAACTTTTTCAAGTTTGAGTTGCCAAATCCAAAATGGCGTCGACTAGTGGCGGCGGCGGACACGGTGGAAAGCGTAGTAATTCTGGGCGAAAAAGAATATTCAATACCCCGACAAGAGCCAAGAGAGAGTGGACAAAACCCCATAAACGCATTTATCTTGAAGATAACAGTTTCAAAACATGGCTTGAAGCGAAATTCGCTGCAGGTTACGAAGGATACAGTGATACGATACTTAACTGTCTTCGCGACACATTTGTTGTCGAGGAGACGTGTGATCGAAACAGATGTGACCTCAGCTGTGACCTCTCACGCGAAAACGTACAACACGGCTTTCCGTTCGAAAGGCTAAAAGCCGTTCACTACCCGAACGGTTTGCAAGCCGAACGGCTGCTACTACCCGTTCGAAAAAAATGTTCGAACTGCTGCCGCTACCCGTTCGAAAAAAATCTTCAGCTACCCGTTCAGAAAAAAATCTTCACCCGTTCGAAGCTAAGCCAGGTTATCCGTTGAGAAAAAATATTGAGCCGTTCGAACGGCAACGGTTATCCGTTGAAAACTTATGTACGAATGGATAAATCTAAGCTTGGCTGTCAAAAGTGCGTTGCGTTACGGCCGTTGCAAAAATATTTTGAATGCAAATCATGTTTCGGAAATACGTATGCGAACAGCGCACGCTGTTACAGTAATATTATGACTTTATCTGTTTTACATAATCGTGATTAGAAACAAAATACATGCAAATATTTTCACTAACCGTCATTATGGAATGGAGGCCAAATAATTTATGATCGACAGGAAGTGAGCAGTTTTCGCGCATGCGAATCCGTGACAGTGTCCATTTAGAGATTTTTATTCGTGGCTTCAATTTATTTTACAACTAAGTGCGTCATTTTGTGTTATTTTTAGCACAGACGTTTTTGAGCCACGGACGGCAACCGAAACCCGAATGTCCTCTGTTTTGGCGCGTATCATCGACTTTTCGTCCGTAACGTCAAGTTGCGAATACTAAAACGAGGGCTTTCCAACTCATTGGTGTGGGTGAAAGCGCGCCAAGAACAAGAACATTCGCCTTCCGGTTGCCGTCCGTGGCTCAAAAACTTCTGTGCTTAAGCTCCCTATTGGCATATTTTTGTCCTCAACGAAACGTCATACTTCCCTAGGCGGATTCTGACCACACATTGAAAGCATTTATTATCAAAAACCAATGCAAGCGTGAGCCTTTCAAATAAAATTTTCATTTCAGCCTACCTCTCCACTTTAAAATCCCCTCCTCTCCTCTCCCCTCTCCTCTCCTCATCTCTTCTCCCCTTCCCCCGTCTCCCCTTCCCTCCTCTCCTTCCCCCCTCCCTCCTCACTCACCCCTATGCGTTCGATGGTTAACACAATATTGTTTTTATTTTATCGTATCTAGGAATTCGTTCAGGCATACTTCAAAATGGCCCGTTGTACCAAGATAAGTTGAAAACCTGGCTAGCCGAGGAGGGGTTTGGTGACGAATACTGGGTGCCATGCTTCCGCGGGAGCCTGAATGGTTGGAATGCGAGCGTGTTCCAGAATCAGTGCGCCAACAAGAAAGCTACCGTGACCATAATTAGAAAAGGCGATTGTTTGTTCGGCGGATTTGCTGATAAACCATGGGAAGGTGAATATTTTCTGCCATGTATTGAAAACGGAAAATGCAAGTTCACGTTTTGCAGTAAATCTACCACTCTTAGCCTACATAGCTTGCGGTCGCGACTCGTTTTTCCATAGTGCGCCCACGAAACCGCCAGCGACGCAGGCTATGCAACCGCAAGAGCCTATTGGCCTCCTGGCAACCGTGAAATAGACCATATTCATACCCTGACGGTTGGACTGGACCTAGCTTGCAATTGAGGCTCATGCGGGGGAATCTTTTCAAATGCAGTTCAACCGTGAGAATACGAATATGGTATATTCAACGTCCAGCTACAAAAGGCCAATAGTAGTTATTACAGTTGAGCTTGCAGTCAAATATTCTTTTGTTTTTAAAAAGACTTAGTATGCAAACGAGTTAGGCTCGATTTCCGCCGCTCTCTCAAGTCCGGTCTTCATTCTGGCTCATTTTCCCGAACAGCGGCTGGTAATCTGAGCCTACAAATGAGGCTAATGGGCCAATACAATGCCAGATTGACCCTTTCGCCTCGTTTGATTGTCAAACCGTTGTTCTTTTTCTTTTCATTAGGTGCTGTCACGGGTTCACACCTAGTACCAAATCCTTCCTGTTCGCACTACAATCTCCATCGAGTCCATCTCTGGATGCAAAATGGCCAGCTTATTCCTCAAAAAGATTCCACGCAATTTTCCACGTACCTGGAAGACTCCAATTTGGAGAGGATCTTTTTTTTAACCTCACAAACAGATTTGTTTTAGCTGATATCGGATACGTGTATGATACAGCTGATAATCCACAATTAGCTGACCCGCTTTGTGGAGCCAGTGATTCTGTTGTAGAAGTCGACGATGTTGAAGTACTCTTTCCTTTGGTATGTGTGTATCTCCAGCTTGAGAAAACTTTTCTAACGATTGTCACACAACGAAACAGTACGAATGCAAATAATGCCAATAACCAATCAGAACTCGCAAATTATACAAGACAATCGAGGAAAATTGCGTGAGTAAACCCAGGATTGGGTGAGTTTGATTTTGAGAGTGATTACCTACAATACTGTACAAAAGTAATGCAAACGAATTTCGATGATTTTCGTGTTTTGCTCTGGCCGAAATTTCGGAAACTTCGAATCGCTTCAAAACGAAATTCGAAACGAAACGCGTTCTGATTGGCCATGGTTAAAGCACTTTTTAAAATACACGACTAATTGTAGAGCCCAGAAAACAAAAACAACAAAAAAGTAAAGTCAATTACTTTTGTGATGATGAATATATACATGACATCATATAATTATGTGAACTGCGGAAATGAAATGAAATGAATAAGCGATCATCGCAGTTATGAATGCAATTTTTGCAATTGCAATATAAGTGAAAAAAATTCAGGCTTCAACGGGATTTGAATCCATAACCTCCGCGATACCAGTACGATGCTCTGCCAACTTAGCTGTGAAGTCACACATTGGGAGCAGGTCAGAATGATAGCCTGAATTTGTTTTCAAGCTTATATTGCAATTGCAAAAATTGCAGTCATAACTGCGATAATCACTTATTCATTTCATGTCATTTCAGCAGTTCACATATATGATTTCATTCATATATTCATCATAACATTAATTCCTATCACGGGTGTATAAACTCACAATTGACCTGCTCCCAACGTGCATGTGGCTTCATAGCTCAGTTGGTAGAACATCGCACTAGTAACGCGGAGGTCATGGGTTCAACGGACAGCCTGATGACGAGAATGACACATACGGTCGGGGAAACAATCCTCGTTACGAAGGGAAAATAGAGCAGTCCCCCCCCCCCCCCCCCCCCCCTAACAACCCTGGAGTATTCGTTATTCATGATATTGACTTGTTTATAAAATGAAGTCTATTTACTTCTCGCACGGCGGTCTCTCAAGAATCGGTCTCAAGACGAACGCGATATTTCTTAAGCACTTTACGAAAAACAAGGCGGTCTTTAGAATCCAGTTCCTAGACTTGCACTTTAATTTAACCCGAAAAACGCCGCACACCTCTTATTAATCTGAAGCACAACAACTTCGGCATCCGTCAAAGCATGACAGTTATAGGTGAAATCTTTTATTTGTCTTTTCACGCACTCCCTCTTCGGACAAATTTACATACATAAATCTTGTTCGATTATTTTTAAAACTTATATTCACTGTGGCATGACAAACGTGATCCCGGAAGAACAACGTTATTTCACCAGTATTTACAAAGTTAGCGAAGCTACACGCAGGAAGACTGCAGTGCGAACGGAATCCGGTTGTTTTAGTCCAAATAACATTTTTTAACTGAATAAAACTGAGGTTCTGAATTATCATAAACAAAATTAATTAAAGCAGTGACCCTTTTGCATCAACACAACAAATGACAGTTTCTTTCATATGTCATATATAAATTTCATGAAAAATAACCTGTGGTATATTAATTACAGAACACATGAGTACAGTAAAAGAGATTATCAGTCAGAGTTTCCAACCACACAGCGAACAACAGTATAGTACAGAGTTGTTTCCTTAAAAACGAAAAGCTCGCGTCGATCCGAATGGCTTTCAAAATACTAAGCCTCGTCGCTATTTTAACCGCAATATTATATTTAACAAGTCAGTCTCGAGTCACTGGAAAAGATCTGACTCGTAAATCAGGCCAACCAACCAAACATGGCGAGGTATACCGCGCTAAAAGCCAGATTGATTCTCTGATCTACAAATTAACCCTCGATTTGAACACCTTTAACGAGAAGAAAACTCTGGCCACCGTTATGCAAAATGACGCCGAGAAATTGGCTCGAATCGCTGAAGAAGAAATCGCCTTGTTGAAACCAGTACAGCGTCTTTTGGATGCACTCGTGAAGGGGAATGCTTCGAGTGGATATCAGCACTGTTTAGTTAGACCAGGAGGTAAAATACCAGTGCGAATTGAGACGAAAGGTTCCTCTCTGCCAAAACATTACACTATAAGTGTCCCAGGTGAGAAACTTTGCATCATTCCTTTATTTCTTGCGATTTTCAGTTCAGTTTAGTTGCGATTTTCAGTACATATTAAGTTGTGATGATTTTCAGTACAGTTAAGTTGCGATTTCAGTTGTGATCTTCATTACAGTTATAAGTTGATGTTTACAGTACAGTTAAGTTGCGGTTTTCAGTACAATTAATTTGTGATTTCATTTTCAGTACAGTTAATTTGTGATTTTCAGTACAGTTCAGTACAGTGGATGTTAAAATTTGGTATTATATAATAATAATAATAATGGGCGTTCGATTATTACATCACAAAACCAACCCTATTATTGCTTTTTCTATTTTTAGTAAGCCATCGGGAACTGATAGATCGTGGTTTAACACGTGACAATGGCGAGGACTTGCAAGTCTATTACCATGCCAATGGACAGCACCCTGTTCAAATCGACCGCGTCCTTAGTGGCCTGGGGACGAAGTCAGCTACTGTCCAGTTTAGACTGCAGGCTCCTATGTCAGCCAACATTGTTGATCACTCTTCTTACTCCTTGGTGCTTGGTAGTGCGGTCAGCGGAAGTGTCATGGATAACCCTGACCTCGTGTACGCCTTTCATGACGATTTCTCGAGCTCTACCCTGAAGAAACAATGGGCGACAAACAATTATGGTACATGGAGTGTGCAAAAAGGACGATTACTTGGAAACAACTTGCAGATAAAAGGAGGAGATAAAGTAGAAGTGGGATTGTATGTTAAGTCAGGATTTACATGGAAAGATGTTGAGGTGGAACTTGACTTGATGGAGACTGGGACCAAGAAGAGCGTCAGTGGACCATTTTTGCGCGTCAGCAATGTGGACCACAGCAAAACCACAGGGTGGCGGTTTGAATACTACGCAGTGAGCCCTAAGTCTTGTTACATGAGACCCGTATTCAACAACAAAGATGGCGGCTGGCCATACAGAGGAAAGTTACCCACAGCCTTCACGTTAAACACGTGGTTTCACTTCAAGTATCAAGTACTCGGTGACAGGTTTTCACAATGGGCGAACGATAAACTTGTACAGGACAACGTACAAGTGAGCAAGCAATGGAAAATACCAGCAGGAACTTTAGGGCTAGGCGGTCATAAGTATGACCACAACTGCAAAACAGTGTACGACAACATCAAAGTGAGATTCCTTGTTACCAGTCCTCCAAACATCACACGTGGAGTCTTTCTACCAGGCCACTTCATCCAAAGCAGTCTACTGGGCGAAAAGAAACTTCCCGCCGACTCGTGCAAACAAATCCATGATGCAAGCCTTGTCAACAGCAAACCTCGCGCCAAGAATGGCATCTACTGGATCAAGACTGACCTCCAAGGAAGCTCGTCAGTGCAGACTTACTGTGACATAACAAATGGTGGCTGGACACTTGCTGGAAAGATCAGCGGAAAAGTTGGCAATATTTACAAGGCGTGGCTGGTCGCTAACTACAACACTGCAGCACTGAAAACTCCAAAGATCACTAAACAGAAAGAGTTTGCCTGTATTGACGCGCGCAGTTTGGCGGTAGAGGAAGCGTCCATGATTCTGTTGTCCAGCGCGGAGAGGATGGATGGCTTGGGAAGCAAGTGGGTGATGTGGAGGCTGCCTGGAGACAGAGGAAAAGACTCGCTGTGGAAACACTCGGTTGGACCTTCCACTGTAAAAGCTGCTGTTCAGACGCCGGTCATGGTGTATGCTTGGAATGGTAACAAAAAGGTAAATAAGAAAGAGACTTCCATGTGAACCACCTTAATTTATATTTCAATACTTTTTCCGTCGTATTTTAGAGCGTTTTCGATCATTTTTAGCAAAAAGGAGTGACTAGTAACAAGTACTTTATGAAATGATTTTCATTCATTGAATGTATAGATAGATGTGTTTTCCGATAAACTACAGGGCACCACCCAACGAGCCAATTGGTCAGAATTCATCCCAAGCGGGGAAATTTCCCAGTCGGATATGTAATACATCAGCCTAGTACCCAGGCGTCCCCTTCAATTTCATGACGTCATGCTCCTGAAACTATTCAAAATATATCAAATACCGTGAAACAGCTCGCAGAAAGTTAATGCTCGTGGTAATTTTTGGTATTTAGATTTAATTTCCATCTTCAAAACTCAAGGACACTTGACTCGAAATGATGTTTGAAACAAGTGTTTGAGGAGACTAGCTCTCATTTTTTGGTCATTACAGTTAGTTCACTTTAAGATTTATAATAAATAAATAAAATAAACAACTTTATTTAAGTGTCAGAGGATTTAGCACTGCTGTACTAATTGTGGACACTGTAAATGAACAAAGAAATCTTGTAAATAGAACATAAACTTGTTAAGAATCCCAACTGGTGAGAGGCTGTCCAGTTGGATATTTACAAAGCGTGGCCGAGGAGTTGAACTCGGGACACGGAGAGCAAATCCAGCTAGTGGCAGGATGGAGGATTTGAACCAGGGACCTCCAGATTTCAAATCCAGCGCCCTAAACCACTCGGCCACGCCGCCTCCCATATCACATACTACTTAGTATTATTTATTACTCATTCAGCTTTTCCAATTTGCTTGTTGTATACCTATTTCATTATTAGTGTTATCTTAGATTTTAGTCTAGTGTTAATTTTACTAGTCTTATTCTGTATTTTGCCGTTCACGTTTACATGAATCTCGAGCTCATCCGTGATATGTGGGTAAATAAAATACTACACTACTACATCAAAACTTTTTAAATTTGTATATCTTTGTTGTTGTTTATGTAGATCTGTTACCAGAACAAGTTTGGAATAATGCCTTATAGTGCGCATGGGGGTTCGTATCCTTACTCATCTGTCAATACCGCTGGCGGCACAGCAGCTAACGACTACTGCATGGCTGTGGGAGTCATAGCTACAGGCTCCACTGCGCATGGCTGGTCACAGAAAGGCAATGGTTACGACAGTCCAAGCAGCGATTCTGATTGGCCGAACAGATCATTCAGTCACCAGTCCCCTCACCTGACGGTGTGGTTCAAGTAACTATAGCAACAGCCTCAGGGGATGATTGTCAGTTTTATTTATCTTTGCTTTGGGGTTGATACATTGTAGCAACTTAGTACAGGTCTAATTGAGAGGAAATCATGGAACACAATTTTATTTCGTTAAATTTAAGAGTCAGAGTGATTGCAATCGATTTGCGTAACAAGGAAAAATCGAAAGTAGAAGAACATTACTAAAGAGTAGTTGTTCAAATTAAGAACTGAGGGGCTGAAATGGACATTTTTGTAAAGTTTGGTGTTTCCAGTTAAGAGATATTGATTTTTTTTTGCCTTATAAGCTTCGTTAGTCTGCTGAGAATAAGGGGAATTTAAGTATGTGCCACACGTAACTGAGGCTTGGTTGAGTTGCTTGAAAACAAACAAAAAAAGAATAAAATGGTGTTGGGTTAAAACTGAACTGAGTCATGAGTCATTTTTCTTCTTCTCCAGATGGTCACGCAACACACTGGACAAAGTATCACGTGACCAGGAAACAACAACAGCGAGCAAGCTCATGGTTGGGGGCCCACGCGCGAGACGTCACGCGGCCGCGCGTGGGCCCAATCTTGAGCTGCTCGCAGCCTAAGAAAGCATTGCGTGACGAACCAGGAAACAACAGAGGAATCAGTCGTAAATTAAACTTTTGAGAATTACGCCTCCTACAATTTGACCAAAATGCATGAACCTCCAAAATTGAGCTCGCCCTTCTTGTGTTTGTTAATGTGATGTTCGGGCGACTATATCTCTCACGTTAAAGTTCGCACAAATCCAAATTGACACCTGTTAATAGCTGCCACCTGCACCAACTCTCTTGCCACCGTACATGTTTTGGACGAATCCCATTGAAGCCTGAATTTTTTTTAGGCTTCTATTGCAATTGCAAAAGTTGCATTCATAACTTCGATTATCACTTATTAATTTAATCAATTGCTTTTGTTCTTTCTCGATCCGAAGTAATTATTTCAACTATACTCTAAAAAGTATAGTACGACAATATATTTCAACCCATTGAGAAACAAAATCGCCCAGTCTAGTCCATCGCAGGTTACCCCCCCCCCCCCCCCCCCCATCCCATCATTTTGTCAGGTTGCCGTTTGCCGGTACCCATTTATACTCCTGGGAGAGGCAGTGTGTCTTGCCCACGAACACAACACAATGACCCTAGTAAGCGCTTTTATCTTTGTTTTGATTATTAGATACCCTGTGTGATCCGCCTTGTCTTCATGGGCAGTTCTGTGACGAGATCAGTGGCAGATGCGTTTGTAATAATACAAGGAGAGATGTGGAACGGTGTCACGAAAGAGCAGGTACTGACTATATACTGTACGTCCGTATAACTGGTTATCGAATCAATAACACAATTCTCGCTTCTCATAGGTCCTTCCCTGGCCGCCTACGATTCACTTAATTAATTGGTGCACGATCACGTGGGACTCAAATTACAGCGATCCAATTGGATCGCTGTATTCGAACATGCACTCTTGTTGTTTCTCTATTTTAAATAAAAGAACTGATAGAATGACTTTTTTTCCAAAAAAAAAAGGATTCTCTCAGACTTCCTAACCTCGAATTTTGATAATTTGACACGATTAAGGTTACTGTAAACCTTCAAGGGACAATTTTTTTGAAAAATTTTGTTTTTCAAGCCGAATTAAAGACTACTATTTTATCTGCATTTTCCAAAAAGAATAATTTGAAAAACTTGAAATGCGCGCGAGTTATCGACAAAAACGTGTTTTCAAATAAAAGTAAAAAAATCCGCTTAAGTGTTATAAGGCAATTAATGTGTCAACCCAGAGCTCCCCGTGACGTTTTTTCGCATTACTCCCCGCCTCGTATTTCACGTCGCTTTGATTCTTGTGTTTATACTTGTGTCTTGTAATTTATGACACCAAAATCTACGCTTCCGTATGCCGTTTATGGAGAAAAGAGAGGAAAGGGCTGTTATCAAGGAAAGCTTTAATTAATACCCGCGTGCATTTATAGCCGCAAACAACGCTTGCTTTGGATGAATTCCAGTTCCGTCGCCACTTTCGCCAGCCTTTTTTTCCTTTGTTCTTCCAGTGCATTCCGCTGCGGTTGTTTTCTTTTCCACTGATTCGGTTTCACCGATGAATTTTGTGCTCCAGACTTCGCTTTCCCCAATATTCTCCTGTCGAATGTCGTTCCCCGCGAATTTCAATAAACTGCCTTGTCACAAGGCTCTCTGGGGGATTCCTATGTTGTGTTCTATTGGTCGGCGGCATGACCGCATTCACTCCCGCTTTGATTAAAACGAAAATCTTTTCAGCCCGAAACTCCGGATTTTTTTGTGTGAGTTCACTCTCTTCAAATGAATTAACAGGGTATGTAGATTTGTTGGATTTTATTGAAATTTGGCCAAAATGTTTGTTAGACATTAATGAACCAAAGTGTGTGAGGCTTTCACGAATTTCGACATATTTTTCGCGTGGCATTCCAGCGCGTGACACGCATCGAAAATATATCCATTGTCTAACTTTAAAATAGATTTTTTCGGGAACCAATGAGAGTATTGGAAAAGCCTCTCACTCTTTGTTAGCCCATTATCTCCTGAATGATATAGTCCAGATTGTTTTTATGTCCGCTTTAACGCGAAGGCTTGTAACTCAGTTAAGCAGACACTGTCAGTTTTGCGTTCGAAGGCTTGCGCGCGCCTAACAGAACAAAAATGGACAAAAGTAGTGCTTTTATCGGATTCTTCATTCTATTACCTTTACAGTGATATATAGTTTTCTAGGGTTTCTTCTAAAACAACGCGCATAGGAAAGATTTCCCGAAAGGCACCCTCGAAGGTTTACAGTAACCTTAAGGCATCAATCGTGTTCGTAAGTTCTCCCGAATACTCTACTACTCTCACAGTAAGTCTACTAAAAAATCTACTATATACTAATGTAAATGATACAATCTGATTGGCTGAGCTACTCGTATACTATATAAACAATAGCCTCCATTTGGCGAGGAAATATGCTCGGATATTTGTCCGCGGACATTATCTGTTCCGAGAAGCGAACAGTTTTCCGAGAGCGAAGCTCGAGGAAAACTGTGAGCTTCGAGGAACAGATAATGTCCAAGGACAAATATCCGAGCATATTTTTGAAGCCAAATGGAGGCTATTGTAGTTATTATCCTTCAAATATTTTTTCACAAGGCCGCTCTGTTTGCCGTGGAAGATCTCGGTCGGCCAAGCTGTTTAACATCAAAATAATTCTGTTGGCGTTCAAAAATATTTCTAGTCTGTTCAAAACAATCAGTTTTATTTAATTTAGCAATTTATTTGAGACGAAAACTGAACCTGCGAACGTGAAACGCAAATTTTCAAAACTGGGGAATATCACTTGGGGAATATCACTCGGATATTCCCCAGTTTTGGCTGCGTCACGTGACGTGTTTAGACCAATCGCGCCCGAGAAAATTTTTTGATGGATTATAATTACTATTAGTATAATTTTCAGAGGTGAATATGAGAATCCGATATTCTGATTGGTCGAGAAACTCGGCTTATGACGCTATAATCACCTCCCGCGAGGTGATTATAGAACTTATGGCGCGGTTGCTAAGCTAAGCCACATTTGCTATGCTTGCAAGTAAACACGGCGGCTGGTTTTTGAATGAAATTTTCGTTTATTCTGAAGACATCACTCAAACTCCTGTATCTTCAAAGTACTGGGAAGTTAGGAAAATGACCACGAAGGACTTTGGCCAAAACTCTTTTCAAGAAGTGGTTTTCAAGGCATTTAAAAATCGTAAACAGTGGTTTCGTAGATCGCCAGCGATGACAAACTCCCATGCAGATCGAGTGACGGGCTGAAATTTACTATTCTTGGACCGAAGCTACTGATTTCCAGACGATACCTACAATTTCTCATGAAGTAACCAACGATAAAACAAAGGTACCCGATGAATGTCTTTTTCGTCATGTTTTAATGAATTTCACGGCTAAAATTGATGTGTAAATTGATTCGCAATTGATGTAACCAGTCAAACCAGTCGGTACTCATGTGCGTTGTTTTCCATGTTTTAGCCCGTTATTTTGAAGTTCTTGATATTCACCTCTGAAAATTATACTAAAACAATTATTCGCCTCAGGCTCGTGAATATTGGTGAATATTTACCTCGACTTCGTCTCGGTAAATATTCACCAATATTCACTTCGCCTTTGGCGAATAATTGTTAAATGTAAATGGGACAATCTGATTGGCTGAGCTACTCTTTAGTCGTATACTATCAGCCATTAGTGTGCAGTGGCTGGAGGTCGTCTACAAAATTGCGGTTTCTTCTCGTTTCCCGAAGTTTTCGGAGGAGGATTTAGAGTTATTACTAGACAATTGTTATGATTTTTACTAAAACAATTAGATTATTCGCTCTCAATTTCTATGATGCGATATAGTTGATTGCGGCCTCATCAACATCATAGAAATCTCGAGCTCATAATGTAATTGTTAAATGGTTTGTCTATGATCATACAAAAATTAAAAACGATTTTTAATGAGTTTGATAAGATCTAAACTATAACATCAGAACTCAAAGCAAAATCTTGCAACGATGTTAAGCGCGAGAAAAGAGATGGTCACGTGATTACTTTGATTTAGACAGTCATTATAAAAAAGCTCTAAACCTTATTATAAGAAATGATCGCGAAAACTTAATTTCGCTAGTTGCAGTACGTTTGGATGGGCAGCATTTCGCGACATTAACTTTTCGCGATTTGGGAAATTTTTCGAAGCATAGTCACTTAAATTTTCGCGTACACTGAGATCAGAGATTGCAAAGAAAAAGGCGACTTGTAAATAAAATAAAAGAAAGATATGATATGTTTGTTTCTATTTAGTGACACTCAAGTTTAAAAGTGGATTGCCAAAGAAGTCAACGAATGGACAGTTTTAGGACTGTACTCAATGTTTGTTGAAGATAATAATATATTTCGCTTGGCTTTACATTTTCAATGCGTCATGTTTGATGTCGTGAACATTTTCATTAATAAGTCAGATTTATTGATTGTTTTTATTATTATCACATTTACTCTAAGAGCATCAGATTCTCATCGGGAGAGCTTCTGTTGTTACAAATTAGTTTTATACACACGATCGGATAAAATGAAATAAAAAGACAGTTACAAGCAAATGACGAAAACGGTTTGATTGGGAGATAAAAGACTGAGCAGATTGAAAATTATTTACATTAATTTGAAAGACAACAGAAATACCATTCAGAAGCCAGTCCAATCTCGTTCCCAGAGTCCTCGGTACCCTTGTCCAGCGGTGGAGCGGCCAACAAGGACCTCTGGGGGAAGCGATCCGCCATGACAGGATTCTTGGACTTCCGGTTCTACTGCGCATGTGTTCGACTCCATGTTTCAACTAACGGACGCCAAGAATCTTGGACTTCGGTCTTACTGCGCGGGTCAGGCGGATTACTCTATCCCAGAGGTCCTTGTTGGCCGCTCCACCACTGGACAAGGGTAACGAGGACTCTGGGAACGAGATTGAAGCCAATCAGTTTTCATTTCTTGTCAGGTGCATGATGATTTCTTGTTTTTTGTAGATCTTCAAGCCGAGTGGGATGCCTTCTGTGGCACGGTTGGTACAAACAACGAGAAACACGCCCGCTATGATTTTGATCTCAACAACTCCTTTCGACAATGGAGGTGTTATGACAAAACAGCTCTCACAGCGGATAGACAGCGGTTTAACGGATTGTCGAGCGACTTTTATACACGCCATTCTCAACTCACAAACATTATGGAAGGTACATACGTCTAGCTTGGCCATACGACTAAATTCAAATGTGACAAACTTCTCGCATACTGCTAGAATTACCATCAAAATTTGTCGAATAACAACAACAACAACAACAACATTTTTTTAAAATATATTTATAAACTTAGTTGTGGGTTGGGTTTGGGTTTCTTTTTTCTTACTGGGGCTGGGCTGGGTAGATAGGCCTAGCAAGGGACGCCATGTCCTATTGTCTGTTTACCCGCCATTGGCGAATTAAGTAAATCAAATAATAAATAAATAAATAAATAAATAATAAAAAATAATAAAAAAGAAAGGAAAAAGGAAAAGTTACAATACTATTAAGAACTATTAAATAAGGTACTAGCTGCCTAGAATAACCATATAGGGCTAGACAAATTAGGCAACTATCTATAGAATTAGGAAAATTTAAATATCGATCTTACATGTATAGGTATAGATACAATAATAAATATATAAAAAAAATAATATATAGATGAGGAGAAAAAATAAAATAAAATAAAAGAGTAATTAGAATAGGAAATAAAAAGGTTCACTGATTAAAATTACATAAACAATAGTGCTACATGTATTTAAATAATTAATATGAATTGATGATATTCCTTTTTGTAGTTTTTTTGAACGCTTGTCTGTGTAGTAATTTTGTATCTTCTTTTTTAATTGAGTTCCAAATCTTTACATTGCACATTCATTTTATTTATGATGTAAATGTCTCTCTTTCAATTTCAGTAAATTACCCTCGTTGAAACAAGAAGATCTCCTCTTGAGAGCACAGTATCACTTTCCCATGGACAACCCCGCGCATGCGCATACTATCGAGGATAACGTCCTTCGATGGTCTGCAGAGTTCACAGGGAAAACAATAGGCGTCAAGGACAGTGCGGTGTTTACAAACGGGGAGCCCAAGGCGACTTTCTTATTCAACGATACAGGTTGCATTTCTGACCCCAAGGTTTGCTCAGTGGGTATTACGCTGTCACTGTGGTTAAAACACACTAATGGAGAGGCAGGACAGACGTTTCTGTCCACTGGAGGAAACGTCGACCAAAGCAGAGGTGTGCGAGTTTTTCAGCTGAATGGCTCCTTTGATCACATTGCGGTTGAGATGCGCAATGAATTGGAAAGTTGCTTGTGGACATTCATTGCTCCTCAGAACATATGGTCGCATTTTGTAATTGTATTTGGCTCGCTTTCTAGTGGTTCATGCGGTGTGTTAAAATTCTTTTTTAATGGAGAATTGCAGTCGCCTTTATTTTCTGATACGAAAAGTCAGAATAGCCTTGCTGTGTCGCCAATTGTTCAGATTGGCGACTCGTCCATGGGTCACCCACGGCTGCTTTTGACGATTTGGTTATTTGGTATGAAGCATTTGGAGACGCAGACATAAGTGAATTTTTTAGTTATTACCAAGGTGAGTTTTTACGATTTTGGCCCGGGGCGCTAATTCAATTTTGGGAGATCAAGGGAGTGGGGAGCGGGATTCCCAACTGATATGGCGGGAACGGGGAGAAATAGGAAAACATTTCGCAACATTCCGCGAAAAAGAACAAAGATGCGGGAACTGGGATTAAAGTGTACGGGACGCGGGAAGATCAGACATCCATGCCAGACTTACCACTTCCATAGGCCTCCAGAACCACTTTTTCCAGGGATTTTGAGGGAAAAAATAGCCGCCAGCCCTTCTAAAAACATCGGTTGCCAGCTTCTTTCTGACAGTATCAAACTCCCAGATTTCAGACAAAATTTGTTTGCACTCAAACCCTTACAGTATAATGGTTTCTCCCAGACTTGCCACTTCCAAGGCCTCAAAAAGTATAAATTATTCGTGCAACGCTTGATACAGCAAAAATGTTGCGATTCGTTTCTTCGGTTCATGTAACTGTAGACCCCTCTCCTCCCCCCACTTTCTACGCCTGCCATGCAGGCAAACACAATTGGAATGGTCACTAAATTATTGTCCGAGAAACAGAGTTCGATCAAAGTAATTATTTTATAGATGCTTCATGTAATATATCAAACCTGAAGACAGGGTTTGATCACATTTCCAAACACCTCGAGCGAATTTCGTCAAAAATACTCCTCTACGCGTCATATTTTCAACTCTCTTCTCGGTGTTTGGAAATCGGATGAAACACTATCTCTCGTGTTTGATACATTACATCAAAACGAACAAAACGCAGAAGGGTCATTTGGACGTTTGAATCTCTTACCCACTTGTCTGCCCTAAATGCCGCCGCATTAATCCTTTGCAGGCGTGCTTTTGTTAACATTATAAGTAGTTTTTTTTAACTTAGTTATGGGTTGGGTTTTTTTTTTTTTTTTTGTTTCTTGGGGCTTGGCTGGGTATAGATAGGCCTAGTAAGAGACGCCATAATATATTGTCTGTTTACCAGCCATTGGCGAATTTTGTAAATAAAAATAATAAAATAAATAATGTTGGTTTGTAACATATAAAAAGTTGTACTTGTGTGATGTATGATACTGTGTTCTACTCATCTTTTTTTTAACGTATCCATTTTTAGAATTCACAAAAGCAATTCCTTTTCTTTCTTTCTTTTTTTTCAGCCACTCAATTCACCGTGAACCTTAAACTAGAGAGGGAGATAACTGACAAAAGAGAATCATCTTATTATACGGATTTAGAAAAAATGGAGGAAATCAGTTCGTCTTTGATCGCAAAGGTAACCATCAAACTATCGTACAAATTGACAAGCCTGTGTAGTGTAAATATTTAGTGGCGATAAGATAGGATAAACGCACAATACTCGTGTTAATAAACGAAATAATTACCTCTGTTTTCTCTCGCAAAATCCATGTAAATATTCGTAGTTATCTGACAAATCGCTGCCAATGGCTCAAGCCTCATATGACAAATATCATTGATTGAAGAAATTATTCGCGTTCCGTTCTTTTAACCTCGTTCTTTAAAATAATCACACCGATAAAGTTAGACTACATTGATTGATGGACTGATTGACTTACTGACTGACTGACTAATGGACTGACTAATGGACTGACTATAAACTTCTCACTGATTGATTGACTGACTGATTGATTGATTGATTGATTGATTTATCGTTTGACTGACTGCCTGACTGACTGACAGACTGATTGAATTGATTGACTGATTGTCTGTCTGATTGATTGATTGATTGATTGATTGACTGATTGATCGATCGATCGATCGATCGATTGATTGATTAATTGATAATCCTAGGTAAAATTAATTTGCGGTGGAGATAATGTGAAAACTGTTAGGGTGAGGAAGTATGGATTTACACAGACTGGGTAAGAATAAATTTTTATAATCATTAATTAATTATGTAATTAATTAATTAATTAATGTAGATAGGTGAATTGATGAATAAATTAGTTAAGTTATTTGATAGCAATTTAATTGATGATACAAATATATTCAATTATTATTTATTTATTTATTTATTTCAATCAGTGATTAATTTATCCATATTTACTCGACAGAACCAAAATACAGTCAGCATTTCTGTCCGTTGTGTTTAACCAGTTAAGCGAAGGAGAGGTACTGGACCTTATTGATGTTGGAACAGTTGTGAGTCCAGCCCCAGCCTGGACTTTAGTGGATGTTCAATCAAATGACGGTACATCTTTTAATTGCATGATTTAGAAAACGGTAATAAAAATGAAAATTAAAAAATGTTCGCCCTCCCTCAGTCATGCCGAACTTTCACAAATAGTTACAAAAATGAAATTGTCGCTTTTTAACAATTATTGGATGAGGTTTTTGTGATATCCAGAATAATCAAGGTCGAGGTAAGAGTTATCAGCCGAAGCCGAAGGCTGAGGCTGATAACTCTTATCTCGACCTTGATTATTCTGGATATCACAAAAACCGAATCTAATAATTGTTTTATTATACATTCAACAACAAAAAAAAAAAAATTCTTCTGCCACCGATGTTCTGTTGTTTACTTAGCGGCAAGCAACGCAAGCGCGCGAACTTGACATGATTACCCTTGGAAATCATACACCGCAGTCATACATGACATGATTACCCGTGATTATCCGTGAGGCTATCCTTAACATGATTATTGTATAATCTGCAGTTAGATGCTTTCAAAGGCGCTAATTTCGAAATTCACTGTACGCTTTCGGCCAATCAGAAAAGAGATAGTGAGTTGAATGTATAATAATGGTTGTAGACGGTTAGTTTCCAAATAAAAGTTTGTGTTGCATCGGTGGGCAAGAGATCACGAATCCCTAATTTGTTCCAACGAAAGGCTGATGCTCGAAACGTCAGCTTTTCAAATTCTCTACGGCGGTACGTTAATACATTTATCAACTTCAAGCTTAACCAAGCTTTTAGATTACCTATCGATAATCAACACTTGTTTAGAAATTATTTGATATTTTTAGAAGCAAAGAGTACTGAGTCATTTTTAGGACGCACGAAATAATCTGATTACCTTCAAATTAAAGGAAACCTCAAAATAATATTTTAGCTAAGGTAGAAAAGCATCAAAGAGGTTATGATAAACCAAAAAGAAACAAGGATGGTTAAGATTGGAGAAGATTGAGACGGACTACGAACGACGAACTTGAAAAATGTAGGTTAACTGTTTAAAGATGCGCTATCCGTGACGTAGCTCATTTAAGACCGTTAAAGATGATTTACAGTCTGTTAATAGCCAAAATAAAAATTCCAGGACAACTTAACCTTTTTTTTTCATTATTACATGTAACATAATTTTCACACTTTAGTCATATATATAATACCAGTAAAACTTCCAAACTTGCATTTGAAAATGATGACATGGAGTCGTCGAAACGTCATGCTTTTATCGTTAATATTCCTTATAAAACACCAGATATCCTTGCCAAACAATAACAACGAGTAGAATAACCTCGACGTTTTCCAAAACCGACGTTTCAGCTCATCGAGCATTCCTAAACGCAACGGTCGTAATGGCGGGCTCAAAATCTTACAATTACGCTATTACCGAAGTGTAACATAATTCAACTGAACAAATTCGAAACAGAATTAAATGAAAACAAACCCTGAGGCTGTGCAGTATGGACTGTAAATCATCTTTAAGGTTTCCGATTTTGATACAAACGTCTTTTTCACTTCAACTTTTTTTAAATCTTTTGATCTGTTTTTTCTTCTTTTATTTTTTAAACAGTGGATGTTCATGGCATACTAATCTCTGCCTCGAACAAGACAAACATTGCTTCGATAAATGTCACAATGCTGAACACCTCGGTGGAACATTTAGACGGCATCTTCCACGGCTATATCATATTCTACAAAGAGGTGGAAGAAGCGATTTATAACAGTGAGAGATTTGTTTCAGCTGAAAGTTCGTTTCTGATAACAGGGCTGAAAGATTGGACTTTGTACTCTGTATACGTCAGAGCGGTTACCTTAAATGGAGCTGGAAAAAGAAGCGATTCGATACTTGTATGGACAAAACCTTCCGGTAAGACCAAACATACTCCTTACTGAGTTACATACATTTCTTATATTGTTTAGTGTTGAGAATTTGGTGACCCATCAGGTCAATAAATATTCTCCCATTAATGCCCCGTCCACACTTATGCGTTTTTGAAACGCTCCGTTTTTACCAGAAACGCATCAAAAGCTACGCGTCCACACTGTCGTTTCCGCGGCGTTTTCCCGTTCACACTAAAACGCTCGAATACATTCATCCGCGCATGCGACAAATAGACGCGCCTGCGATGTTTGTGATGTGAATGACGTCAGCGTTTTCGAAAGCCTCCGTTTTCGCCGTCCACACTAATACGTGAAGGCTCAAATGTCTCCACTCTAGACAGCGTTTTCAAATATATGCGTTTTCGATTAAAACGATCAGCATTTTCGATCGTTGTAGTGTGGACGATAGGCGAAAAGCATTGAAAAGTATGCGTTTTCAAAGAAAATGCATTAGTCTGGAAATATTTGTAGTTTGCCGGTGAATAGGTTCGACGTAAGCAAAGAACGTTTTTAAGAAGTCGTTCGTTTTTAGAAGGTGTTCCGCCAAAAAACCCCTCTGTCTTTGTTGTATGTGATGTGATGTTATATAGCAAACACGAGAGACAGTGTTTCGTCACATTTCCAAACACCGAGAAGAGAGTTGAAAATATACGACACGCTGCGGAGTAATTTTGATGAAATGCGAGGTATTTGGAAATGTAATGAAACACTGTCTCGAGTGTTTGATATATCTTCTTAATCGAAACAAAAACTAAGGGTAAACGGAAAAATAAAATCGTAAAAATCTATGTTAATAAAGACCGGTTATCCAAACCTCCGACACGGTTATGATTTCCTTTGTTTTAACTTCATGCACTAACATTGTATTTCGCGCCATATTTTCACGCTTTTACAAATGCGAGGTGAATTCGAACTGATATAGGTCGTTACTTTATTTGCTATCCTTTCTTTTTATGTATAGCTCCTAGAAACGTCACTGTATACAACGTAAACAACGAGTTGCACGTGCAGTGGGAAAACATCAATGCTACCGCTGTACAGCAATACCGAGTGCACGTCTCACCAGCTGAAAATGACAACGAAACGTCTTGCAATGTAACCGCCCCTGCTGACCCAGCTGGCTATGCGGTGTGTGGAAATTTACAGGCTTTTGTTAACTACAGTGTTACAGTGGCTGGAGAGGGAGACTTCCTGGGAGCTTACTCTGACCCTGTATACTTTGTTATTGAACAATATGGTGAGTTGGTGGTTTTCATCAACGTTACAAAAAAACTGTTTGCTTGCATGAACAACACCAGAAAATTAACAGGTCAAAGAGCAGGCAAAAATGAACGTTTTGTCCAAATTATAGCTTTGTAGCGTTTTTCATAACCGAGTCATTGCCAAACAAATTTTTAGAAAATTGCAGTCTTTAGCATGTCGCCGCTATGTTTGTGTCCTTCAGAGGGACACAAGTATGGCCGCCAAAAATTGCACAAGAAGTAGAGTAGATTCTACAGTCAATATCATTAGCTTTCACTTCAAATCTGTTTAGACATCACTTGTAAATTATAATCACGTCTAAAAATTTAAAAATGACATAAAAATATCCGTTTTCGTGACAGTTCAGAAACACGTTCATCCGGGACTTCACAAATTTCAAAATGCTCTATTTCCAAAACGAAGCACTGGATCAATACCAAACTTTGCATAGAGATGAATGATTTTCATGTCTAGAATGTATAAACATAATAGCTTTGCAGGATTGACAGTTTATATTATAATTTTGATGATGTCAGATGAAAACAAAGAATAGTTGATTTTATCTTACATTGATAAAATTATCCATGGTGACAGGAAGCCTTTTGATTGGTTCCCTGAGCGGTCCGAATTTTGCAGTTCGGACCGCTGAGATGGACCGCTCGCGAATTAATTTCGCCGATTTGCTTTTTTGAAATAATATTATACAAAAGAAAACTGTTACAATGTAAAAGTGAAACCGTATTTTTCATTTACTTTCGAGGAACTAATGATACTCCAGGTTCAAACTATTTACTAAGTAACATGACTTTAATTGATAAACTGACGTAGCAGCTCTCAGAGATATCTCGTTAAGCCCGGTGAGAGTTCAAACTCTTGCTCCGCTCGCTTGGTCTGATACTCTCACCGACTGTCATGCGCTCTCGTCGAATGTGAACCTGCTCAAATTTTCTTGAAAGTCGTCGACGACTCTCGCTCTCGTCCAGTCAATCTGTGGTTTGAGATCAAACTAATTGCAACAGAATTTATTTATGCGTTATATGACCAAGGCAAGTGCCCTAAACAACATACTAAAAATCCCCAAAAATCCCTTGAGTGGAACATCTCGAAATTAAGCAATAAAGATTTGAAGCTGTTTCCACAGGGTACCCACGTTGTGTAAAGTAACAAACCTAATCAAACTTCTTTTTGAGCGGGGCCTGCGCGTGTTTTGTGATGTATTACAACCCTAAAAATATAACAGAATCATTTGGATCAATTTTCAGCCAATTTAACGTATACAAATACTAAAATAACATTTCCGTACCACAGGGTACCCGCGTCAGTGAAAAAAAGGAAAAACTCTACAGTTAACACATTTTATTCGTTTTTTCAGTTCAATTTAACAATAGGATCAGCATTGATGACTGAACCTCGGAATTAATACAACTGCTATCGGTTTTCGGCCTGATTGCACGTTTGTCTGTTGACTATCCGAATCTTTTCATGACCTGACATGCCAGGTTGAAACAAAACATGGATCTAATATTTCACAGCTGAAATTTCCATAATACTTCAGCTAGTTGGCCACTAAAATTATTTCATGATTAAATAAAAATGAAATTTGTACGACAACCAATTTGCGGAAATAGTCGGTAATAGTCGGTGTGCCCGCGTTATAACTTGTTGCTCTCAACTACAAGTTCGGAGTCTAACGATGAAAAGACTCGTTGTAATCCAGTTATTCGTCTTCTACTAAGTCGGGTGCAGGCGAGTTCAGGCAGCTCTGGCCTTTGCACACTCCACAAGCAGGAGAACATTGGAGACCATGCTTCTTACAGCTACACCTCTGCGTACTACAGTTGGATTTGCAGTTACAACTGATGATATCCAAGAGGGACTCGTGTGCTGCTGGTAGATCAGTTCTGATTGGAAGTAGCTTTCCGTCAACTTGTTTCCAGCCCCTGTTCGCTGGTTGTAGTTTACCCTTCCACTCCTGAACCTGATAATACACTCTCAGACTGTGGTACGCGGCAGCTGCTGTGGTTGGGGGTAGGGTTTCGGGCTGTAGAAACGATGATCCGGTGGCAACTTTGTGACAGAAACGTGTGTACCTCAAAGAATCCAGTCTGTCTTCTGTTCTTCCTCCATAAAGACACACGAGTGCCTTTTCTCCAGCTTCTATGACGTCATCCCGAGTGGAATCAGAGTTCATGAATGTGTCTGCTTGCTTACTAAAGATGGCGCTTTCTTGCACCTTCTTCAGAGCCAGCGCTTTGCCTAATCCATGTACACGGGACGTAGTATCGCAGCCGATTATTGCATGTACAAATAACATGTATGTGCATACCCAACTTCCCAAGGCGAGCTTTGCTTTCTTGATGCTCCATACTCTCCTCGTTTGTGCCCTTTTTCTAGGCTCCGGCGTGAAGTAAACGTCATGGCAATCCAGGTTCACATGGAAGCAAAGTAGAATCAAGAGATCGGTGTCGTCCCCAACCAATGCAGTGATGTTATCTCTGGCTGACTCTACTACGGTCTGCACAATAAGGATATCTGTATCCCCTGCAGCACGGATAACTGTACAGCCATCATCCTTGAGCTGGTTGTCAAGTAGATTGATAAACCTTTGTTTGTTGGATTTGTTGGCCAGAAATGCTTGCTTTGTGGAATTAACAACCATACTGCCTTCAAAGTTCACAGTTGGTGCGTATGCCCCTGTTCGCCTTTGGTGTGTGCAATCTTTCGTCGATGGTTCATCTTCATAGCCATCGAACACGATGGTAGGCTTGCCGTATCGCCGGGATACGTACTGGACGTAAAGGCGTAAAATAGCCTCATACGTGGCACCACGTGGCCAAGGAATCCGGTGGACAAGAGCGCCGCCATCCAGCACGTAATGGATGTCCCTCGTCGGTAGTGCAGTGTGATGCTCCTTCGTTTTTGTCCAGAGTGCGTCAGCAAGCACCGGTTTGGTCGCCTGTTTAGGAAGTAGGGATGACTCAAACAACGCGGGAGGGTAACTACACATTTCATATTTAAACTACTCCTGGGGATTCTCGAATCTTCCTGAAGTCGCAACAACGCATAGTCTCTGGAATAGCAATTGTGGGTCCACTTGAACTTCACCCCCAGAAAACGCAACAGCAGACTTCGATGCGAGCGTCACAGTCTGGGCTTTTCGGCGGAATGAAAATTCAAGCACGTTCTTGCCAACCATTGATGTAAGAATGTTACTTCCTACTTCCTTTGCCTTGTCTGCATTGACGTTGTCGTCCGCAACAACCCCAGACGCAATGCTACGCAAACAAGGGTCTGCACTAAACGGACTCCTTGCAATTAGAAAGGTCGCCATCTTTTGCATGTCTTCGAAGTCGCGTTGTTTTCTTGCTTTAGTTGAATCTTTATGCTGCTCGCTGGTGACATAGTTCACTCCTGTCAAGCTCTGCATCGCATTGTTTACGTCTGCGCATGCAGGCATAGACAGCAACCAAACGAGTCTCTGAGTCTCTCCCATCCCCCTTCCACGCGTCAACTATAAAAAGCAGATTTACAGATATTCTAGTAGTTTAAAACACAAGAGAAGAGAAGAGCAAGGACAAAGATGGAGTCTTTTTTTCTAGGATTTCCCGCGCTTTCATTTTTCTATGACGCCTGTGCATTCCTGTGCACACGTGTGTCTGCCGTCTAGACATGAAACTGACCTGAAAACACAATCACTGGCGAGTTGCTAACTTATGGGACTTCGAGTTAAATTAATTTCAATAAAAAATGTATAATTATGTTGGACAACATTTTGAGTCATCGATCATTCGATATGTCCTTAGAATATTATCCAACTTATTTATCCTAAACGTTTTACTATTTCGTTTTTATTACCTTCTATTTGAACAAAGTTGAACAGCCGTACTTTTGTACAGACCGCGTAAAGTAAGTCAGAACAAAAGACCAGATCGTCGCTAGGCTACACACACGTGCCAGAGCGCACGTCAACTTAAGCACACGTTCTTGACCGACATTTGAATATGGTTACACAACTTGGGAAAGTTCTCGTGGGAACTTTTCCAACGCTTAATCCCTTCTCTTTTGTTTCGATACAAGGTTCGAACATTCTAGAACCAAATTAATTAGTTTCGCCATAAACTCGTAAACACTATTGTTTTAGTTAATCCCTCTAAGTTAATTGAGTTGTTTTCGTAACTATAGAATATAATAACGCTAGCCCAGTTATACTTTTAATTTACTTTAGTTTATCGATTAAGTAGTTTGTTTATACTTGAAGACTGTTCTGGCCCTGTCGCCAGCTCCACAAGAACTGTGAAACCTTTGGTTTCATTAATAACAAACAAGCGAACACTTTAATTAAGTTTGAGTATGCGAAGTATTTACTAGTGTAATCTTTAGCCTTTTGTTCTTATTATAATATAGGTCACGTTCGTTAAGTTTACATCGTATCTTGTCCAGCCACAACTGTGATTGGTATCGAAAACACTTCGTTTAAGGGTTTTCTAGGATTCTAGTTTTGGTTTTCCGACTGAAATAAGTTTAGATCAAGTTGGTGATTTGGAAACCGACGCGCAATTTTAACGTATCAAAGGCTCCGCCTGGATTAACTTTTATCAATGGAATTTTAATAAGTACTCGATCGACCAATCACAGTTCGCGGCATGGACGCTACGTTTGAGCATTTACGCTTTAGTTCAACTATAAACGGCTCAGTTGAGGCACGGTCCATGCTCAGTCATGACAGTCAGTTACCTTGAGCCTTAGAGCTAGGAGCTGATTAAACACATTCAACCTCAAACAAGAATCTCATTCCTTGAGCGAGAGAGCACGGACGAAGAAGACGCTTAATCTGTCTTGTAACAGAGTTGGTAGAGAAAGCGACGGTTTCGATACCCAGTACTTCCCGCAACCAAGCAAAATCCTCTACAACGTCAAGACCATCAACCAGTGAGTACCATTATGAACTTTACGCTGTGAGAGATCACCGTTCCCTGGAATAGCCAAGCCAAATCTAGGTAGCACAGCCTTTAAGCCGCTCGTTAATACGAAAAGCATCGGCTGCGTAGCAGAAACAGTTCTTTTCGGAACTAAGGACAAATAACAACTCAGTTTTTCAATCGTTTTCCTGACTCGATAAGTTTTCGACGTTTACGATCTATTTATTCGTACCATGATGTTCACATTCTTCCATGGGGGGCTAAATGTATGAACCTTCTTTTACAAAACCGACCATTTCAGACTTCCCGCATGTGTATATCAGCATTTCTGTAAACTCGCGCCTTTTTTCTTCCTATTTCACGCAAATACACTTCTCGCACAAAACTGTGGACCCGAAGCAAAACTAAGTCGGCCTCTAAGCCTCGAAAATTTAGCAACACGCTATCAGAAGAATTTTGCGACGGCCACTGCTTCGCAAATCTAACAAACTCAAAAACTCCGAGCTCTGGCACCGGCAGTGACACTTTTTTAGGAACCGCACCCATAGATCGCGTGGGTGACCAATCAAACCACTCTTCGATCCATTCGGACAGTTCGGAATCTGTAATTTTCGATATCACAGACGAAGATTTAACCGTTGAAGAACCAATTATTACCATGAACGCCGACGATGTAGCAAAATTACTTTCGGACCACACCAAAGAACTCGCCGAACAATGGCAAGGTCAATTAGCCGCCATATCAAAGAGTTTCGAGAAAACACATTCGACGCCACACTTTCCGTCCACAAACAGTGTCCCGATGCCTAAATTCTCCGGCCTGTCCTCGGAAGACGTGACAGAATTTTTGGCCAATTTTGATCGAACAGCGTCTTTCTACAAATTGACTAATATACGTAAAGCAGAGGCGTTGCCTTTGTACTTAACGGGTGCCGCCAGCATTTGGTTCAATACCACGCCTCACATGGTGGGAAAAACTTTCGACGAACTTTCCGCCGCTCTACGGACACAATTTCATTCGGAGTCAGACATCTGGCTATTGCGCCAAAAGCTCAACGAAAGAAAACAACTTCCACTCGAATCGGTTAGCGAATATGCCGCTGCAGTTCGACGTCTCGGCCAAAGAATAAATTTGCCACGCACAGAGAGTATAAATTACTTTATTCAAGGTCTGCGACCAGACCTCAAAAGTTTTGTTCTTTTACAACGCCCGACATCGTTCGAAGATGCCGAGACACAAGCCAAATTACGTGAGTCGATTCCGGAAAATCGCCCCACGGATCGCACAGATGAAATCTTACACGCGCTCAAACGACTACAAAAGTCGCCAGATCACCCTGCCCCAGCAGTGGCTGCTTTCGAACCGACCAATAATAATTACCAAGGGAGGGCCCCAAGGGACAACGAGCACCTGACAAAGGACGATATTGCGCAGTTAATTTCGCAACAGGTTCGCCAAGAATTTCGCCGCGCTCGAAATCAACAATTTAATGGCCCACCGCAACGAGGACGACGGACATTTGACGGCCGACCCGTGTGCGATTTTTGCAATAAACCGGGACATGTACAAGCAGTTTGCCGCCAACGTCAGCAAAACAGGGACCCTCGCGTCCCATTTCCAAATAGCCAGTCTCGCCAGAATCAAAATTGGCAGCGCACGCCAGCTTTTCCTCGCCCCGCAGGCCAGCCACATTTAAACTAGCAGCGATCTCTTTTCCACGGGAAGAACGAGAGATCGATTTACTAGATGATGATCGAAATTCCAATGAACGCACAGCACATATCCAATTTGTACAGGACACTTTAGGCGTACGCGCGCAAATTGAAAGCACAGCTAATTATGAGGACACAAACGAAGTTAAAACGTCACAGAATAATACTGATTTGGATATACGCGCAACTACTTTCCCGAGTAGTTCAGCAATAGACTCGTGTGAAGTTATAGCCAAAACCTGTCGGTAATTGCTACGCTGTACGGTCCACGCAAAGAGCACAAATTAATGACCAGAAACGACACGTACAGGAAAACAACCCGCCTAGAGAGAACTTTGAGTCTCACACACAAATTCAACCAGAACCAATCGGTGAGTCCCGAAATAACACAGTCCGTTTTAAACGACGAAATTCAGGACTTTGAAACCAATCCGACACTTCGAGTCGCAGAAATGAATACTATTCATATTCCACATGATCTAGATTTTCACAGTACCAACATAGAGACAGATGCGACATCCAATTCGAATGAAAATGTCTCGAGTGCACCATTTTCGGAGATACAAGAACACGCAGTTCAACAAGAGAAGAATATACACCGTTTAGTAGCGCATGAAATCAACACAGCAGTTTTCACACAGCAAAGATTTATATACGGCTCCAGAAGCATTTGAGTTAAGAGTTGAGACAGTGAATCTCGACACACAAGATATTAGAATCGACCATAGTCACGTTGTATTCGAAGAACCACAGATCTCCTGTGATGAAATCAAAACAGAAAGAGCCGCAATAAAAACAATTAAAGGAAATCCAGCGAACACTAAAACGTGTTTCTCTGACGATAAAAGGAAACGATTTTTCGGCAACATAGCCAGTAAGTTGCGCTCATATTTGATATTCTCACACATGTTTCATTTGGCGAATTATATCTACACTTGGTTGGTAAACAAACCACGAAATGTACATGGGCAGTTATCTATGGTAAACATAGAACAGGCCGCGAATTGTGGCACGCATCATCGGATTCACTCATTTCTTTATTCTCGTGCTAATAACTGCGACTCTTCTGTTGACCAGCCCCTTGAACAAATTGGCACGCGCCCGGAACACATGGAACAATTAAGAGCGATTCAGGAACAATCACCTGTTTGTTTTAGTAATAACGAGAAGCACGAATTCAGTTCTGATAATCCTCTTGATTGTGTACAAGTCAAATCTACTTTTGTACCGCCGCGATCAGAAATTATCATTTCAGTCGACTTCGATTGTCATAACCTGATAGGTAAAACTGGACTTGCAAACGCGCGCAAAGATTTAACCGCGCGGTATTGGCATCGTAGGCGCCGCCCAGATCGTAAAGGTTTCAAATGAGAAATGTATTCCAATTCGCTTATTTCATCCAACCAATTTTGAGACAGTTACCAAGCAGTTGCCGCCGCCGTACTCTTACAGAATTCCACGCAAACGAAAACCTCCTGATAAAGTTTGCTGCAATGAAATCAGTTTGGGTTAACCTGAATTTCTTTGCCTAATTTTTTTTTGGAAAACGTTTCACGCGCATTATGACTCACAGAAGTGACGAAGTCTTGTGATTCGACTAGCATCAGAACCCCCAAATTGAGATTAAACATAAAGAATTTATATATCACATTCTTGTGTTTCAATACTAGTTTTTTTCGTATATATAAGCAACAATTTTCACTTCAATTATTGTAGTTAGCAGTAGTTTAGCTAGTTTTAGTCCGAACTGGCTTGGTTTTTCTTGAACATTCAAACTCACTGCGTATGCATCTCAAGACTCAAGACCAGGACAAGCAGAATTCAAGTGTACTCCTACGTTTTCTTCTGACAATTGATCAAACCACTCCCTCGTCAACCACACAAGTTTACCAATAACAGTAAACAATAGAAGCCCAACATCAATAACCACAACTACTTCAGTGTACAGTGTTTCAACGGCCGTTAGCTGATGTGTCACCATGCAGGATGCAAATGTAATTCAAACTGACCGACTGGCTCTGTCCAGCAGATGAAACGTCAAAGAAATAGAATACGGTTATTTCAGGAGTTCCACTAAACGATGCAGGAACCACGGCGTCACATCAAAAAGGCCATAACTATGATATACACATGACAAGATTCGTCTCACACGAATACACATGTACACAAATTACAACTAACCAATGTGGGCATCAAGCATCATTGTGGTTGTACTGAATGGAGCCGAGATCAACAACAGCCCTTCAATCAAGTTAAGACGCCATATTCCTGATCAAGATCAAGCATCTTATAACACGAACATTTAACTTATGTAAGGTATCGTCCCTTAAATTGCGTCTCAATTATGTACCACATACTGTAGTTAATGATTGGACAGAAAGATCACGCTTCTGTCATTCATAACAGTAGATAGAGAAAGACCCACCCATGACCCACCCTATCGATTTCAATTTTACACCCATAAATTGGCATTGTTCCCGAAACCCCACTTTGAACTTTTACGACGATCTTGGGATGGTCCTTCTCCGTCACTATGTTTATATATTTATTCCATATGTTATCTTTTAAGCTATTGTAGTATTTAGCCATTTTATCTCATTCTACTCTGGTTAGAGTATTCGTGTGTTTCAAAAAAAAAAAAAAAAAAAACACAACCCAAAACAAAACAAAAATCCATATTTACCCGCATTTAATCAACGTTCAAATTTTTCCATATATATTTTTTTTTTTACAATACAATATAATCATACCATTCCACACTAGACGCCAGGAGGCGCCTCTCATTAAGGGAGGGAGTATTATGTTGGACAACATTTTGAGTCATCGATCATTCGATATGTCCTTAGAATATTATCCAACTTATTTATCCTAAAACGTTTTTACTATTTCGTTTTTATTACCTTCTATTTGAACAAAGTTGAACAGCCGTACTTTTGTACAGACCGCGTAAAGTAAGTCAGAACAAAAGACCAGATCGTCGCTAGGCTACACACACGTGCCAGAGCGCACGTCAACTTAAGCACACGTTCTTGACCGACATTTGAATATGGTTACACAACTTGGGAAAGTTCTCGTGGGAACTTTTCCAACGCTTCATCCCTTCTCTTTTGTTTCGATACAAGGTTCGAACATTCTAGAACCAAATTAATTAGTTTCGCCATAAACTCGTAAACACTATTGTTTTAGTTAATCCCTCTAAGTTAATTGAGTTGTTTTCGTAACTATAGAATATAATAACGCTAGCCCAGTTATACTTTTAATTTACTTTAGTTTATCGATTAAGTAGTTTGTTTATACTTGAAGACTGTTCTGGCCCTGTCGCCAGCTCCACAAGAACTGTGAAACCTTTGGTTTCATTAATAACAAACAAGCGAACACTTTAATTAAGTTTGAGTATGCGAAGTATTTACTAGTGTAATCTTTAGCCTTTTGTTCTTATTATAATATAGGTCACGTTCGTTAAGTTTACATCGTATCTTGTCCAGCCACAACTGTGATTGGTATCGAAAACACTTCGTTTAAGGGTTTTCTAGGATTCTAGTTTTGGTTTTCCGACTGAAATAAGTTTAGATCAAGTTGGTGATTTTGGAAACCGACGCGCAATTTTAACGTATCAAAGGCTCCGCCTGGATTAACTTTTATCAATGGAATTTAATAAGTACTCGATCGACCAATCACAGTTCGCGGCATGGACGCTACGTTTGAGCATTTACGCTTTAGTTCAACTATAAACGGCTCAGTTGAGGCACGGTCCATGCTCAGTCATGACAGTCAGTTACCTTGAGCCTTAGAGCTAGGAGCTGATTTAAAAAACGTTCAACACAACAACCGTGTCTGTCATCTTTAAGACGAGATCCCTAACGAGCAAGAAGACGCTAAATCTGTAGTGTAACAATTATGACAAACACTCCCGAAAATAGATGCAATTCGAAAAATATTCGCGAAAGCGCATATTTCCGTCGCGGGTTTTCCTGTGGTTTTAAATATTTCTATTTTGTATGCATTTATTATCTTTTTTTATAGTTAATAACGTTGTTCCGATTACCTATACCGTGAATTGTGTTAGTTTTTACATATTGAACGAAATAATTGTGAAAACAAACGCATTTTTACAGTGCGTTTAATACCACTCAACGTGGGTACCCTGTGGTAAAAGCTTGACATCTTTATCGCTAAATTTCGGGATGTTCCACCGAAGGGATTTTTTGGGATTTTTAGTATGTTACTAAGGTCACCTCAAACCTTCATTTAGCAATGAAATAAATTCTGTTGCAATTAGTTTGATCTGGAGCCTAAAATTTTCGTAGATTGACTGGACTATCGAGGTGATGATAGTCGATGAGAGTTGAAGAAAACTCTCATGAGAGCCAACTCTCAGCAACTCTCATCCTCGTTTGGCCGGGCTTTAGCTATTATGAATGGAAAAAGAGTAGCGAGAACGTTTCAACCAGACATGTTTTGTCTCATTCGCAGGCAAATACGGATATTTGTAATAGAAGGACTGTGGTGTGGCAAAACGGAGGGCGTGAACTTGTTTTCATTCTTCCTCTTCATATCTTCGTATATTCTCGACCAAGATTGTTGTACACTAACAAACAGGTCATAATCAGAGCCCATGTTTCACTATGTTCTTTGTGATTGACAACAACATCTAGTCGGAATAATAATGAGGATCGAAATGCACCAATAGCAACGAACCAACGTGCTACATATAGCGACACGTGATCAATCGACCTCATCGTCTGATGAAGACTAGCAGTAAAGCAGTCGAAACGTCGCAATCAACACCTTAACGTGACTCCATTGTGAGACAAACGATTAAACGTTCATCTATCTATCAAACCACGATGATCAATAACCACATTCTTAATAATAGCGTTACTTTTTAACTCTTTTCAGCACCGTCTGATGCTCCTACAAACGTCACTGTGGTAACCGCGAGTATCACGTAC
The DNA here is from genome assembly GCA_029204205.1 of Desmophyllum pertusum. Taxonomy (NCBI): domain Eukaryota; kingdom Metazoa; phylum Cnidaria; class Anthozoa; order Scleractinia; family Caryophylliidae; genus Desmophyllum; species Desmophyllum pertusum. Next base: position 1,160,578 of record MU826365.1, read on the forward strand.
TTCAGAGTCACGTGGCTTGGGATCACATTCGCTTTTCTGAGCGGATATGACGTCATTTATTGGGAAGTCAATGACACCTCTTCAGAGAAGATATTAAGAGTAAACAGCACTAATGAGAACTTCGCTGACGTCACGGGACTCAACCCATTGACAGATTACACAGTGCAAGTTGCTGCTGTTGGTAGAGACAACGAAACGGGCCCGAGAAGTTTGTCAGTTAATATTACAACGCTAGGAGGTCTGTAAGAGAAGAGGACGTTTGCCTTTGCTTCTCATTCAAACTGTAATCGTTCCTTGGAGCTACGTCACTGATGACGCATCTTGAAAAATTTAGCCTAAATTTGTTCAAGTTCGCCATGCGTAATCCGTCTTAATCTTCTCCATCCTCAACCATCCTTGTTCCTGTTTTTTGGTGTTTTTCTACCTTAGTAAACTATTATTTTCGCAAAAATGACGTAAATTATCGTGACATAGCTCCTTTAATCTTTGATATCCTTAACCATCCTCGTTCTTTTCTATTCTTGTTTCTTATTAAATCCGGCTTTAGTGTTTCTCTACCTTGGGAAACTATTATTTTGAGGGTTCCTTCAATTTCAGTCAAGATACGAGCAATTTTGTACATCGCCAAAACTGGTTTGAAATATCGTGACATAAGTTTGTATGACGAACTGAATTAACATCACTAAGGAATTCCTTGATGAAACAAGAATTTTGCAAAATTTCCGAACAAAACTTGAACCTCGCATTTTCAAGTTTGTAGTCCATATTGCAATCCATTTTCATCCTCTCCATCGTTAGTCATCTTCACTTCCTAATGGGTTCCTGTCATTTGTCGAGCACATTTCTCCCATGTATAGCCATTTGTCAATATTGCAATCCATTTTCATCATCGCCATCGTTAGTCATTCTCAGTTCCTAATGGGTTCCTGACATTTGTCGAGTACTTTTCTACAAAATCAAACCATTATTGTTGAGGGTTTCCTCATATTGTAATCCATTTCCATCCTCGCCATCGTTAGTCATCCTCACTTCCTAATGGGTTCTTGTCATTTGTCGAGTACTATTCTACAAAATCAAACCATTATTGGTGGGTTTCGTCCACGCATAGTTAATAGAGTAAAATGGTTATGAAGCCCAGTAAAGTTCTTTGTTATATGTTTTTGTTCGCTATTTTGGGGTTGACCGTGCACAAAACCTGACAAAATACAATAGGTGGTTACGTGTTTTCAAGCAACTAACCAATAGAAACGTTTCGGTTTCGTAATTCATGCATAGTGTATGAGCGCAAAACAAAAGATGTGCACGGTCATGGACCTTCCAACATAAATCTTGCCTTCTTTGTTTGCTTCTTTGAAGTTTGCCGGGCTTAATAACCATTTCCCTCTATTAACTATGGTCCACGTAAGCCTCGCGTTTTGAATTTTTTTTTTTTTTTTCATTTTCTTACATGCATGTCTATTTGCTATTTCTTATCTTGTAACTCCAGAAAATATTTCTGCTCAAGCCATCGGTCCCGTTCAAATCTTGGTTGAATGGACTGCTCAGCCGTTACACGATCTCATCGGTTACATGGTGCTGTACAGAAACGTTGATAGTAACGGTACACTCTTGAATGTGACGGTTAATGATGCCAGTAGTTCCTCTGTAACGCTAGATGGACTGCTACCTGCTTCGAACTACAGTATTCAAGTTGCTTTGCTATTGGTACATTATCAAGAGAGACCAAGTGATCCTGTCTTTGTTGTAACAGATGGTGAGTGTAACATGAAGTATTTTTGACCACTTTAAGTTTTGTTTGCTTCGAGGAATAAAAGAAACGAATAGACCAATTCCGATATATTAATATTCTAACTTGGCTCCGAGGCTTAGGGGAATAAAACAAAAGAAATCGACAATAAATCACATCGAGGTTGAGGGATGAATAAATAATTTATTTTGTCTTATTCCCCTAAGCCTCGGAGCCAAGTTAGAATATTAATATATCGAAATTGGTCTATTGCAAATCAATATATAATAATAGTAATGTTCTTATCTAGCATTTACAAACTATATGATATGCTATTTTATTTTATTTTTTAACTTTATTTACACTCGGTTAAGAATTCATCAGGCTTATGCAATAATACATTGAAATCCAGCCTATTTCTCTTTTATGTAACTGAATTGTTACTAGAAATATAAGAATTAACGTCAGTCGACGACGTTTCGATGTTTCGAACATAATTCTCAAGTCAAGTGTCGCTGAATAGCTGTTATTACAGTTGAGCCTGCAGTCAAATATTATTTTGTTTCCAAAAGTTAGCAAATGAGGTTAATGGGTCAATACAATGCCAGATTGAGCCATTCGCCTCGTTTGCATGTCAAACCGCTGACATCTGTAATAACAGCTATTATCACTGTCATTGTGTTAGTTACTGTCACCTAGTCACTTTAAGTGAATGCCTATGTCACGTCAGTTTAAAATTGTATTTTTTGTTTGTTTCTCGGCAGAATTATTAACCGTTTTCCCCGATGGATTTCAAGGCTACACTTCTGGCCCCAACAATATTACCTTGAGGTGGAATGCGTTAGACTTTGAACCACTGAAAGGATATCTGATATATTACTACAACAGCAGTGATGGTAATAACAGCGAAACCTGGAAGAGGCTGCATGTCGGCTGTAATAACACTCTGGAGTTGTCCGATCTTGAGCCTGCGACAAATTACAGTTTGCAGATCGCAGGGTTCACTGGATACCAGATTGGACCGAGCAGTGAGCCAATCACAGTTGAGACACAACGACAGCGTAAGTTCTTATCATTGTTGTAATAATGATAATTCAGTGACATGAGCTACTTCGAAAAATAATTTCGAGTTCTCCCAACAGAAGTCGAACCTATGACCTTCCGCACACCGGTCGGACGCTCTACCACTGAGCTACAGGAGACTCGTGGGAGCTTAGGCCATTATAACCAGGTTCAGAAGTGGTAAACGTTGCGCATACCAATCCTAGCAGGCAGAATGCGGGAAGAACGAGGAATTATTTTCCCGAGTAGCTTGTTCCATTGATCGATTCATGTTTTTTATCTACCTCGCTTAACATTAACCATCATTTCTTTCCATATCTACTGCTGTTGCTATTGTTTGATGATTTTTGTGTTGCAACAGAATTACGAGACAAGTTGTTGCAAGAAAAATAAACCACCACTGATGAAGGGCTAAGCCCTTGACGTCTGGACTTTTCAACTAATATTTTGGCACATTTATTTTATTTAACTTTAAATAATTTTACAAGGAAAATTGCCTAATGTAACAATCTGTTGTTTATTCATTTATTTATTTATTTACTGTTACTTTTTAATGACAGCATTAGACCACCCCCCACCGTCACTTAACGCCTTTGCTTGGAGTACAACCAGTATCCGTGTCTCCTGGTCACCAGTCTCTTTCAAATCGCTGCGCGGTTACGTGATATTCTACACGCCAATTAACTCTGTTGTCAGTCGAAAGAGAAGAAGTGTCAGTTCTGCCACCGAGTTTAATGTGACTATTACACCGGTTGATAAGAATTCGACGCTTTTAACTGGTTTAAACCAGTTTACCAACTACTCCGTCCAGGCTTCTGGGTTTACGGATTTTGAGGTTGGACCCAGGACTAACGCGATTTACATCATTACAAACCAGACTGGTGAGTTACGTCACTGAATTAGCTTTGATTAGCACTTTATAAACGGGAAAGGTCCCGAGAAACTTTAGATCGGAGTACGAGTACGACTTTTCAAACAAACCTAGTTCGCAGGGTTTACATCAACACGTCTAACACCAATCTTGTTCCTAGAGCCTCCTTCTCTACTGTTCAGCAACAGGGAGGAGCGAGGGCTCTGGGAACGCGACTAATTTGAAATTCCATGTCTCACAGTACTCGTAGTCAATCTCGTACTCCGATCTAAAGGTTGCTATTTGAGCTTAAGCAATGGCTTTGTACATACTTAAAACATCTTAGTACATTTCTTAGCCACTGAACCACTGAATGGATCTAGATAATTGAAATATCAATTCATTGTATAATCATCTAGAACAAATATCCTGCCAACTATCAAATTTAAATTTTCGTTTAGGCTTTTCGGTAGTAACGCATTTAAAACCGCGCGCACGCTCCAATGATCTTCTATCAATCGACCTTAGTCATGCAGATTGCGAATTTTCCAATAGTCAGCTACTGTTTGTTTGGGTGCAATTTGCATTACATGCTATAGAAACGGTCGGGTGATCGCTTATAGAAGTTACAACGTATGAAAACGAAAACAAAATGACAATTTCATCAGGTAGTTTATATTTTGTTCTCTTTCAGTTCCCAGAGTTCCTCCTCGTAATGTGACAGTCGCAAGCTTAGGTGCCACCAGCATTCAAGTTTGCTGGGACAAAATCCCGCACTACCCCACCCTAGAGGAATACGAGGTGTCTTATAACCCTCTTGGACAAGCAGATACCAACGTTTCAATAACTGATGCTAACATCACTTTTGTGACTGTGCTTGGACTCAACTCATCTCAAACGTACGCCTTTAGCGTGGCGGGAAAGACAGTGGATGGGCTCGGGCCGTTTAGCTCGCCTATAAATATGCAGCCTAAAAACTATACCAGTAAGTTGTATTTTAAAACATGTACACAAATACACTCCAGCAGCAAAGCCTAAGTAGACAGACGTCTCCCTTTGTACGCACAATTCTTCTCCCGCTCGAGGAACGTTAAGATTCGACGCAAAAAATTCCATACCGATGTGTTAGTGGCAGTGACTCAGATTGATTGTTGCTTAGTTTTGAATTTTTTGCGCACACGTATCAACCAATTGGAGACATGCGGCTTCGCCGCTTAAAAGAAAATGGAAAAACATCCCTCTGGCACCCAGGGTATAGGATCTCTGTAGAGCTATGTCATCAGTGTGGAATTTTTCGGTTCGAATCTTAGACATATCTTGAGCGGGGGAAGAATTAAGCGCGCGAAAAGAGACGCCTGTTGACTAAGGCACACATTTGTTTTATATAACAGTGGGAAGGTCATTAACGACTTGATCGATTATCTGGCCAAAGATAAGGCTTGACGTATTTACACTCGGACATACATCAATTTAAAAAAAAACAGCTACTAAAAACATCACTTTTCCAACGAAAATTCTCTCTGCAAAATTAAAAAAAAACCACTACATTTTCCCGACTGAACTCGTTTTATTTGTTGTTTACAGTGCCGACGCCGACTGCATTTTCACGTGGAAACTCGACTATCTTTGTCTGCTGTCCCAGGAACATGGCTACCTCCTCATCCTTCTTAACAATGGTCTACCACGACGTAGAAGTTGACGAGAGTTTAGCGCAGCGTTTAAACGTAGATTTGTCTGAAACGTTTGTTAAAATAGAAAATCTTGATTTCAAAGTCAACTATAGTATTCAGTTTGAACAAAGCGGAGGCTGTGGCGAGGACCTGAAGTCTGATCCAGTCTACGTTGTAACGGGAGGACAAAGTAAGGTTTTGTTTTCGCCATTCTTGATAAATTGTCTGACGTAATATATCAAACACGAGAGACAGTGTTTCATCGGGTATCCAAACACCGAGAAGAGAGTTGAAAATACGACGCGCAGCGTTGTATTTTTGACGAAATTCGAAATGCCTTCACGTGCTTCCTGTGCTCTCGAAAAGGAAACGACTGCTATGCAGGCCACTCCATATTAAGTGAAACAAAAGACCGCATTCCTAATGTAGCAAACGTGGAAGTGAATAGATCGTTTATTTGATCTTGTTGTCCCTGCTGCTGTTGTTGTTGTTGTTGTTGTTGTTGTACGCGGTGTTTTTTGTTTACCTTCAGGTCCTTTGGCTCCACTCGCAACATTACAGTGAACGCCACCAGCTTTTCCACAATACAAGTCAAATGGCAACCCAACCCCTCCCCTCTTGTGGAAGGGTATGTCATCCAGTGTACGGAGTTGGATTCTGGCAATACGGTAAAAACTGAAAGGGCCAATTCAACAAACATGACTGTCGAAATTGATGGATTAACCGCCTCCACCAATTACAGTATCCAGCTGCATACAGTAACGTGGTGTAAGAACGGCTCCTGGAGCAGGGCAGTGAAAGTGACCACAAATGACGGTGGTAAGTAAAATATAAAACCTTAAGCTCTAGTTGATCCGCCGGTGAGAGGACTCCGAATCGATGAGGTCTGGGTTCGAGTCCTGGCCTGGATCATTGTGTTGTGTTCTTTATCGAGACAATTTACTCTTACTGTGCCTACCTCCACCCAGGGCCTTGTTGTTCAAAGGGTGGATAACGCTATCCAGTGGATAGCTTAGTTTGTTTTGTTAACTCTTATCCACTGGATAGTGATTTATCTGGGCCCGGTTGTTCAAAGAGTGGATAACGCTATCCACCGAATAAATTACTAATGCAGTGGATAAATGTTAACAAAACAAACTACGCTATCCACCGGATAGTGATTTATCTGGTGGATAGAGTTATCCACCCTTTGAACAACCGGGCCAGGAGTGTAAATGGGTACAGGCCGAAATGGAGAATGTTTAGGGCAACCTGACAAAAAAGCTGGGGGTAACCTGTGATGGACTAACATCCCATCGAGGGGGAGAAGTGATACTCCTAGTTCCTTCATGCTATGGAAACCAGAGCACCTACAATTGCTAGGAATCGAACAGTCTTTACCTAGTCCATCCTCCAGTAAGCAGAATCCCTTGTAAACACATAATTTGGTGTCCGTTCTGGGTGCTAAGTGTGAGAAAAAATAACGAACCTTCAATGCCTCTACACTGTTCAAGCTTACTTCTTCTTTTTTTCTTTTCTTTTCTTTTCTCTTTTTTTCTAAAAAAAAAACCGGGCTGTCTTTAATTTTTGATAAAAATCTAGATCATTTATACTCTATTTGATAATGAGCGATGTTAGGACCAAATGTACTCACACGATGAATTTAAATCTTCTTTGAAACCAGTCCCTACTCATCCCCCTGTGAATGTGTTGGTTTGGAACCTAACATCCACGAGCTTGCATGTTGAGTGGAGCCCAGTCCCCTTGCAGCATCGCAGCGGACTCATTCTTGGTTACCGCGTGACATACTGGAGGTCTGTGGACAACAGCAGCCTTACTAACAAGACGTTGACAACAGAAAATGAAGAAATAGAAATAACTGGTCTTGAAGTCTTAACGCCATATATGGTGGTCGTTGCTGCTTTTAACCAAATTGGAGATGGTGTCATGAGCGATCCTCAGGAGGCCTGGACCAGTGAACATTGTAAGTACAGTCGAACCCCTATTAAGCGGCCACCCACGGTGAAATGGCAAGTGGCTGCTTAATTTATTTACAGTATTATACTGATGTTGGGACTTTGATAGCTGGCCGTTCGACTGTAGCAATAACTGGTTCATTTCTGTAAAGCTGTTTCGAGAAAGGTTGTCCTACAGATACTTTGGATAGTGGTAGTTCACCGTTGCTTGATCGAAGTTCACGTTATTTAGACGCGATGCCAGAATAAACCATGAATATATGTTTGCGCATACTAAAAGAAAACTGTGAGCTTAGACTAGGAAATTCTCGTAGGTAGTTAACCCTTTCACTCCCAGAGTCAAACCTTGAGTCAATAAATATGGTTGTACAGTGTACCTTTTGAGTCTGTGGATAAAATTCTAGTGTGTGACCATTCAAATGAAAGCTATTGAGCAGTACTTTCATGTGGTACTGTTTATTATGCTGTACAAGGTGGCTCTAACTTTTAAGTATGTGGATGAAACCCTAGTGTGTGACCATTCAAATGAAAGCTATTGAGCAGTACTTTCAAGTGGTACTGTTTGTTTTTGATAATTTTGCAAAATGAAATTGTAGATTTTTTACTCAGTTTTGAACTTAGCACTCTTAGGAGTGAAAGGGTTAACACTCAGAAAACGTTACTTCTTCCTCGTCAATAATACTTAACATACCAAAAAACCTCTTACATTTGTTATCTAAACTTGCAGTTCCCAACCTCCCTCCGCAAGATCTGACCGCTGAAAACCACACTACTCTCCACACTATTCCAGTGTCTTGGCGCCCAATTCCCGCGCAGAATATTTGTGGCATTCTACGGCAATATCGCGTGCAGTACACACCTGTTCAGTTGGTAGATGGGACAAAAATCAACGGCGCGCCAAAAGAGAAAGTGATTCCTGCTGATACTTTGAACACCACTCTTGATGGTCTGAACCGATACACCGTGTACAAAATAGAGGTCTGGGGCACAACTAGAAAAGGAGAAGGGCCTCGGGCGACAACATTTGCAGGTGAAGTAAACGTTTCTCTTTGTGCTATTTTTGTTTCGTTTCCTTAGAAACGCAACGGTATTGTTTCCCTCTACCCTATCCTCCTTGTCATTTTCCTTATTTCCTTGCTAACATCCTCGCAGAACTTTTAAACATTGTTTAACTTTAATAAACAGAAATTTAGTAAAGAACAATTGCCGCAAAATCTCGTGCCTCCCTCCACCCTGGAGTGTAAATGGGTACAAGCTGATTGTCCGATGATAGTATTAGTTTAAAATAAATTCACGAAACAGTACACATGTCATTTTTTACCATTTCGAGACAATACGAGTTTATCATTGGCTATATTTTGGTTGATTTCATTTTATAAACCGCTCTATCGATCGATTTCTTAAAGGAATACTACGATGAGACTTGATTACGAACACAAAAGTAGCTAAGGAGATTCTTTTAAAAGATCTTGACGATAACATCTTTGTACTGAAAATAAAACCGATGAAAGGGTTTATAGCACAAATATTTTGCGTGAGCCATAAAATAAACTATTAATGTAGGGCTGACGATATTCGCCACACTTGTACTAACCATCCCCTCCCTTGATTTACAGAAACGTGTTATTGTCACAAGAAATTGACAACCAACTGGATGTTCTTCCCGCCGTATGTTGACCACGTGACCAACCAATCAACGCCCGGCTTGCCCATTGGCGGAATTATTCCACCAATAGTAGTCGACATGGTGTCCACGTGCTGTGCACGCTGTAAGAGCCATGGGGAGTCTTACGTCGACTTCAGTACCCATGCACACGGAACCATAGCCAACAACAAGAGTTACAATGACATGGTTGAAAAGATTTCACAGGATATCGATTTTTCTTTCCCCGTTAACGGAATTAAGGGAGATATGAAGTAAGTCATAAATATGCGAGTAGAGATACTGAAGTATTGCCGAGTATCGCGGAACCGATAATTTCTAGCTATAGTTGATTAAAAAGTGATTGCTGTGTAGCACTTGGTTCTGTAGTATAACGTGGTTTGTTTAGCCTATTGCTATAGCACGTGATCATTATCAGCGAATCATTATCAGCGAATGATATTCATGTATTTCATACAATGAACGAAGTCTGATTTACTGTAAATTTACTGTACATTTGGAGGTCTTGATTATTTAACTCCACTGTGTAGGGTGTTAAAAAATGACCCACTGACCGACCGACTGACCGACCGACCCCTGTCTGGCTGGCTGGCTTAGCTTGCTGACTAACTGACTGACTGGCTGATTGGCTGGTCACTGACTGACTGACTGACACTGACCGACGACCGACCGACCGACCGACTGACACTGACCGACGACCGACCGACCGACTGGCTGGCTGGCTGACTGGCTAAGGTGGACTGGATTGATTGATTGATTGATTGATTGATTGATTGATTGATTTGTGTTACTTTATTATTTCTTTACAGTTATAAGTACGAGTACAGGTTTATTGACCTTATCCAGTCCCCTGGCATAGCACACATTGTCAACAAAAACGATCGTAACCGAATGGATCACTCAATCTTGGCTGCTATTTACGGCTTGTGGCCCGTTTTGGCGGTTACCATGGTGACAGTATACCTGGCAGGAATAGTCGTATGGGTTTTGGTGAGACATCAGTTTTCAATAGACTGTTTTCGTATTTTCGGTATTGAACTTGAACTACAATGAGTTGCAAAATGGTTGAGACACTCTCTTCAAAAACAGAATTTCATTCCAAAAGCATGTCTTCATTTGAAAAATAAACAAATAATTTCATTTCTAAAAAATAAAAAAATATAATGGGAAGTGTGAAATGTGGGAGATGCCATCCCTTTTATAGCGGAACTTCTTGTTTATTAATATATCTTAGTTTCCATTCACCATTTTCCATTTCTTTCTGATGAGACATTTTCTCTCCTTAAACCATTTCTAGGAGAGAGAAGAGAACGTAGAACAGTTCAAATCGTCTTTTATCCGGGGTACAGGCGAAGGTGTCTGGTGGTCATATATTTCCGCCACAACTATTGGGTATGTAAGAACAGAAAATGGCGCACGTGTTTACATAATTTGATGCAAAACACGAGAGAAAGTCTTCCAAACTCTCGTGTTTGCATTAGACTATGTAAACATAAGCGGCTGTTTTTTATTTAGTTTTTTAAATACTAAAGGCAACAAAAAGAGAGTTACAAATACGACTCGTAGCAGAGTATTTTTGACGAAATTCTAGATGTTTGGAAATCGGATGAAACCCACCCTCGAACCTCGAGTCAAAACAAAAACTAAAGCCTGGTTTCCATATGATCGCAACGATTGCAACGATCGCAGTCACAACGATCACAGAGATCATATGGAAACCACTCTTGCGATCGTTGCGATCATATGGAAACCACTCTTGCGATCGTTGCGATCATATGGAAAACCACTCTTGCGATCGTTGCGATCATATGGAAACCACTCTTGCGATCGTTTCGACTGCGATCGTTGCGATCATATGGAAACCAGGCTTAAGGAGTAAACGGAGAAATAAAATGTTAAAAATCTATGCTAATTAATATCAGGTATCCAAACCTCCATGAGAAGGGAAACAGCAATCATTCTACATGTATTTCTAATAATTTCACAACGTAAAATTATGCCAAATCAAAGTGCATACATTAGTTGTTTTGAAATTTGGTGCAAAATTATGAAATTTCCGAAGGCTTCCGAGTATTTCAGAAGATAACTTGAAGTCTTTCAAAGATTTCCGAAGATCGATAAAAAAATCCCGAAGATCACCGGAAGACTTCCGAGGATTGTCTACTGAACGCTATCGAAAATTTGCGAATACCGTGTGCCTCATATAGTAGTGCTTCTGTTTTAATTATTGTTTGTTTGTTTGGGTTTTTTCTTTCAGTTATGGCGACCGAGCTCCAGTGACTGGTTATGGCCGTTTGTTTTCTGTGTTTTGGATCCTAATGGGCTTAGTGGTTATAGGAATTCTGAATGGATCGATCACCACAGCTTTAACGACATTCACTATTAGTTTTGACTTTAAATTATACGGGGAAAAGGTATAGCATTGCTTGCAACACTTTGCCTTGTCTTACCATGTTGCCTTTCCGAAAGCAAAAACTTTTCTTAAAGTAAATTAAAATGTTTCTGGAAAAATCAAACTACATCAGGATTCGTACTAATAGCTATTCATGATGAAAAATGAGAGAAGTCGAATTTTCAACCTACAATCTTGGACAATAGTGTTGAGACACTGAGTCATTTTTTGCTTGTACACTTGTTTCGTGGTCATTTCATTTCCCCCTCCCCTCTAATCAATGTTGTTTGGGTCTGAATGTGTAAGCTACAATATTTTAAGCCCTTAAAGACAACATTGAATAAGGGGAGGTGGGAAATATTATTTTTCTGCGATTTGTACAAAGTGCGTCAGCTTGGTTTGTCTCAACAGGTATTGTCCAAGATTGTAGATTGTTCTCGATATTTACTGACATTTGCTCTTAAGTGTTCTTCTAGCATGTTATTTCGCCGGTGAACCCATAGAAAGGCGTGGTTTAGTGTCAGAAGCTTCTTAATATAAACTGCATTAATTTTCTACATTCATTTATCTAGTCCTTCTCGATATCTAAGAAGCTTTGTACAATATTACACAGGCCAAAGTCTACTTTTCTGGTTGACCTGTCGTTACGCTCTAACATTGGGTGCCCCTAGAGTCTCCGCTACTCTGGGGAATAAAGCTCTGCTTGCCTTGCCCCCTTATTATTTCCATCACAGTCAGCCTTGCTTATTTCTTGCACTTAACTAACTTACAGTGAAGATGACGCTACCGTTGCCACTCGACAAAGTTTTTGATTAATTTTTGACATCTTTTTGACAACTTTGATGGGTTCCGTTTTGTGGCGCCACATTTGAACTAGACTAGAAACTAAAACCATTCAAATTTCACGACTCCGCATCCAACACTCCTTGGATTTTGATTGGTCAAGTCAAACGGAACCCATCCGAAAGTCGTCAAAAAGTTGTCAAAAATTAATCAAAAGACTTTGTCGAGTGGCAACGGTAGCGTCATATTCACTGCAATAAGGGGTTTGTAAGAACCACAACTTGGGAATTAGTACCTCTTTAATGGAAAGTTTGATCACATCCAGAATACCTAGTAAGGTATGATTAGTATGCGAACACTTACTTAATCCTCTTTGTTCCGGGTGGAACATAAGGTCAGTATGCGAACAGCAGGGTCTTATTAACTTTTATAACTGTCTACGCGTGCGGTGAGCATTCGCTGCTTCATTAAAATCCGTTGCTAAGCTTTATAAAATCCGTCGCTTTGTTTCCAGGTAGCAGCTGTACAACAGTCTCCGGAGTTTCGTGTTGGAGTGCGAAAGAATGCTAAGATGGATAATGGTAAGCCAGTCATGGAATTGAAAACATTCTCCTTTCTGGATATCTTCTCTATATTTGACAGAACGTACGCTTGTTGCTAGGCAACGTGATCGCTTTTGTAACTGCAGTCATTCTACCGTTAGTTTGCATGACTTAAATCCAAAGGTCACCAGAAGACTTTCAATGATTTATGCAAGATCACCCGAATACTTCCGAAGGTTATCGAACACCATAGATTTTGCATGACTCAAAATTCGACAACGTATGGACGTAGAGTATTAGTAGAGGTAATCTGCTTTTCATTTATAAAGCTACACTAAAGGGACAGAAATTATTTGCGCACATACTTTTTCAGGTGGAGGGAAGTTGTTCAAAGACTGGCCAAACGAGGATGATAGTTTGACCTGAAACTCTCATACACTCCCGTTGACTCTCGTCGACTCTCATGCACTCTCATCGAATTTGAACCAGCACAAAATTTTTCTTAGAGTCGTCGACGACTCTCGCTCTCGTTTGGCCCGAGGTGATGATAGTTATTAAGAGTTGAAGGAAAAAACTCTCATTACATCCAACTCTCAGCAACTCTCGTCCTCGTTTGGCACGGACTTTAGTACGGTTTTCCGCTTTAAGCAAGCTGTGTACTCCTGAAGATAAACAGTACAGGACTGGCCACAGCTTAATATAAACTGAATAATAACCAGGGTGATCTTAAGCCGTGTTCACACTAACCTTAATTATATTCAACTGAAGTATAATCGAGGCTATCATTCTCCATCATTGTTGTTCAATTATGTTTCGGTTCACATCTGCGGAAATATATTAAAAAGAAATAGAATAGGCAGGGTAACCTCGCAATCTAAAGTTGAAAACAAGATGGCGCCCAATCGCTTGGCCGCGCCATGATTTTTACCATCATGAATAATTTTCAGGCGAGAAGAAAGGCTAGGGAGACTGCTGAGACCAGAAGAAGAAAAATTCGCCTCTTCACTACATAAAGCGATGAGAAGTTTGGTCTATTCGTGCTATACCATGCGTCCACCATTTTGTTCAATTACGCACTGTAATTACTTCAAAAAACGTAAACCTTGAGGTTGTTTGAAGTAATTATAATCCAATTATAATCAGGGACTGTAATTAGTTAATGTGAACACTTTCCAAATATAATTCGATTATAATTCAATAATAATAGAGTACTAAAGTTATGACGTCACAAAAATTAAATTTGCGAAATTATGAAATTCGATCAGCTCTTTGGAGGAAGCATGCCAAAAAACGTCCACTTGCCAAAAATTAGCTCTCATTGCAATTTGCGGCCGAGATATGGGCACTTCAGGTTTTAATTTCTCCATAAAACCCTTCTAATTTTGCGTCTGTTCCTTCAGTTTAGAACAGGCGCAAGATTAGAGAGGTTTGTATGGGACGGTACCAAACTTTGAATCTCTATATCTTCTGTTCTATTCGTGCTAACAAGTTGAAATTTTGTGGCTGATCATACAGCAGCAATCTTTATCTAATGATGGGATTTTGAGGCTTGATAAAAATAATTTGAAAATTTGTGACGTCACACTTGACCACTCTATTGAAGCCTAATGTGAACATGGCTTTATTAACTTGCAGTTACGTACAAATCATTCCGCGAAGTATTCTCGGCCCTGGAAAGCGGCTCAGTGAAGCACGCCCTCTTCGATACGTATGCTATAGGTAGCGAGAGAGCTTTGTTTGAGAATGCCCAACACCTCCACGTATACAAGATATACGACTACGCGTCAACATATGGCATAGTCATCGGGAGATCAGAGTCTAGGGTGTTGCAGAAATGCTTTAATATGTTTAAAATAGGAAACATCGAAAATATCTTCAGAAACATCAACGAGAAGATAGATTCTATTGAGGTAAGGTGTAATAGAAATTTCACATTTTGAATTTTCAGTCTTCACAAAAGAAAACTGTTATCTATTGTTAACATGACAAGCACAGTGAGATGTATTAATAAAACAATGATGTGATAAGGGTTAGTTTAGTTTAGTTTATTAATTTGCCACACAAAAATAGTTCTTGATTAGTTCTTGGCAAAAAGACAAGCGACTGTCAGCAGTTTCTTTATCCTACAGTATTTTACTGATTGATTGATTGATTGATTGATTAATTGACTGATTGATTGTTTGTTTGTTTGTTTGTTTGATTCCTTCCTTCCTTCCTTCCTTCCTTCCTTCTTCCTTCCTTCCTTCCTTCCTTCCTTCCTTCCTTCCTTCCTTCATTCCTTCCTTCCTTCCTTCCTTCCTTCCTTCCTTCCTTCCTTCCTTCCTTCCTTCCTTCCTCCCTCCCTCCCTGCCTGCCTGCCTGCCTGCCTGCCTGCCTGCCTGCCTGCCTGCCTGCCTGCCTGCCTGCCTGCCTGCCTGCCTGCCTTCCTTCCTTCCTTCTTCCTTCCTTCCTTCCTTCCTTCCTTCCTTCCTTCCTTCCTTCCTTCCTTCCTTCCTTCCTTCCTTCATTCATTCATTTGTAAAAATCATTCATTTTTATCATTGATTTATTGATTGTTTATCCATTTTAATTGTTTTATCTATGTTTAGCCTGGTCAAGATTTGGCAGTGGAAATGTCTACGGGTCTTTTTGATATATCAAGCCCGATATTCAAAAATGGGCTCCTTTTTTGTGGATTTTCCATGGCCGTTGCATTGCTTGCGGGGATGATATGGGAAATATGGTACCGTTGTAGTGGCAAAAATAAAATTACGAACGAAGGTAAACGCCATTCTTCTTCTCATTTAGTTATTTGAGATTGGGCAGCATGTTTCGCCAAAGTTTACTCTTGCAGTTCACGGTGCCTTTTGCTCAAAGAAAATCAATATATTATTCTAGTAGTTGTTTAATTCTAACAATGACAACGCTAATATACCATTTCTGTGAAATGCAACCAGACCTCTGTATGAAAGCGAGGTTTGGGTTGACCTTGAAATGATACAGTCCAATAGAACATAGACTAGGAGTAGTCCCTCATTTTTTTCTCAGGGATCGAGCGGGCGAGCACGTGCGAAGCGCGTAGAAATCATCTCCCGCGAGGAGACGCGAGGCGAGGCGGCGAGAGAAATGAAGCGTCTCCTCGCGGGAGATGATTTGCACGCGCTTCGCCCGCTCGATCCCTGAGAAAAAATGAGGGACTACGCGTAGTCTAAGTAGAACATATTAAGGATTTACATATGAAAAGCAAGAAGGTTTGTATCAAAACAAAGTAAAATCAAGCCTCGCTTTCGCCCAAAGGCCTGGTATCTAAGCACACAACTGTGATATGGGCTATTGCGATAATGTAATTCAGAATTCAAACTTCGTTGGCGTGTGACGTGTATTTCACGGAAGAATTGTTAAAATAGCCATTTTTCTGCTTAATTTGAAATAATCACGAAAATAAAACCTGCAAATTTATCATTATTCTATTACTGGGGTAAAATGAGCCGTATATAGTCTATATAGAGCCAGCGTGTCATCTGCACGTGTTGCGTGCCTATTTTTTTAATGATGTGTTTGACATACTTTCCTTTCAATTTATCTTAAGGTTTAGAAGATGGAAAAGAAAAGATAGGACTCGTTAATGAGATGCGTGAAATGGTGGAAGAACTGTATCAGAGCATGCTCCAAATATCCGCTGACCTAAAAGCTAAACATCTCAAGGAATTGATACTCTTAAAGACACTAAAAGAAGGAAAACTCAATACCAGTGCAAGAGAAGAGGGGGATCATGGGAAACAAGATGAACAGAAAGGTCACCTCCCCCCAGAGTGTAGAATGCCCCTTCGTTTTAGGAGTGGGACAAAGCCCCAAAGTTATGCCATTGATTCTGGTGACGCTTCAATGGAGAATTACTTTGATAATTTGAACTGACTATGTTACAGTCGAACCCCTATTAAGCGGCCACCCTCGGGAAATGACAAGTGGCCGCTTATAGGGGTTGGCCGCTGAATAGGGTTTTATTTACAGTATTATACTGATATTGGGACTTTGATAGCTAGCTGTTTAATAGGGTTTGACCGCTTAATAGGTGGCCGCTTAATAGGGGTTCAACTGTATGTGCATTTTGGTTTGTCAAATGGACCCTGTTTTCTATATATTTCTTAGTGTTCTCGAAAAACCGGCGTGTGTTGTGACAGTGTAATATAGGTCCCTGCTAATTCAAGCGTTAAATGAAAAGGTGTTAATACTTCCCTGGATGAGATGCTAATCCATTCCTGTTTATGTGTGACCGACTTCATTACCACAGAACCCCCCCCCCCCCCCCCCCCCCCTCATTGTCGTTTTGAATTCAGCTAAATAACAACTTGGCTATAAAGTACTATACGTTTTTATTTCAGAAAATGTCACACAATCTGTGACTCCCGTCACACAATCTGTGACTCCTATTACACAAAGTGTCTCCTCAATTATCCCGTGATTACTGTTAAGCACACGTTACAATTGACCAATGATGAGCAAGAATATTTTCGAGGATTGTAGCGCGTTGTCTAGGCTTTAGACTTGTAATAACAGTAAACTAACTTAAGTACAATTTTTTTTTTAAATTGGACACGCAATGATTAACAATTAATTCTCACTCGCGCACATGCTGTTTTTAAAAATAATGATAAATTATGGAGGGACATTGTACAAATCCATCTTTAATCTAGAAATCGTTATCCAAAAATTCGATCGCTATATATAATAATATTTATTGATTTGACTGAAATGTTTTGCATACTGTGTCCTAGGTAGTTAAATGTATTAAATTAATTTAAATTGACAATTGAGTTAATGACATTTCGAGTCTCAAATTCTAGGTCACTGCGAAATCTTGCAATGTAGTAATTATTATTTTTGTTTTTCTTCGAAGGGGAATTTTTAATGAAAATTTCAAAGCAGTCGTAATGATAAATTTATGCTTTCCAATTGTTTTCTTTTAAGTTTACATTTTAATGTAAATTTAAGACTCCGCTGTAATTGTAAATTGCAGTTATAATTGTCATGTTTTGTCCTTCTTAAAATAAATATGAATAAAACACCTGTTATCTCACAGTAAGCCTTCGACTAGTGAACTCGCCATATACAGTCTGAAGAGTAATTCCTTTCGGCTTCTTATAAAACCGTTGCACTTGGCTTCAATTGCTTCCAAAACAAGCCAGGTAAGAAATTATTTCTTACGTGAAAAGTAAACTTCGTACATGCAAAAACTGACTGTTCAATCGAAAAAGCAGAATTGTTGTTTACATTTTATTTTTGTTATAGAAATTAAATAGCTCGTGAAATTCTGCAGGTCGTTTAAAAATGCTTATCTAAAAAAATTAATTCGCTTAAACACGCAAGATTAACGTCAAGGGACGTTTTTACTTACAGCAGAATCGCTGGGAATATAACTTAGAAATACACTGTTTTTAAAATACTATACGACCTATGTGTAAGGTTTTAATTTATATTGAAATTATTTATTATAAAATACGCCCCCTGAAAAAAATATCCAGGACCGTTTTAAAAATGCTCACTTTGAAAACTAATTCGCCTAAAATGCGAAGTCTTAAGGTTAAAGGACTTTTTTATTTATATACTTAGATCAATTTACTTCCAAATGAGGAATATAAATTAGAATATTGTGAAAACCGCGGTCGATAATAACCGTACATGTATTCGACACTGATAATTTATTGGCTCGATTTATACTAGACACGGATTAATGTTGCATATGTGACAGGTTACACATGGAGGGCTTAATGAAAATTTTGTTTGTGTTGCAAGACAGTTTTGTGAATAGTGCTACTTTTTTTTAAATCAGGGAATGATAGCAGAAACAAGTACGTGCCAACATTTTATAATTTCACAATATTTTGAAACTTTCCTCGCAGAATCTGTGGACAAACGTCCATGTAATATAACCAGGGCCTTGAATAAACTTAAAATGTAATACATGTACTTAATTTGTTCACCCTATTTCTGTTAGCATTACTTTGGTGTAGCGAAGGAGATTGAGATAATAAGTTTACATTCTTTGTTTTTGTTTGTTTAATGGAATAGTAATTATTTCAGTACTGTAAGATTTCGACGGACGATATAAAGTAATCAATAGCACTACTAACATAAGTCATTTTATACGATGTACAAAATCACCTTCAAATCGAAGAAAACCTAAAAATAACAGTTTACTTAGGTAGAAAAACACCAACGAGGTGATAATAAACCAAACAGGAACAAGGATGGTTAAGATTGGTTAAGATTAAGACGGATTACGAGCGAGAATTTTTCATAAGGTGCGGTTCCGTGACGTAGCAACTTCAATTGCCATTTTTCTCTACACAGTATTTCAGAATAATGGAAGACCTCGACGTACAAGCGTTTCAGACATCAGTTTCCAAGACAGACGTTGAACGAGTCCTCAGGCGCATCCAGGCTCATCGTGGTGTAATAGCGCTTATGGTGACAAATCATGACGGTCTTGTACTGCGGTCAAATCTGGATATCAACACCACAAATCTCTACGCAGTGCAGTATCAGAACCTTATCAAAGTGGCCCATTCCGCAGTGAGGGAATTGGACCCTGAGAACGAGCTCCGCTTTATAAGGGTCCGGAACAAACAGCACGAGATTATGGTGGCCCCCACTGAGGACCTCGTTCTTATTGTGGTTCAAATGATTAAGAAGGAACCAGAGGATGTCTATGCTTCGATAGCTCACTGATCGTGTTGGAATAAAACAAATCGAGTGCTGACTAATGAAATTTTCAAAATAATTTGATGAGTGTTGTGTCGAAGTTTACATAATTTAACCAACCTTTGGGGTTATTGTAAAGTCATGGACAGTGGCTCAATGGTTGTTCCAGACCTGGCCATTTTCCTTGACCTTATGTCGTGTTTTTTTTTTTACGGTGAATAGCCGAGGAGTAATATAAAGTTGAACGATAATTTAAGTGAATAGTTAAGCGCCAGTTAATTGACTGCCCCTAAATAGACTTCGCTATATATCAGGGAGCAAGTACCAGTTGTTGGCGAAACTGTCTCCGATAATTGACTATTAAGCAACAACGTATCGACATAGAGCGAGTCACAAAAATTAAATTTGCGAAATTATAAAATTTGATCAGCTATTCAGGAAGCATGCCCCCCAAAAAACGTCCACTTGCCAAAAAAAAATTAGCTCTCCATTGCAATTTGCGGCCGAGTTATGGGCACTTCAGGTTTTAATTTGTTTGTCTATACATGTACAAACCTTTCTAATTTTGCGTCTGTTCTCAGTTCCTTCAGTTTAGAACAGGCGCAAAATTAGAGAGGTTTGTATGGGACGGTACCAAACATTTGAACCTCTATATCTTCTGTTCTATTCGTGGTGCTAACAAGTTGAAAGTTTGTGGCTGATCATACAGCAGCAATATTTTATCTAATGATGGGATTTTGCGAGGGCGAGTTGTATGTTTTGATCGGAAACTCGTTTACTTGCCAAAAACATCACTTGAGATTGATCTAAATTATGGTTCAATTCATCACTTTTATTCCATACAGGAGCAACCAAAGGCACACGCTAAGTAAAGAAACTATTTGCATCAATTGTTCAAACTATTACTTTCGATGGTTTTCTGGCAATGCCAGAACAGCTTGCTGTGTTTACATAACTAGTGGTGTAAGACCCAAGGAAAAAGGTATATCGAGAACGAATTGCTTAGACACAGAAAGGGATGGGATTTATTTTATAACACTGAGGGCCAAATTTGAGAATGTGTCCAAGATTTTTGAAAAACAAAAGCTATTGAAAAACTATTTGTAAATTTTTCTACAATTGCGTTGAAAGAACGTTGACAGTGTTTCTCGATCTGTGTTCCCTCTACTTTTTGTCCAAAGCCTGATACATCTGTAACTGCTTTAGGTGTTTGTCCCTCAATCTGTTGTAGGCTCGTGTGAAATTTTTGTAGAAGTCGTTGACAATTTCTTCCATTTCAGCTTTCTGGAATTTGCAAAGCTGCTCCTTGTAGACTGAAATATAAAAAAAGAGCGAAAATACGTGTTGTTATTATATGGCTGCTCTATGAGCGAGCAAGATGAAGTAAATCCTGGCTGTGACTGGCTACAAGCGCGGTCAAGATGGAGCCATCTTGACTGCTCAGGATTGCCGCTGTGTTCCCGCAAGAAGACTATTTTCCCGCGTCCTTCTAGTCATATAATAATAAATCCTTTATTGACCAAGCTTGTTTTGGCTGGATATTGGCCTCGTTTTTTTGTGTGTGTTTATGGAGCTCGATTTCTTCTCGGTCCATAAACACGCAAAAAAAGAACTTGGCCAATAACCCGCAATCTTGACCAACAACCATACAAAATAATTCCTAATAGCCATCAATACTTAATTTTCTCCTTACAATATCAATACATTATCAAGCAGACAGGTGATGAGAATATAGAAAATAATCAACTAGGAGATATTGTTTTGAATATACTCTTACCTTTTGCTCTCCTTTTCCGTCGTTTTCTAAACAGTTCCCAGGCCACTCCAATCACAATGCTCACGGCCAGAGCACCGGCAGCCACAGCAATGGCGTCTCGGAAACTTTGAGAATTGGCATCTACTAGGCTTTGCGCTTTTTCCTCGGCTTCACTTTGCTTCGGTTGCTGTTTATGAGAATGAAGCGTTTATTAGCATGCAGACTTCTGATGTATAAAAATATATCACGTGAAAATGGAATTATAGAAAAATTGGTCTTTTTTTGTCGAATTCCGTGCATCAATTACTCATTTAAGGCTTTCACTCACTTTCATTCACCTGACTTTCATTGTAAAACAAGCACTTGCACATGAAAGCACTGCTCAATAGCTATCATTTGAATGGTCACATCCACATAAGTTAGGCCCAGATCAGACGCCGTACTTCACATGAGCCGAATCGAATTCGAATTTAGGCCGACCCAAATTAATTTAGACCGGCTGAATTGATTCAGACGCCGAGCTTAATTCAGCCGAACTTAAATTAATAGGGGAAAATTGCTGTTATATTGAAAAATACATTACGATTATAATAATTAATGCATTTGTGAAGTTCGGCGTCTGAATCAAAGCCGGTCCACAGCCGTTATTCCCGGCTGAGCCAGGCGTAAGAACGGCTGAGCCGATCCGAATTCATTCGGCCGTTCCGAATTGATTCAGACGCCGTAACTCACATGAACTTAATTCATCGAATTCGATTCGGCTCATGTGAAGTACGACGTCTAAACTGGGCCTTAAAGTCACTTTTGCATGCAAAAGCTCATGCGCACGTGCAAAAAATGCAAATCAGTGTTGCTATATTTTGGATAATGATTTGTTGTGTGTACAAAGTTTTGGCAACGTTTTGTAACAAGCGCTGTTCTTGGTAACTGTTTGGAGGGTAAGGCTTCCAGCTTTACAGTTCTTGTTCAGAATGTCTTAGCAGTCGATGACTCCACTGAACAAAATAGCGTATTGTCTATTGAAGGAAGACGCGAACATTTTCGAGCTGGTAAAGAGATGCCAAACAGCGAGTCCATTGGAAATACAAAACAGGAATACCTTATAAGCAACTGACAATTTTCAAGGTAAGCCCAGATACAACGAGTAAATGATTTATTTTGTCAAATAGAAGACAATTTGTTCCGGACGGCTAAAGAAGAAAGCAGTCAAAATATAATGTATGCTTTGAATCGAGCGCTTTAATTAACCGCGGCCATATTGGTATTCTCAAACAATAGGAACTTTTTGTGTAAGAAAAGAGGAGAGAGATTTCATTGTTTGGAACATAATGGTCGCCGTAACGTCATGTGAAAACGCTCTATCGGGATATTGCAATCAATGAATTTATATTTCAGACTTTGGACGGAAAAAAGCATTAACAATCCAATAACAAATATCCTTGCGCACCAGTATTATCGAGGAGAATGGCTTAAGGAAATTGCAACAACAGCAACCATGCATACACAAGTCTCTATTTTCCCGACATCTAAATAATTTTAACCGGTGTATCTATTTAACATTTCTTATTGTATGTTTAAATGGCTGCAAGCCCGTTTATAATCGTTGATTTATGGTTTGTAACCAATTTAATCACTAGAGCTTCAAATGACAAAGACGATAACGTCCATGCAGGTAATGACGTCACTTGCTGAGTGAACCAATAATTGGTTATGCTCGTTTAGAGCGGTTTTCAACGTAAAACCATGTAAAACCAAAGCAATTACAATGACCAATTACAACAAACGATAACAACACAACGAAACAATGAGAACTCGAAGCAAAAATACACGTGACTGGCGCCAAGCGCGGGAAAACGCGTGTGACCAAGTCGTGATTGGGCTGATGGAGTGATGGTTGAGAAGGTGGCACGAGTTTTTTTTAAACCAATCATAGAGCATGCACAGTAAAGTAAAACCAAAGCAATTCCGGATTATTGTATAGTTCAATTTGTTTTAAAATTACTTACCTGAAGCGGAGATGTACTCTTTTGAATAATCTCCGTGATTTTTTTGGCGTTCTTTTTTACAAAATCACGGACTCGATAACGCAACACTACCGCCTCTCCGGCGAGGACCACACCCAGTCCTTTTGTCGTGTCAATAACTTTGTTGACTCGGAATGGCGTTTTGATAAAGTTGTTTACACCGCTTCCAGCCACATATGCATCCAATAGAAAGCCATCTGTTTTCCCGTTTTGTAGAGCATCAAAAGCTTCTTCTAGAGTCTCCTTGGGATCTAATGGAAGAGATATAGGAAGATATAGATTGCGCTTTCCTAGGTAAGCTCACAAAAGTATAATCATAACGTTTTACGATCGCCAGTAGCTCAACAGGCCGACACTACAGTAGACTGCAAAACAGTCTCTCTTTTTCTCGAGATATTGTGCGCGACGCGTGGATTATTAGCGTCTCTCCCCAATCCCACTCGTAATTTTCACGCTCGTTCCAGATCCTTTTCGGGCCAGGTTCAGCCCGACTCTTGCGCTAATACGGACTGTTTTGCAGTCTAACACTAAAGTGTAACTCCAGTTTCTGTGGCATGAAGAGGCTAGGAGTATTGCTACTCCCCTGGATGGGATACTAGTCCATCGCAGGTTTATCCAAAGCATTTTGTCAGTTTTCTCCAACAATTTGCGGGTACCCATTTATACTTCTAGTTTGAGACGTACATGTACTGTGAGAGTTAAGAGTCTTGTCCAAGAACACAACACGACCGCTCGATTCCAGTGTCCAACGCAGTAACCATTAGAACATCGCAACTCCCCAAGTATTAAGCTCACAAAATCGATCAGTGTTAATTTAACTTTGTCTTACCGACTCTGGCATTTCGTAATATACCCAGTCGATGAGATGGAGAATCCTTCAACGCCGTAACCTGAAACATAAAACGTAAAATTTATAATATTATCCAACAATCAAACCGACTACTTTCCGGCTTAAATTTTTAATTCAGCTTCACATTGGAGGGTTTGAAAACCAAAATTCTTGAAACCGATTGGTTCCAGGCGCGCTGGTGCTTATCTCTGGTTCAGTCGGTAGTACGTAGCGGCTATAGTAGCATTGCTAGTTCCCCTGGATGGGATGCTAGTCAATCGCAGGTTATATCCCCCCTCCTCCCAGCATTTTTTAAGGATGCCTTAACAGTTCGCCGGTATCCATTTATACTCCTGGGTGTTATGTGGAGAGAAGCACTGTGAGAGTAAAATGTCTTGCCACACAGTGACACCGGCCAGCGCTCCGCTCAACTGACACACTAACCATTAGCTCTCTGCGACTTCCCATGATTTGTGTTTTTAGACAGTTTTTAAAAATCGTTATGTCGAAGTTTTATTCGGTTTTAAGACTAGTGGTAGTTTGTTGCATAATGAGCTAAGGCCCTTCAGTAATACATATAAACCAACCTTTGCTCCGTATAGTACTGATCGACTGTTATCTGTAGCCACGATTGTCAAGGACACTGTAAGAGCTGCTACGAAAATAGAAGTCAGTACCAGGCCGATTATGATCCACAAGATCGTGATGAGCTTGGACACTACTTTCACGGGTACCTTCTCTCCAAACCTGTAGTACAGGAATGAAAATAATTTTAATCTGAAAAACTGGTAAATACTAATAATATTGACCAGATGATAAAGCGTAAATGCTGTTTTACAATCGAAGAAAATTAGAACCTAGTATGTACCTAATCGGGTCTTGGCCTAACCGACGAGTGCATTCGCTTTCGAGAAAATACTTTTTTACTTCTCTGGGGAAATGTGTTCCTTTACAAGTTAAACTACCAAAATCTAGATATTCGGGGATAGTCAGCGATCACATACTAAGCTAGCCTTTAGGGTAAATAAACATATTGCAAACACTGAAATTCCCCCAATTCATGACGTTGCGTGAATTTCTCGAACCTCAGCTGATGAGCTCAGTAAACGAAAATCGACTCATGCACACAGATAGCCTTAACTAAACCGCATGCCTATCATAAATCAAGGCTCACCCTACTGTGGTCATCGTCATCAAAGAAAACCATGTTAGGTCCCCAATCCCTCGCAAGAATGGCTGCGAGAAATTCTCTGTTTTGTCACTTCTCTCCTGTTATATGATAGTACTGAGATTAGCAGTGTCCAAAGTAAATAAATGGCTCAATAACGGCACAAGTGAAGCTTACAATAAACGATTTCCGTCACAGTAGCAGCAGCAGCAGCAGCAACAACAACAAGAAGTACTATTTGGGACTGCGGTAGGGTCTTCACTGTAGGCCAAAATACGTCGTTTTTGTCTGCATTCTCCTTATATGTACTGACGAGGTTTCTTTGACCATCAACGAGCCACCAAAATCTGGTCGTCTTAACGGGCTGGTCGTATTAAAGGGGTTCTTTTAAAAGTCAAAAATGACTGACTGAGCTTTTGTTTGGGACAAAATAAAGTGGCCCTAATAACGAGGTGGTCGTAAAGGTGGGGTTCTACTGTAATATCTGCTCCCTTTTATGTAATTTATCAAACACTCGAGACAGTGTTTCATCACATTTCCAAACCCCGAGAAGCGAGTTGAAAATACGACGCGTAGCGGAGTATTTTTGACGAAATTCGATGTGTTTGGAAATGCGATGAAACACTGTCTCGAGTGTTTGATATATCTTCTCAATTCAAACAAAAACTAAATAGTAAACGGGAAAAAAAATATCGTAGAATTTATTGTTGTTCAGACAACTTACCGTGATCCAAATCAGCAACGCAACAATTAACCCTATCATAACAGACAGGACAACAACAGGCCAGCTCTTATTCAACGCTAAACCAACAACTTCCTTTCTCTCCAGCACATTGGCCAATGAAATAAACGCGATTCCTGGAGACTCGACCACAGGAATGAACACAAACTCCTTCAGATATTTTTCATCATCTATGTTCCCTATAATGGGAAAACTGACGTGTGTTCTGTTATCTACATCGCCTCGTACTCCACCCAGTGAGATTTTCCTAGCAGATGCTCCTTTTCCATTGTGTGTTATATTCAATATAGTTTCACCGTGTCCTCCCTGGCATCTACCGCATGAAAACAAAATCATTTCTTGCACAAGCGCGCCAATGATCCCGTCAGGTTGTTGGTTGATTTCGGTGACGTAGGGAGGGTGTAGAGCCCAGTTTGTGTACAAGGTTTTGGGACAACTGCAGGTTTCTGGAAGACGAATAACGAATTACTAACGCCGATTTTGTAGATAAAAGGTAACGAGGAAAATTGTATTTAAATTAATTTTGTAAGAAATGCGATACCCAATAATAAGTTCGACAGACTTCAATCTTCTACTGGGCCGAATGCTCTCTTATTGTGTCTATAATTATCATTATTTTCGCGATGATTTATATTCCAGAACTAAAATGGAAAGATTTCAACCAAACTAACAGAATGGGAAAGTGTCTTCCCAATTGTTTACACACAGTGGATGAGAGACCCTGGGAACGAGGTTGTGCTTTTCTTCACCCGGGAAATCTGAAAGAATTATGGGGGGTACTCTACGATAATAGACGAGACATCCCAAGGGATGTAGCAATACTCCCGCTTTATGATACAGGAACCCGAGTAACGGCCTGTTGAGCCACTTGGCACGGAAAAGGCTTCACGTTTATCTACAGTGTACCATACCTTCTGCAAAATCCTAAAATTTATTCAAATACAGCCATCGAAGCTCTCTGAGTGGACACTCTCATAAGCGGACAGCTTTACTTATGGCCGCCGTACAAACTCTGTATTTCCACATTCCCGTAAGCGGCCAGCTCCAGTTGCGGGCACTTTTTTCTGCTTCCCGATTGCGTCCGCTTACGAGAAATTCGACTGCAATCTAAAAATCAATGCATTCTTCGTGGAATGGAAATTGCTTTACCTCCAAACACAGCCTCGCTGGCTTGTCCGTCTCCTTTATCCGTATACCCTGTTACTGTAATGTTGTACAGTGTAAACGCACTAAGAGCCTCCAAAGTCAATTCATGCCTTCCACTTGCTGGCGCGGTTACTGTCAGAGGCTCGGTCTCATCAACATCTTGATCAGCTATCTTTATTGGGTTTGTACATGACGTGGTAACCCTTTAGTTTTCCCGTGACGTGCTCCTCGGGTATAGCAGTCCATGAAATAATCAGGGAAGAGGTAGATTTTATGTCAGACACTGAAACAACAGGAGCCACCCTAGGAACTGAATGCAAAATGTTTATTCGTAAGAAATAGTTTTGCCGTAAATTTTGTAAGCTTCACAAAATACTTAGCGGTTTTAATTTTTCAACTGTTATCAATCGAAATTACAACATACTATTCAGAGGTAAATGGAACGCTTATTTGATGAGTCAGTTTTTGCGCGCGACGAGTCTACGGTACGTCTTGCAAACCGCTGAAATTGGTAATCACCATATATTAATCAGTATAAAAATATAAATAACTTTTAAGTTCTTTGAGGAATGTTTCTCAACACTCTAATATTTTTAAAGTTTAGATGATAATTTTTTGTGAGTTATTTCTAGATCAACCTCCGAGAGAATTAGAGTCATCGTGATCAGTATAACAAATACGCGAATCTGATTGGCTCTCTATTCCTTGGCTATTCGCTGATAGGCCCACGATCGCGCACGCCTTTTAAAGGGAAAAATTATCTTAATTGTTAATTTGCTTAAATTTCCTAAAATTGTTAATTTCTGACTGCTATCCTTTATAGTGTCTACTCGCCCTCGATAATGATTCAGTTCTTTATTCTCATCACCTATATGCTCAAATATATAGTTACTGTAAGGAGATTTGATCGCTATTGAGGATCAAAGGATTAAAGTACCTCTTCTTTCATGCGAATTTCAGCTCCTGTACTGGGGATTCCATTTCCTGCATTGTTAAACGCCGCCACCCTTAATCGATAGACATCACCCTCATTCAAGTCCTCTAGGTGAAGTGTAAGGGTTTGAGCAGTGGTGTATTTACTCGTCCACTCTTCAGACTCTTCGGCACTGGTTGAGCGAAATGCAACCTGGTTAGCCTTCAATTGGCTCCTCGACAGCTGTCCAGGACAACCGGAGACTCGTGGCACTTGTAAGGTATGCTTTGACTATGGTAGGAGTTTGGTTAGGGACTGTAAAACATGATGAATAAAAAATAACGAGTCAGCATTTACACGTTTGTGTCCATACCGGTATGACACAAGGTAGTGCAAGGCAGAGAGTAGAATCCTTCTTTCTCAAATTCTTCGCTATGAAGGACTGAAAATAACAGTACCCTTAGTTCTTTTGTAATTGGCTTACTGTTTTACACGTGTTTTACCGTCTTTTATCTGCCTCGTCCCCAGTTCGTTGAAAAAGGGCGAGAGCGCAGGGCTTAGATGGGAAGTAGGCGAAACGTGAAGCAAGTCCAGTTTTTTATGTGCATCAGTTGACCCAATACTCGACGTTCACCGCAAGAGAACACTTTATTCCTTGAGATGACAACTTTGTTCGCCAATTACATAAAGCCTGGTTTTCACTAGCGGCGCAAGCACAAGCGCAAGCAACATACGCAGACGCAGTAACGTGTTGATTTGTCCTAAACAAAAGGCACTGAAGATCAACGCGTTACTGCGTCTGCGTATGTTGCTTGCGCTTGTACTTGCGTCGCTAGTGAAAACCAGGCTTAAAGAATTAACGAAGGATTACACGGAGTAAAACACGAATAGTCACGAAAATTGTCTACTTGGCAAATTCTCGTTAAAATCACGAACACGAGCACTGAAGGCACGGTTCCTATGCTCTAATGGCCATATCCGCTGACGTACAAATATTGATTACTGCAGTATCGCTGTAGTAACAATCTATGTTTGTTCGTTCGCCGTTTGTCGGAGAAATATCTTCCTCAGTAATTTCACAACTGCCTTCCTCAGCTCATTGTGCAACTTTTGTCCGTTGCGAACTACTGCAGATCAAAAAGAAAATTTTATCAACCAACTTTCAGTAAAAAACGTTAACTAGTGAAATGACTTCTGGAAATTGTTATTAATATTTTTTTTTTTTAAAGTGGGGGGACTAAAAGCCCCCCCCCCCCCCCCCCCCCCTGCGCGGTCCCTGAGATTACGGATTTTGTTTGTTTTTCCCCTAGTTTTTCAGAATTTATTGCAAAAGCATGAAAATTTAATACAAACCATGAGAGCGGAAAGTAAAGTGTCAGTAAAATCCGAAACTTCTGATTAAATCAAGACGGTTGGAATGTCTTCATGGTTCCTTATTGAATATCGCTAGAAAGGGAACGATATTACTGGTATTACCTTATTCTCACTAATCATTGTTTTTCGCGCGTACTTAATTTCGCGAAATCGATAGATCCGTATTTCGCGAGGCTTTCTTTTCGCGATTTCAGAGAAAAAACGGCTCAAAGGCTTTTAAATCAAAAGCTCTTATGAGCAACTCGTGAATAATATTAAAATACCTATAGTGGTGGTTGCATTAAAAGAGTCATTTCTCTAAGTTCCGTAGGTTCCACGGTACTTATAAACCGGCGGACATGTGGCAAATCTGACGTATCTTAAAATTCTAAAATCTCAACATGCAGCGTCTTTATAAAGTCCTAAGCAAAACAATGAACGCAAACAAATTCGATGAATTTCTCAACGCATTTCGAATCACCCGGAACTAAACATTTATGTCACGTTGTTTGTCATGGTCTGGTCATAATGTAAATAAAGTAACCGTTCGCTTGGGAAATCCATGTATTAAAATTATAAAACTAGATGGGCTGATGTTTTCAATTATTATGTGAATGAACATGAACATTCGCTTGTGAATGAACATGAAACGTTCGCTCAATTATACATTGTGTTTATAATAAGATTTGCGATACCCGCCGCGGGATGATCGAAAATGACAGAAAATGTTTCTTTCTGAATTTGCATATTTTACTAGTGAGCGTATTTCCTTCGAAACACATTTTCAATATATAATATATTTCACTCATACAAACCGAAATATCAAAATAAAATAATATTTCCTCCTTTCACGAAATCGATTTACTTTAAATAAAACTTAAACCTAACTGTAGCAAAAAAGTCTGCAAACGTGTGAAAGACTGAAATGTTTGTTTATTTACATTTCATTGTAATCAGTGCGACGATATCCGTTTGATTTTCGTGAATTATAAACAATCACCGGTTGCAACTGAGATAAATAGCTAGCCGTGCGACATCCCATCCACATCAAAGCAATACTGAGTACATTACCATTTCGCTTTCATGAACAGAAGTCTTGAGAACATCCGAAAGTCTGTGAATTGTAAGCTTACCCTATTTTGAAACACCACCGGCGGTCCATATCTTCTCGAATTCTTCTCACAATCCATTTTGAGGCCACTTGGAAATTTGTGGTGTTTCTCCCTTTCATTTTCAGCTTCAAAGAGGTAATTTTCCGCACTAGGCCTTGGAAAGTTTGTACATACGTGCCGCCACGCGCCATTTATACTCGATCGATGGTCCGCGATTACCCCGAAATGTAGACGGCTTCTCGCCCTCGATTTATACTGCTAGTATAGTGGAACTTTTAGATTTTTCGAACCCTCGATTTCTCGAAACCCCCGATAACTCGAACAAAAGTCGTTCCCTTGGACTTGTTTCGCTGTAATTTTACCCCCGATATTTCGAACTTCCTGATTTCTCAAACCAATTTTCGTTTCGCGTGGAGTTCCACTGTGTCCCACTGTATATTATGCGCAGTATATGCGCAAGCGTTATGCACTAGTCAGCGGATTTACAAAAAGTTAACAGGAAGCGAAGGAGCGAAGGAGTGAAAATTTGCATATCTGTTTCCACAGCTAAACTCCTTTCATTCCATTCACTCGTAAAAAGGGACACATGATAAAAAGTAATTTCTTGAAGAAATTCCATACTGCAACAACATTTTTGCAAAATTTTAAGGATTCCCGAGCCAAACTTGAAACTTTGAAAACATACAGCCTGTCACTTTTTCAAAAATCCATATTGTAATCCATTTCCATCCTCGCAGTCGTTAATCATCCTCAGAGTTCCTGTCATTTCCCAAGTACTATATACTCTACAGAATCAAACCATTATTGTTCAGCTTACTATGATCTAAATATGTTTCTGAGCTTCCCAAAATCATGCTAAAAATGAGGACAATGTCCCTTTAATTACGAAAATATCGTCTTTATTTTTGCGTTTTTTTGCTACATCGCGAAAACCGCGAAAATTAATACTCGCGAAAATAAGTGAGAATAAGGTAACTACTGGGGCTTCATGGTACATTACCTTTATTAGCTGTTATGTTTATCAACACAACAGGGTATGCAGAAAGGAGCCCTTCGTGCTGTATCTTGTCCACTAGCTTTACCAACTGATCTGAATCGACTGCTTCAAAGATAACACTGAAGTCAACTATTACGCTTCCTCTCCTACGAACAAAGATAAAAATAGTCATAAATATAACTTCAAGGTTGTTGACAGCCCGGGTGGGGTGGGGTGGGGTGGGGGGGGGGGGGGGGTGGGCATCCGTGTAAAAGTGCCGAGGGTGATCGTCGGAAATTTTGAAAAGATCCTCTGACAGGTACCAGAATATCATTTTGTGGGCGTGGCTCGAATTAATGTTCTCCCCTACTAAAAATTTCACAATTTTCATAGCGGTAAAGACGATTCCTTCGAATACCTTCTTTTCCTTTCATATTTTCTTTTTTCCAGCCTAATACCCTTATAGGTACCATAATTTTTTGATTAAGTGGTTCCAAACGACGAATTTTCACCCCTAAAAGGTGCGACGATCACGTTTGTTCGAGAGTCCTTGGGATTGACAGTTTCTTCATAATATATCATATTACCGAGGGTCATAATATGTCATTCCACGGAAAACCGTCTGCAATACTCATTTGATCTCACTATCAGCATCTTATTTCTCCTAACAATATCAACGTATTGTCGGCTGATTTCTGCTAGCAACTCACCTACAAGATAGCAGCTTGACGTTGACAGGGCTGTGGCTAGGATCACTGGAGTACAACTCTGTGATCTAGAATGTAAAATAAAATTAATATTGTAAGAGAATAAGCAAGAAACGAATACATAACTAAAGTATCTCCATCAGTCGGTCAGTCGTTCGATGGGTCTAGGTGGGTTTGACGGTCGGTCTACAAGTCAGTTAGTCAGTTAATCAGTTATTACGCAGTCAGTCAGCCAGTTAATCTGTCTGTCTGTCTGTCTGTCTGCTAGTCAGTCAGTCAGTCTTAAAATCAGCCGCTCAATCAGTCAATCAGCCAGTTAGTCTACAGTTCGTCAATCAATCAATCAATCAGTCAGTCAGTCAGTCAGTCAGTCAGTCAGTCAATCAATGATCAATCAATCAATCAATCAATCAGTCAGTCAGTCAGTCAGTCAGTCAGTCAATCAATCAATCAATCAATCAGTCAATCAGTCAATCAGTCAATCAGTCAATCAGTCAATCAGTCAATCAGTCAATCAGTCAATCAGTCAATCAATCAACTGTCAATCAATCACTCAATCAGTTAGTCAGTCAGTAACCACAAACAAACAAACAAAAAACATGAAAAGTGGTAATCGGCGACTTTTCAAGAATGACCACTAACCATCTGTCGAAGTGTATCTTCAAGTGAAATAAAGTTGTTGCTATTCTTTTCTAAAAGCGAGTCATCCCACAGCCATTCGACTAAGATTGCTGTGATGTTAATAACAGCAGCTGTAACAAAGAATAAAGAGAATTACTCATATAAAGATAAAAGACATCCTTGTCAACTGATAATCCATCAGATCGGGAAAAATTTATAATACACCCAACATGACTGCAACCCATGTCACTTACCGATTGATAACGTTTCGCATATTTCTAATAACCATAAAATTTATTATAATTTCTTTCCACAAATCTTTAGTGACATTGATAAAACTGCAATAGTTCTAACAGTAGATTGTCATAGGTTCGATTCCTGTTTGGAGACTGACTCGGGATTTTTTTTCCAAATAGCTTGTGTCACTGACTGTTTAAACAATGTCTTTTTAAAGGGGCACTATCACGGGAATTTTTCTGCTTTTTTGGCCAAAACGGTGCAATAATTATGAGTAAGTACCTTATCTCATACACAAAATGCCCCTAGAACATCAAGAGGAAGATATCAAGTGAATTGTTGAAGGGAGAGCAAACCGTAATTAGTTTTCAGCTATTTTTTCCAAGATAGAAGGGCGTTATTTTGAAAAGGTCTGCCCGACTTTAAAAAAAAAAAAAGATCAAAAGCTCCTATGGGAAACTCATGATAGCACCCCTTTTATAGCTTCAGTACACTAGTAATAGTAATTTTTAACAAAACTGGGCCATTATTTTAGGTTTCCATTGATATAAATATGTCTTTTTGGCTTGTGAATTTTAACTGATGCTCATGATAGTGCCCGTTTTAAGTAGTATATTTTCTTTATACTTCTTACCTCTTAACTCACGATCTTTATTTTGTTTCTAAATATAGCTAAGTTAAAAAAAACATGGTAGAAATTTTTGATACAAGAGGTCTCCTCTTCTGGTCATTTTCGCCCGTCAATCAAAAATTACCTTCACAAGAATTAACATTGCACTGTCTAGTTTCTGATTCATCTCCGATACAATCTTCTATTCCCGTTTTATTGCAGGCTCTCCTTCGTGCTTGGAGTCCAGTCCCGCACGGTTTGGAACACGAAGACCAAGCGCTCCACTGAGTCCAACTGGTAGGTCTTTCATCTCCTGACAAATTAACAACATTACTAAAATTTATGATAATGCATATATGAAATGTATTAATCAAATTTCATAGACATAAATTATAATTTTGCAGTCACAAAACAAGTCGAAGTGTGCTTGAGTTTCTTCACTCACATCTCGACTGCGATTTTATGATGGTTATTATGCGATTATTTGATTCATTTGTCATAATAAAAGCCCCTGTGCAAAAATCCAAAAATGCATAATTTTGCGATTCAATCGTTTCCAGGATTTATTCAACATTATTTTGTTGTTTCATAATAGATGCCATTTCATAATGTCTGTTTTTGTTTCGATTAGGAGGATTATATCAAACGCTCGAGACAGTGTTTCATCCAATTTCCAAACACCTCGCGAAAAACTCTCTTCTTGGTGTTTGGAAATCGGATGAAACACTATATATCACAAGTGTTTGTTTATAATACTTCTAATATATTTATCAGGAACAATGGCTGAAAATGAATGAAGACCGATAATAACGGTGAATATACACTAGATGAAGAAGAAAATAATTTTTGAGTTTGGTAAATCCTCATGAACCCTAAGCTTTGATAAAAGTTTGTAACAGATGATATGGCGTCCTCATAATGCACCTTTAATTAAAGAGCTTGATGCTGATTCTGTCAGTGGTCGGCTAGGGACAGCTGTCTTGAATGTTAACTCCGTCACGTGACTATCAGAGAGACTACTAGAGGTCAAGAATGACGTATGTGTCATTAATGGCGTAGGCTTACTGGTTTCTGACGATGAAACTCTTGACAATGTTATCTGATAAGATAGTTTTAGGAATTCCAACTGTCGTGGGTTGAATGCCAATGTTGGAAGTACCAAAGATCAATGTTGAGCTAATGATGGTAGTTGTATTAGAACTTGAAATCGTCTCATGTGTGGTTGCCGTACCAATATTGGAGGTACTAGGCATCAGTGTTGAGCTAATGATGGTAGCGGTATTAGAAACTGAAATCGTCTCCTGTGTTATAGTGACATTTTCTGTCCATAACAGAGAGTTATCAAGAGCAGAGACGCTCGTAGTAACAACATCCACGGCTAGATATGTAGCATCGATAGATATAGAGCCGCCTGATGATGCTGTCACCAATGATGAACTAGAACATGGTGAATTTGTCACGTGGCTAGTCAGAGAACATACAGGTGGATCTATATCAAAAATAATAACAAATTAATTGGGTTAAAAATGGTTCAAACCTTATCAGGCCGGTGCCTTAACTCCGGTTTCCATAGCATAAAGCGACCACTTGAAGGAGTATCGCTACAGTACTCTCCTGGATGGGATGCTAGTCCATCGCAGAAACCCCACAGCATATTTGCGTCAAGTTGCCATGACAAACTCACTGGTAGCCATGTACTCCTGGGAGGAGAACTTGGTACGGTGAAAGTGAAGTGTCTTGGCAAAAGAACAACAGACACCGGCCAGGGCTCGAACCCAGACCTCTTGTTCCGGAGTCCAACGTGCTAACCATTACACCACCACGCCTCCCAAGAATAAAATTATTAAGGTATTTAAAACAGTAGAATGTTGGTTTTTAACCCATCAAAACATCGTCTCTTTCCCCCTATTTCAATGTTTAGATGAAAATGACTGCGACCCTTTAGCCTGAGAGAAACCCTTATTTACAATGTACATAATAATTTTAATTTGTCGTCGTCGCATTGTAGATTACTAAGTAAAAATCCTCATCTTTTAAACCCAAACAACAAACTTAATAGCTAATTCATAAACGCTAATCAGTTTCTCCAGGCAAATAAACTGGCAAGGAACAAACAAACAAAGAGAGAAAGGGTAATATTAAGATTATTTCCTTTCGCGCACAGAAAAAAAATGTATATATGTTTTGTTGTTATGGATCGATTGTGAACAGAAAATATAATGTGGACATGAAGTTTATTAACTTCAACCAAGCTACGACCATTTACAGTCGAACCTCCCGTAAGCGGACACCCTCTGGACCAGAAAAAGTGTCCGCTAAGAGAGGTGTTCGCTTATGGGATGTTAAAAATGTAGTGCTTGCATGTAGCTGGGAACCACGTGTCCGCTTACGAGAGATGTCCGCCTACGGGAGGTGTCCCGTTAGCGGAGGTTACACTCTATTCTCAAGTTCTCAAGAGAGTGATCAACATATCATTTCTCGTTGCAATATCAATACATTGTCAAGCAGACAGGTGATGAGAATGAGGAAAATCATCAAGTGGAGGATTTTGTCTTGATGTACAACCAAATTCTCATAACTAACATTTGAAGAAATGTATGGCATCAGTAATGAGAATTGACATTTTGAGCTTGGTACATACCTGGGCTGCTACGGTTGCATTTGTCCTTAGCATCTTCCACGTGTTCCCAAAGCAACGGTCTACGGTAAAACTGTAGACAAGCGATTCTTCCTGGAAACGATTTTCCAATGACAACCTCCCCAGATGTACACACCGTGCCACTCCCAACAAACTTGGTCTCTTTCAGGTTGTTGTCAATATACAGAAACAGCGTAACCATTGTCAAAGTCATATACTAATGCAATATGGTACCACTGATTGAAAGATATACCGAAATATTTTCCAACCTCAAAAGAGTTGCCAGTGTTTGGAAAATGGAGGCTTCCCACAAGTTTGACAAGCTTTGAGCCTCCAAACAACAGACCAGAAAATGTATTGTTACCGCACGTAAATGTTGCGATTTGATCCGAATTACGGACGATCGATTCGGCGTAAATCCAAGCAAGTATGCTAAATGAAGCATTCATTGACAGCTCACCACTGTGGCTAATGCGGATGTAACTATTCTCATTCCCATTAAACTGAACGGATTTCTCGCCTGCGAACGGACCGTCTTTGACATCAACCTTTTGACTAGTTCCATCTGGGTTGGAATTGCCACTTATGTCTCGAGCCAGGTCTTTTGAGTTTAGGGCGTACAGGGCGAAAGGTTCTAGAATAATAGTGAAGCAATGTTAAAGGCACATTAAGGCGAGGTTTAAGTCAAGAGACCGAGTTTTCTCCGAACGAATAGTCATCGAGCTAGCTGCAGAGGGAGTAGCCTTCAAGTAATTGTAATTTTAATTAAGTATTTTTCGAACACTTGGAAACTCTCCCTTGCCACTTAAAGGGGCACTGTCACGGATTCGCATGCGCGAAAACTGCTCACTTCCTGTCGACCATAAATTATTTGGCCGCCATTCCATAATGACGGTTAGTGAAAATATTTGCATTTATTTTGTTTCCAATCACGATTATGTAAAACAGATAAAGTCATAATATTACTGTAACAGCGTGCGCTGTTCGCATACGTATTTCCGAAACATGATTTGCATACAAAATATTTTTTGCAACGGCCGTAACGCAACGCACTTTTGACAGCCAAGCTTAGATTTATCCATTTGTACAGAAGTTTTCAACGGATAACCGTTGCCGTTGGAACGGCCGCTCAATATTTTTCTCAACGGATTACCCATTCTCGTCTCCAGAGGCCACGATCCTTTTGGTCAGCACCAAGAATCGAGACCTCTGGCCGGAACCAATTTGTTGAACATGCGCAGAGTACTCGTTCTATATTCTCAGCCAATCAGATTTGTCAGATTTGACGGTAGTCCGCGATTCGCGGACTTCCGGTTACTCTGCGCATGCTCAACAAATTGGTTCCGGCCAGAGGTCTCGATTCTTGGTGCTGACCAAAAGGATCGTGGCCTCTGGGGACGAGAATGCGGATTACCTGGCTTAGCTTCGAACGGGTGAAGATTTTTTTTCTGAACGGGTAGCAGCAGCCGTTGGAACGGCTGAATATTTTTTTCGAACGGGTAGCGGCAGCAGTTCGAACATTTTTTTCGAACGGGTAGTAGCAGCCGTTCGGCTTGCTAACCGTTCGGGTAGTGAACGGCTTTTAGCCTTTCGAACGGAAAGCCGTGTTGTACGTTTTCGCGTGAGAGGTCACAGCTGAGGTCACATCTGTTTCGATCACTCGTCTCCTCAACAACAAATGTGTCGCGAAGACAGTATCTTATCACTGTATCCTTCGTAACCTGCAACGAATTTCGCTTCAAGCCATGTTTTGAAACTGTTATCTTCAAGATAAATGCGTTTATGGGGTTTTGTCCACGCTCTCTTGGCTCTTGTCGGGGTATTGAATATTCTTTTCGCCCAGAATTACTACGCTTTCCACCGTGCCGCCGCCGCCACTAGTCGACGCCATTTTGGATTTGGCAACTCAAACTTGAAAAAGTTAGCCTAACCTTTTCAAGTTCGACTCGCGAGACTGGCGCATGCGTCCTTGTGACAGTGCCCCTTTAACCCTATTCATACTGGGGGGGGGGGGGGCGGAATCTGTCCGTCGCGACTTTGACCGTTTATAACTTTTTCAATATTGAAGTAAAAGCCGCCAAACTTTTTGTCTTTTCCTGAAATTTATCTGGGAACACTGATTTGGTATGGCATGTCATTGTTCACGTAATTAGCTGTTACCATGGAAACTATATTTTTTTTTTCCAAATTTGGAATTTTCGTGTTTTTTTGTAAAGAAAATAACTTTCTGTCAATACGTTTTACCTTTTTGGATCATTTTGATCATTCTAGCATTTTAGCATTGGCTTTGATTACTTTAATTTGGAGTCATTTTTGGTGGTTTTTTTTTGACGTTTTGGAAAAACCAAGAAATCCAAGATGGCGGATCCAAGATGGCGGCTGTCCGAAAATCATGACGTAATATCTACGTCACATAACGTCAAAATCACGTGATTTATACATTTGTTGACGCACTATACTCCCACCAAGTTTCGTTTGGCCCGGTTTGAATAGGGTTAAGTCATATTTCAAACGCAAGAGACAGTGAAAAGTGATATATGAGTGAAATCATACATACACTTTTGTACTGCGGACATGAGCGAGAAGTGAACAAGTGATCAACGCAGTGTGATTCCAATAAATACTAATTGCAAAGGAAGCCGAGCAAAATTTCGTCTTCAACGGGATTTGAGACAGTGTTTCATCCGATTTTCAAACACCGAGAATAAATTTGAAAATACAACAGGTAGCGGAGTATTTTTGATGAAATGCGAGCTGTTTTGAAATCGAATGAAATCATATCTCGACTGTTAACGTTTGTTATATCTTCTTAACTGAAACAGAAACTAAGAAGTAAATGGAGAAATAAAGTCGTAAAAATCTATGCAGATTCAGACCAGGTGATTCAAAACCTCGGTCATGATTTCCTTTGTTTAGTAAGGGAGAGATCTAGACCTACCTGACCACGATTTTGGAAGACACATTTTCTGTGCCTCTGTCACTTCATCTTGGCTCAACGTGTGGCTGTAAATTTGCACGCATGCGATGCTGCCCGTGAACGCTCCTTTCGATTCAGGTCCATAACCAAGCCATATATCAC
Organism: Desmophyllum pertusum; assembly: GCA_029204205.1. Classification (NCBI taxonomy): domain Eukaryota; kingdom Metazoa; phylum Cnidaria; class Anthozoa; order Scleractinia; family Caryophylliidae; genus Desmophyllum; species Desmophyllum pertusum. The sequence goes on from MU826365.1 coordinate 1,199,813, forward strand.
GATGAGTCTCCAACTCGATATCACCAACTGGAAAAGTCTTATCTTGCTGATATCCGTTTGTATCTATCATCCGAATATTTATCAAACCGGTCGCATAATCGTACGAAAAAACAATAAAATACCAAGTCCGAATCCGAAATACAATACTTGGAAATATTGAGATGGGTTGGTTACTGCATTTCGGGAACACCTCAAGATATATATAAAGACTGCCAAAAGACTGAATTGCCAACAGAATGTCCAGGCTGCCTTCGGATGAGAACTGCAGAATCGTTTGCTGGTCTGAAGACGATTCCGTGTTAAACCAGGCAAGCAGTGTAATGGATTCGGTGTTGAAATTTCCATTGTTCGGCAAACGGACATAACTCGATTGAGATCCGCGGAATCGGTAAGCAGTGTCCGTTTCGCCTGTGTACCCAGAGGTTAAAGACGTGTCATTTGCCATCCCAGGTAAATTCTTGCAAGCGCTGGTATCATTAAGGCCACTTGTACCATCCAAGAGGTAAAAGCCAACCGGAACTGGTTTTCCTTGATAACAAAAACAAGACAAAACTATATCATACATGCTAAAGGATAGACGAGATCGGATAGCCAGAATGTAAATCAGGAAATCCAGAAGTCTGGAATTGGTTGATAGTTGTGCCATCCCATTACGCGCAATGTTGCAGCGGGGCCTGGTCAATTACCCGTTCCGAAGTTCAAATGGAGACTGGGGACGAGTTTTTAAATTTTGATTTAATTAAAAATTGGAGCCCATCACAAGAAAGATGACATTAAAATTAGTCGGTTTACCAAGTTTGGGGTTGTTTCGTTGGATTTCAACCATGTAGAAGGCTTTCAAAAATCAGAAAAATTAGAGACTGTATGGATTTGGGGGACGCCATCTCTGAATTAGAGACGTTTGTATGGAATTTGGACGACCTTTGACAGCTCACAGCCTGGTTACTATGCAATGTAACATAACCAAACTTGGTAAACATACTAATTTTCATGCGATCTTTTTGGTGATGGGATTAAATTTTTAATGTGACGTAATTTGAACAATTGGTAAACTAGTGCCCAGTCCCTTTTTGAACTTCGGAACGGGCAATTAGCCATTTCCGAGTTGCTTATTTTCGCTGTTTCAAAACGAGTCCTGGTGCACAACCTTAATAGAAATGAGCTTTACCTTCATGTTTATTGTCTTGCAAATCAAACTCATTTCCATATGAAAGGTTGTGCACCAGGACTCGTTTTGAAACAGAGGCAAAAGACAACTCAGAGATGGCCTATTGTTGCCTTGCTTTTTATTTACACCCATGGAATCATCTCCCTCGTGAATATGAGATTATTCTCGATAATAAATATATTACATGAATAATCCATGCATGTAACTTCGGCAATTTTCAATTTTCAAGTTACTTCAGATTACAACTGTGAAGATCCTAAAAAAAAGAACTGGGAAGATCCTCTTCACTTCTGACACCATGGCCAGGAATATTGAAAATCGGACTAGTATCAAGCATGTTCTAAGACGTTAAATCACAAGTTTTAGATATGTTGAGATATTTAACTGAATACAGCTAATTTATTCGTGTTGTATGCTAATCAGTATTATGTTTTTCTGTTACTTTCATTAAAATTTTATAGTGATTAAGTTTTGCATTTTCATTTCAGTAATTTGTTTTGGTGGAGTAATCTAACGTTTACGCCTTAGGCCCAGTTCAGACGCCGTACTTCACATGAGCCGAATCGAATTCGATGAATTAAGTTCATGTGAGGTACGGCGTCTGGATCAATTCAGAACGGCTGAATGAATTCGGATCGGCTCAGCCGTTCTTCCCGCCTGGCTCAGCCGGGAATAACGGCTGTGGACTGGCTTTGATTCAAACGCCGAACTTCAGACGAGCTGAAACAAATGCATGAATTAAGCTCGGCGTCTGAATCAATTCAGCCGGTCTAAATTAATTTGGGTCGGCCTAAATTCGAATTCGATTCGGCTCATGTGAAGTACGGCGTCTGAATTGGGCCTTAGTTGTCCAAGCTAGACACGACGATGCACACCATCTGGATCTATTCCGAATAATTTTATCGTGTAAAAGTAAAGGCTATTATTTAATATGTTATAAGTTACAAATGAGTACTGTTTGAGTGAATAAATATTAGGCCCAAAGAAAAATTGAAGTACTAAAAAATATGTCAGTTCAACGTTTGCAAATTCTATTGTCCGTGATAATTGTTCGATACATTAACATAAAGTTATCAAAATAGATGGAAATACTCAAATGTTTTAAATATATGTGCTTATGTTCGTGTTTTTAAAAAGCTTTGTATAACGAAATACATCTACGGATTATCTTGTTTAAGATAAATGTTTTGCTATTTTTAGGTTTATTAAGACAGAATTCTGGGATTCAATTGCAAGTTCGACAAGGCCAATTTTAACTTTACAATTCCAACAGGACCTTTCAAGCTTTTCAACCCAACCATTTCCAAGCTAAAAATATTAATTCCCTTTTCTGATTTCTTCTTCTGCATCAAAACAGCATTCCTTCTCTGCTTGACAATGTATTGATTTTGAAAGAAGAAATAACATTTTAATCATCGAGGGTTGAGAAACCATGTAGACAATATTATACTAGTCGGCAAAATTTATTTATTCATATCATGCATATAGGATAACTCTTGAAAATTCATCTTAGTCTAAAAAAATGGCTTTTTAAGAATTTTAAGATTTAAAAACGGACTTTAATGAAAATAAACATATATTTATTTTAAAGTTCGATAGCTTGTCCAGTGTAATTTTACCAAATATTTGAATTAATTATTGAAATGCGAATTATAATGTTTTATCCTGCTTTTTAGAATGAGTAAGATGAAACATTTTTAATGATTTTGGCAAGCCTTACCTTCTATCCGTAGAATCAAACAAATGTAGACGGAAAACGCAAAGAAAAAGCTCCTAATCCGCTGGCGATTCTGTAAGACAATTTTCCAGATAAACATAATTGTGTTGATGTTAGTTGCTAAAGTCACCAAGAATACAACATTGCAAATACACACTACTCAAACACACATACCATCTTCAATTGTGTTAATACAGATATCAGTATTTTTGACTTGGGTATCCCATATTTTTTTTTCAAATAATTTTGTGAAACGCTATCTTCACATTAAAGTTTGTCTATTGATGTACAGATTTACGTCTCCTTTGTTCCTCGCATGACTCAATTTTAGGATATTATGAAATACGTAATTTATTGGGTATTGTGTATGTTTCATAGTTTGACAGGTAAAATTAAATGCTTTCAGGCCAACCCCTGTCCCTCCCGCTAACAAACAAAAGCGAACAAATAAAACTGTGACCTCGTTCCTAGCTAATATCATTCGCTGGGAGAGAACATCTGGTAAAATCGATGTTTGTTCGTTAATCTGAATGGTTTCTGAGAATGGCTCGATGCCATTCACGTAATGCCTTTCTGGAAAGCGGAAATGAATTGCTTTCACAGTGGAATCTTTATAAAGAACTACTGTAGGCTAGTAGTTTAGGATGTCTGCGAATTTCGAACAAGCAAGCTCTAGAATGTGATGACGAATATATGAATAAAATCATATATGTGAACTGCGGAAATTAAATAAAATACATAAGTGATCATCGCAGTTATGAATGCAATTTTTTTATAAGCCTGAAAGAAGGCTTTCAAAATAGGTCGGGTGTCTGAAACAATCACATCAATAAGAAAAGCTACATCGACCCCCTACATAATCATCGAAATCTACATACTAAAAACTAATTAAGTGGGCCCCCCTTTATATTAGGGCATTTGACTTTAAAGGTTGTTTAAAAATAAACTTTAAACTAAATAGTGAAAAAAAATTTTTTCGCGCGTAAGGAACGTTCTGTTTTACTCCTCTGGAAAAAGTGCTATTTATCGAACAACCATAAAAAGGCGTTCGTGCTAATTTGTCGATCAGTATCAGTATTAACCGTCGCATCGTTGTACGGTAATCTACCTAATGTGATTGTGCCAAAATATTCAGTTAGCATAACAAGGTAATGGGCTTCATTTAATTATTCATATTAACTTCTTTAATAAGAAAAATTGCTCACACCACCTTTCCATTTACAATCGTTTCTGTACACTTAATATAATATCTAAGTACACTGCTGGCAGCATCTGTACACTCTCTTGGATACATCTTCCATTTTCACTAAATAAATCGTCGTTAAAATAATCTTCCTTCGTGTCACATCAGCTATCGTGTACAAGCAACTTTTCGAGTATGTTTTACTTGAAGTCTTTCTTGACCAAACTGCTGTATTGTTATAATAGGTTTTTGTGCTGTTTGGCTGTTTTCCTTGTGACAACTAATACAGGGGGAGAACCACGCTTGCAGCGACGGAGTCTATCAGGCTCCTAGAGGCCGGGATCTATTACAGTGACAACAATCCTCGGAAACGTCAGAGAAGACACAGAACTTGAGTCCAACAGTAGAGTTTACTTTTTCAAATGCAACCTGAATGTAACCCAGGACGGGATACCGTAACCGGCATCCCACCACCGGGGGTGTAACCGAAGAACAGATTACAATTCACTTGTATTTACGGCTCTAGGAAACATCATTAAAAAGTCTTAGCTAAAGTTATCTCATGCTTTTCCGAAAGCTCGATTGGCTATAACGGAATTCATCTTTTGCAACATTAATTGCTTTCAAAGCAATGCAGGTGGATAACAGTTTAACAAAAGACTAACGCAGGTTGAAATTACTGTTCAACGCTTATTACAGTTATGATCTGACAAGAACGGTTTACGGCTAAGTGCACAAAACAACAGGTACTAGTTACGGTTAATGAATCGGAACATTAACCTGCAACTTGGAATTTCTACGTAGGCTTTGATAACATTTTAGAATAGCGAAAGCGGACATAAAATTAAATAACATAACCAGAATTCCTCTCCTTACAGTATTTCTTGACTACACTTATATCTTAAGTCCAAGTAAATTTGTCTGAAATTCTCATGAAACTGTTCAACTGTTTCTTGTAGTTCTTTCCTTCTGGTCTTTGGACTTGCACGGCTATCTAAATAAATTGGAAAAAAAAATGCAACATTTTTAGTCACAAGCTCAAAAGATCAATAGCTGTTATTACAGTTGAGCCCGCGGTCAAATATTATTTCGTTTAAAAAAAGTATACAAACGAGTTAGGCTCGATTTCCGCCGCTCTCTCGAGTCCGGTCTTCGTTCTGGCTCATTTTCCCGAACAGCGGCTGGTAATCGAGCCTACAAATGAGGCTAATGGGCCAATACAATGCCAGATTGACCCTTTCGCCTCGTTTGCATGTCAAACCGCTGACCGTTAATGTTAGTGCTGAGAATTTGGTGTTACATCCAGATAATATCCGATCCCGTTGTTGATGATTTTCTATATTCTCATCACATGTCTGTTTGTCAATGTGTTGATATTGTAAGGAGAAATTAGACATGAATGAAACTATTATTTTCCCAATGAGCCGAAATGAACCCAAAATGAAATTATTCATTGCTGTTTACCCACATGAAAGGTGAGCTGGCAAATAAAGTAGAGGATTCAAGCATGTACCCTGATTGACATCTCCTCGCCGGAAATTAATAGAGTCATTACGTATGTATTTGTAATTATTATCCTTCAAATATTTTTTCACAACAACATTTTAACAACATTTAGAACAACAACATTTTTTATTTTTTGTACTCTCTCAAATAAAATTACAATTTACAATTTTTTATTATTATAATAGTAGAGTACTGGCTGCCTGAAATAACCATAGGGGCTAGACGAGCCAGGCAGCCAGTTATTTATTAAGTATTGATAAGGAATAAATGGACAGACAATTCTATAATTTAATATTCTAAGCAAGTCCAGTAAGAGATGTTAATAGTTATCAATGAAATCAAGTTTTAATTTCTTTTTAAATTGAGGAGGTGAAAGAAGTTTAGTGCTTTCATCAAGGGAATTCCAAACTTTCGCACCTTGAAACCTAATATTAAATATTCCATAGTTAGTTCTTGCTTTGGGAAGCGAGTAGCTCATTTTAGAGGAAAGTCTAGTATTGTATTTATGTACTTTGTTAATAGGAGTGAAAAATGAATCAAAGACTGATGGTAAGAGGTGATGGTGAAATTTATGCATGAAAATTGCAAGGTGAAGAAAAATAACATCAAACAGTTTGATAATTTTCAAGTTTCTATAAAGTGGGCTTGTATGATCTTGAAAATGTGAGAAAGTTATGATTCGAATAGCTTTCTTATGTAACATATATAGAGGCTGGAGGGTTGATTGGTAGGTATTACCCCAAGCTAGTATACCATATATAAGAAAAGGATAAATCAACGCATAGTAAAGGTTAATAAGAATATTCGAATTAACGTAATAACGTAGTTTTGAAAGAATGCCAACATTTCTTCTGATCTTTTTAGAAACATAGCTTATGTGACTTTCCAGTTGAGGTTTGAATCAATCATTATACCTAAGTATCTAATAGAACTTTCCTGTTTTAGTTTTTCTTCATTGATAAATAGTCTAAAATCATAGTCAATTTTCGTTTAACTGGATGAAACAACACAAAGTTAGACTTTTCAATATTCAGGGAGAGCTTATTTGCACATAACCAAAGATGAATCTTACTTAATTCATTGTTTAGGTGAGACTGAAGAATTAAAATATTCTTGTGTTTCACAAGGCCGCTCTGACTGTTTGCCGTGGAAGATCTCGGCCAAGCTGTTAAACATAAAAATAATTTTGTCACGTGACGTGACCAATCGCGCGCGAGAAAAATATTTGATGGATTATAACGCAGGATATCTGTTGAGAACGGCCGACAGATATTGAGTGCAGCATGGCCATATTTGGACAGTGTTACAATTTGTTGAATAATAAGCTCGGATATTTGTCCTTGGACATTATCTGTTCCTCGAAGCTCACAGTTTTCCTCAAGCTTCGATCTCGGAAAACTTTTCGCTTCTCGGAACAGATAATGTCCGCGGACAAATATCCGAGCATATTTCCTCGCCAAATGGAGGTTATTGTTTATGTATAACTCGCAGTATAACTCGCAGTATATCTCGCAGTATAACTCGCAGTATAACTCTTAGTATAAGTCGCAGTATAAAGCCCCATTTACACGACATTCATTTTGGGTCCGGCACTCCTAAATTTTGGCACGCGGGCCGATAGTTCAGGGCACGGCCCGCTTGATTTACACGACAAAATATGTTCGATTTTTTTCCATGTTCATTTCTGAACGGCACCCCAAAAATAAGAACGGCACTCTTAAATTTGTGAGTCCCCGAGATTATTTAACAGCGGCTCACATAATTTTTAGCGGATTCAGCGTTAAAAATCAAAATGTCAGGTACTCAATGTCGATTGCCTAAAACAATTTTATGGCTTGGTGCCTTGAAAAAACGAAAAGGCCTGACAGAAATGAGGGACGAAACAAGGCATGTCATCATTTGTACCGTGGCATTGAAGCAGCAATAGTACGGCTTTATGCAAGCTATATATCGAGCTGTTTAATCCTTCTGCGCTTGAGAGAACTTTTGCCTCAGGTTTGACATGTTGAATCAAGTCGGAGAGCTGTGGTACGAGGGACATTTTCTTCTGGGTGCAAATAACAAGCCATATATAAGCAGACAACGGCATTAAAATACTCAGTAAAAACCGCATTTTACGGAACAGATTATTGAAATACCGAGGGGTCAAAATTAAACATGGCGCATGATGTGAATTTATCAACATGCATGTACTGATACATTGCCTCTAGCTAAAATAATGCTACTGCTATGAATGACTATTCCTCGAATAGTAATTTACATGAAGCAAATTACGAGGTTGAACAAAGCCGTAGTTAGTGTCCAAAATGGAAAACGGCATAGACAAATTACGTCTGTTAAAATACTCGCTATAAGAAAGTTTTACTACCCGTTGTTGTTATTAGCCTTATAATAAAATCTATAACTTCAAACGAGTGGAAATCCGACTGATTACTCTGTCTTTCAGGCCATTCATATTCCTCTTTAGGCCAAGCTTTTACGGGATGAATGAAGACATATCTCGTCAGGACACACCGTTTGCGCATGTGTGATTGGAATTTTGGCGCCCCTAGTTTTTTTCTCCGTGTCGCCGATTAGGCTCTGGAACGAGAATGCATCTCTTTTTGGCACGCGGGCCTCTTTTTAGGCGGGCCGAGACTACCTCCTGAGGTGGTCTCGGCCCGCCTAAATTTTTGGGGACGCGTGCCGACAATTTTGCATTTACACGGCAAAAATCAAGCGGGCCGTGCCCTAAACTATCGGCCCGCGTGCCAAAATTTAGGAGTGCCGGACCCAAAATGAATGTCGTGTAAATGGGGCTTAAGTCGCAGTATAACTCGAAGTATAACTCGCATATAAGTCGAAGTATAACTCGCAGTATAACTCGCAGTATAACTCGCAGTATAAATAAACAATAGCCTCCATTTGGCGAGGAAATATGCTCGGATATTCAGTGTCCGCGGACATTATCTGTTCCGAGAAGCGAACAGTTTCCGAGAGCGAAGCTCGAGGAAAACCGTGAGCTTCGAGGAACAGATAATGTCCAAGGACAAATATTCGAGCATATTTCCTCGCCAAATTGAGGCTATTGTAGTTATTATCCTTCAAATATTTTTTTCACAAGGCCGCTCTGACTGTTTGCCGTCGAAAATCTCGGCCAAGCTGTTAAACATAAAAATAATTTTGTTGGCGTTCAAAAATATTGCTAGTCTGTTCAAAACATTCGGTTTTATTCAATTTAACAATTTATTTGATACGAAAACTGAACGTGCGAAAGTAAAACGCAAATTTTGAAAACGGGAATATCAGTTGGGGAATATATAAACAATAGCCTCAAAAAAAAAAAGCCCCTCCCCCTGCGCGGGCTAAATTTTTTTTTACGCCCACTTCAAGATGGCGGCCATTTACATTTTGTATTTTTTTAAGCGACTAAATATTGTTTCGGGTTTATCAACAGTTTAGAATTTGAATTTAGCCAACGTTTTACTGTTTGGGGTTAAAAAATGGTTTAAATTTTGATGTTAAGTAGCGATTTTATGATTCGTTCGTAGTAAACCGGTTTTAGTATTGGTCAGTTTTGACGTATGTTACGGGAGCACGTTATTGCCTTAAAAATTAGTGTTTCGGGCAGCTAGCGGCTCGGTTGTGTTGTGCTGGGGAATAAGGTTATTGTGGGTTAGAATCAACTCAATTCATGAACTGTGTTCCTTTTTTGTGGAAAAAGTCTCAACGCCGCCATCTTGCCGCCATCTTGAAGTGGGCGTAAAAAAAAAAATTGCCCTGCGCGGTCCCTGAAGAAGAGTCATGAAACGACTGCAAACAGTAAATGCTAATCTACACGCTACGATTTGTCGGCCCGATTAGTTGAAAATACAACAAAGAAAGGCTGACTGTACGGTTGGGATAAATGTGAATGTCTTTTCCAATATTTCGTCAGGCACGTCCTGACTTCTTCAGCCTTTCTTTGTCGTATTTTCATTTTTAAATTTGCTGATTAGATCCACCAGGATCCGGTACCTTTGAATTGTCCGTTGGCCCTTTCAGAATTTTATAAGGTTCCAATTAGTTGGCACATTCGTGCAGGCTAATTTGTTTGTCGGCCAGATTTCTCTTTTATGCAATTGGTATAGCGCGAGGATGAACTGAAATTCGCCCAGAGCAAAAGACTAATTATTAAGCAATAAATTAGTAGTACAGTATAGGTTTCACAATTTTTGTCACAGCAGAAAGAATTCGCATTGCGGACCTATTTTGTAATTTTTTCCCCTCCCCTCCCTTCTGATGATAATATTTCCCACTGATCTTTGCGAGTGTAGTTCTTGCACGTGTGAAAACAAAGATGGCAGAAATGTTATATTGGAGTTTGTTTAGGTTAGTTCTTTATTTAAAACCGCTTGAACCGGTGATATTATACTTCGTATGAAACATAAGCAACTTACTTTTGTCTGCAGCTTGGAGCCAGGAGACACAATGTGGAGATTACAGAAAGCTTTGTTTACCTCATGCATGAGTCGATCAAGCAGGTAAGATTTACACTTTAATTTTACCACTAAGCTTATAATGAACTAGATACAGTCGAAGCTCCCGTAAGCGGACACCCTCGAGAAGCAGAAAAGTGTCTGCAACTGGAGCTGGTCGCTTACGGGAATGTGTAAATACAGAGTTTAACCTCACAATAATTGTCAGAGCATCGCACTTGTAACGCGGAGGGCATGGGTTCAAATCCCGTTGAAGCCTGAATTATTTTCAGAATTGCGATGATCACTTATTCATCAGAGTTTGTTCTGCGTCAGTAGTGGCACATATAAATAAGCTGACAGAATCCAAGATGTACATGTAGACCTGCAAACACAATTTCATCATGTACATGTATGCCCGGCGTATCACATCGAACGTTCGGAAATCGAACTCAATCGAACTTAATCGAACTCAATCGAACGATTGAGTTCGATTTAGTTCGGTCATCGAACGAAATCGAACTCACAAAAAAAATTGTGAATCGAACAAAATCGAACGTTCGGTTTTCGAGCTCTTGATTATAAATACATAATAGATTAAGGCTCCATCTGCCCTTTGGGTCATTTACAGGACTGAGTTGCCTGTCACAGTGTGCTATTAGGATGACCATAAAAGAAAGAAATATATTTTTTAAAACTAGTAATACGTGACTCGCATGGGTCCTCGCGAATCTGTGATGGGGATTAATTATTGTTGGGGTGTGAGGGTAATAACCAGGCTTTAGAGATCGACTGGAGCTCGCTGGTCTCCCGACATCTTCCCTTTTATACTGTTGACGGTCTTGTTTTCTCGACGAACGACTGCCCAGTGGACGAGTAACTTGCGTGACACCGCTTAGAATATGTCCTGAATTTCCGACAACAGATTTGCATCAATTATTATTATTTCATGCAAAGAACATTTCCTTTTCTTGTTAAGGAAACATTTGAAAACATATTTCCTTTTTTCAACGCCGTGAATAAACCGCGAATATATTTTTTACTGTGAAGTCTGTGAAGCATATCGAATCGAATTGAAGCCGTGTTCTCAGATGTCAAACCGGTAAATGTACAATGTTGATCGTACTTTGAAAAATTCTTGAGTCGTCGTTCATGTTCCTGTTGTTGATACCGGATTTAATAAAGCCGGTTTTTTTTGTTCCAAATTCTCCGCACTATTAACGTCCAACAAAGTCACTTCCCATATAAATTCGGTCGATAATTCGATCGATAAACAAACTTGGAGTATTAAATTCTTGCGGCTCCTGTTTCTACAGTTACGTCTACACAGATTACGTCGAAGTCAATGTTATTAAACAAAGAAAAGGAAAAAGAAAAAGAACGGCCCGGATTGAACCTAAATTAAATTTTTTTTTTTTAAAAGGACCCTTTAGGATTAGAACTTTCGCCCTCAATCCCGAAGATCAGATTTAAAAGTTAGCGCCTTAAGCCGATTAGGCCACACGAGCGCGCCGTGTGACGTCATACTGTCAACCACGATTTCTGTCAACCACAATTTCCACAAACAAACAAATATGATCGTAAAGTCCAGATGAGAATTGATCCCGCGTCAGCTCTTGGGGGACAGAATTATAAACGAATAATCGAACAAAATCGAACGATGACATTCGATTTCGTTCGATTTGGTTCGGAAATCGAACTCACAAAAAAAGTACGTGTTCGATTTCGTTCGATGACCGAACAAAATCGAATTTAATCGTTCGATTTAGTTCGATTGAGTTCGATTAAGTTCGATTAAAATTTCGTTCGATTTCGTTCGCTGTGATACGCCGGGATGTATGGGAGAAGTGGTCAGTAATCAGGGTAATCTTGTTTTCCAGATGAGATGCAAACAAAGGGACCATATGGAACAAAGCTTCGACAAGCAGCATGTAACAGTTATCCAGGTGAGCGAACAGAGTTTGCACAAATCCTTGAAATCCTGGAAGGTGTTGGAATGTCCTGGAAATTAAGTGATTTTATATTCAAGGGAAAATTCAGTGACACAAATAAAATGTAACGATTGACTGATTGGTGGACTGACAGACTTGCTGGCTGATCAACTGACTAACTGTATCACTAACTAAGTTGAAAATAAAATGTTGGATTTCCAGACGCTTCGGGGTTAGCCCTTCACCAGTGCATGATTATTACTGTATATATACATGTACAGTTTATACCACAGGTCACCAAAGCGTCTTATAAGAGTTTGTATGGAGCTGAAATTCGATCGAAAATAATTTTCACTTTTCTTTCGAAAAGTTGCAAATAATGTGAAATAAAGTTTAAAAACATCACCTGTTGTCTTTTCCGGTGTTTTTATCGCTTCTGGAAGCTGCTTTTGGCGAATTTCGACCTACGGTCGAATCTGCCACTGAAGTGTACTAAGAGAAAGACAAGGTCGGAAACGAATTTGAGCCTTTCGACAACCGTTTTTTTGAGGTCCGGTTCGAAATGCAGGCTAAAAATATATTTCTTCCCCAGCCGGCGCTTTCAAATCACACTAAATCTCAAGAAGGATGATGTACGTACCTTTCTGTGTGTTTCAATCGTCAATAGACCGATCTCTCGTAGCACAGTTTTACGTTGAAAACAGCTACATTTTTTAAACTCCGGCCATTGAACGGGAACGAGGCTATGTTCCAACAAGTGGGTCAAAAACCAACGGCCGAGCGCCAAAGTATACTCCACAAGGGGTGATACGCGTCAGCGGCCGGCGTTCAAACTTTGGCGGGAAATTCAGGTGCCAAAGTGTACTTACCCGGGAGGGAGTGCGTTTGGTATTGAGCGACACAGAGGTTACGCGTATCACCCCTTGTGGAGTATACTTACTTTATTTACTTGCAAACAATCTACATGTAAAGTTCGAAGCGAAGCAAATAACCAAAACGAAACAAAAAACTATTTTGTTTATTTATTATAAGATAGTAAACCCGAACAGTTTTGTGATTTCCCAGATCTAACCAAATAACATTTTTGCCTGGTTTTCCCAAATAGGAAAATGCATCTGTATGTGCTTTCCTTCGTGAAGAAATATTCACACTTCATGTACATGAATAACAAAAGGTTTGATCCTTAGTCAGAATACACGCAATTCACATGTAATTGCAGGTTCTATTATTGTGTGGGGTTTTCACAAATATCTGAAAAAATCATTCCCCAGAAAAAATATTCAGTAAGCATCTATATTATTCCAAGTCACGAATTAAATTTGTCGATATCACCATTAAAACAAATAATTGTGTTGGTATCTAAAACGATATGTCATTGTACAAATGAAAACAAATTGTCTTACTGAGTATTTCAAACATTGAAGAAATAAGTTCCTACCAAAAAAACAAAAACAATAAAAATCACCAATCTGCAAAATAAAACTCCAGCAAAAATTTCATGCCACATATCTAGCTTTAACCCATTGACCCCTGGGTTTTTTCCAAAAACGTCAATCTAAAGATTATCAAAGATGTTATGTCTTGCTCGCCAGCATCCATGCAAAAATATTTATTAATCTTTGTCATATTACATAAAATTTTATATTTTTTCAAATATTCACCTGTAGTTTTGATTATTCAATTTTATTGATTATTTTGCGATTGTCAAAATTCAAGGTTTGAAGAATCATTTTTAAAAATCGAATAATGAAATTGAAGAATTAACAGCCGACTTCCGGTAAGTCGAGTTCACTTCCGTTTCAATCATCACCACCTGACTTCCGGTAGACGAGTTGTCTCCGAGAAAAGATGACCCGACTCAGTTGGTGTGTATTGGACATGGATGCTCACCCTGAAGGAAACCTCTAATGGAGCATACACATTCCCTCCCCTCCTGGGGTAGGGATATTTTATGGAACTACACCTTAAAATATTTCAATTTTATAAAATCCCTTCCAATATACTGAAATTTCACAGTATCATTGACGGCAAAAGAGAGAATGTTGGACCAAGTCAGGTCTAATTACAAAATATTTGAAATTGCAAAGGAATACAACAGTTTTGCAGTTGTTTTATCTACCACATGCAAAAGTAAAATGCAAATCAGAAGGTGTCAGTGCATGAAGTCAATTTTATCACCTTTTTAATTAGAACTTTTTAACACCTTTCGTGTTGATTAATAGGATCTTTAACATGTCGGAATTCCTTTTTGCAAAGCTTAACACTCAAATAAAGCTCAGTAAACCGATATTTTTTGTTCAAAACAACAAACAACAGCGCACGTGCGCGGCCGTATAAAATTAAAATACCGTATTAATTAAAATTTTGAATTTCCCGCTGTATAAATTATAAAATCTAAAACACCTTTATAGAGTCTAATATAACCGAGTTACATGTTTATTTAGCCAATAAAAAAGAAATAGAAACCAATTCAATTTTTATAAGCAGCAATTTTTGTGATTAAAGCTTTACCTTTAGGATTTGCAGGCTGTCGCTGGCTATCGACGTTTCAGTGTTTGCGGCCACTGTAGCCATTATCCTCGTGTTCAAATATCACCAAATGAGGGAGAATATGCTTAAAATGGCAACTTATTCCAAAGATGGCTTCTTCGTCGGCCATGTTGAAAAATTTCGCTTCCAGTTTCTCTCGTCACCGAACGCGTCACGTAAAAATACGCGGGAAATGGGAAAAGTTTACGCGATTGGCGGGAAAACGCGGCGTGATATTTTTTTTACATTCACGTGACCTACTGTTTCTCGTTCCAGTCTCTTGGAAAACATTTCTGCCTTTCTCGGAACACGTTGGACGTGTTTACGGTACACTCTGACTTTGATGCTGGTTTTCACAGCGAATTTCTGTTCTTCAGTTCTATCAATTTCCTGCAATGGCTAACAGAGAGGACGACAATACAAGGCACAAAGGTAGAGAGCTTTGGGAAGCTTTAAAATGCGATCCGGTCGACAACAGACGAATTTTGGAGCTTCTTGACAACGACGCTCCGGCAAACTTCCGAGAACCAAAGGTGAGTTTATAATAAACAGACCGATATATGAATATATATCACTGTTTTTGGCTAAAATAAGGAAATTAAACATCTATGCTGGGTTTAGGGCCATTTGGCTTTTCAAATACATCTTGATTTGTATTATAATTCGGTGAATATGAAACGTAAACATATCATGCTAGTCAGTTCACATATCAGACATATGCATAATATTTTACCATTATGACCGCTATCAGATTTTCTGGTTGACTTTTTGCCAGTGTTTTACACGTTTAGTGAATAGTGATTTCTCTGTTGCTTCCAACCCTACATCTAAAATTTACGTTTCTAGCCAACAAAAAATCGAATGCTGCATATCTTCATTTCGTCTTGTATGCAAATACTGTATGGTTTACATGTAAGGCCCAGTTCAGACGCCGTACTTCACATGAGCCGAATCGAATTCGATGAATTAAAGAAGTACGGCGTCTGAGTCAATTCGAAACGGCTCATTGAATTCGGATCGGCTCAGCCGTTCTTCCCGCCTGGCTCAACCGGGAATATAAACGGCTGTGGTCGGCCTAAATTCGAATTCGATTCGGCTCATGTGAAGTGACGGCGTCTGAACTGGGCCTAAGATGTAGATGATATAGCAGATGTTTATTCGAAAATCAGTCGCGCTTGTTTTCAGAAGCAAAAGCAAGAATACAGGGACGTGTATTGTCATCAAGTCAGTTATAACAAAATATATTACTGCCATTTTTTTTACGATTTTTTGGTAAGCGCGTTTGGTTGCTTCCAGTGAGTCTTCAAGCAATGTTTATTGTTCGGTTTCCGGGAAAATTCCCTTTCACCGTTCTCACTTTCTGTTGTTTCGGAAATGCACGGAGTTTCAAGCGGGCTGCCGTTTTCGAATCAAACATGACCTCCTGGAAACTATTTTTTTTTTCAAACGAAAATAAATATATTTAAACAAGGAAGTTGTGCAACTGTCACGGGCAAAAACATAGTCATAGGCGTTGCGTGACGACAACGCAGACAAAGAAGGAAGTAGACCGTGAAAGTACAGTGTTTGTATGGAAATCCGATGTCGAATAATTTTCGTATTCAAAACTGATCTGCAAACTGAAGATACCTAGAAAAATCAAACATCAATCAAATCAAAAACTTTATTAATGTGTCGTAAGTATTTTAGCCGAGGGAAAGCCCTCTACTAATAAAAACAATATATTTATCCTGCTCAAATGGTAAATTTACATTTGCTGCGAAGCGTGCATTTCGCGTGTATTTAGAGGGGACAGGAACACACGTTAAAATATCTTCTCTCCCTACTTTTTAACTCATTCTTCTTCCTTCTCCTTAGACATACGCCTTCCCAACACATTTACATCCCTCAAGTTATAAGACAGTGGAATTTATTTAATAAAGTGTCATGATAACCCGTTTTAACCCGTTTCAAAATCACGGAAAAACCACGACTGACTACATCCATGTACTCTGTAATCCAGTAATCATGTTTGTGAATGTAACACACTTCCGGTATAAAGGACTTGCACTTCCTCATCACTGACAGCCATGTTGTCTTTTTTGAGGATAGGATACCATGAGTGATTATTAGTCATATTTATTTCCATCTAGACAGATAGAACGCCACTCCATTTTGTAGTGACTGACAGAAATGGCGATAAAGAACTTATGGAAATGCTGTTAAAACATGGAGCCCAAGCAAATCTGGGTGATTATGTATGTTTCTTTTACTTCTTTTAATACTGAGATTAATAAATTGATTTGTTATACCTCCCAACTCAGGTGCCACTTTTGATTGGACGAGAAGGTGTCACGTGGGATGCCTCAAAACAGTCTAACGCCCTAGGGCAATAAAGCCCTTTCCACACGAGCAAGTTTTCCTTGACAAGTTTTCACTTGACAATTTTTCCTTGCTCGTGTGGAAAGGGAAATTTGGCAATTTTTTCCTTGACAAGTGTCCTTGTTCCCTTTCCACACGAGCAAGGAAAAATTGTCAAGTGTAAACTTGTCAAGGAAAACTTGCTCGTGTGGAAGGGGCTTAACAACTTGAACTTTCGACTCGCACGTGCTATGGTCGTGCACCTAATTAAAACCGTGGAAAATGTATTAAAGCGCACATTGCGTCAAGAGGACTTCGCCGTTTTGAATTAAATTCAGCTAACCGCGATGTTTTTATAACCAAAGTAAGGGAAGGTTGTTAAATATTTATGAAAAACTATCTTTCATTTCCCGTTGTTGTTTTTGACCACGAAAAGAAATGTACAAAAACTTTTAAAGCACGTGCAGAAATTGTTTTGCTAATTAAACGTTTAGTTACGCACATGCAAAACAACTGAACCAACCTCTAGTTTTGCCGGTGTTCCGCATCACAGTCGCGGAATTCTTGAGTTGGGAGGTATAACAAAACACTTAATGACTGGTCCCTCGGGAAACAGTGAGTTTTGTTTCCCCTCGACCCTCAATGTTGACATTGAGGGTCTCGGGGAAACAAAACTCACTGTTCCCCGAAGGACCAGTCATTAAGTGCTTAGTAAGCAAAAACTGCCGTTCGTTCGTTCGTTTGTTCGCTCACTCGTGCGTGCGTGCGTACGTGCGTTCGTTCGTTAGTTACTGTAGTTACTGTCGTTCGTTCGTTCGTTCGTTCGTTCGTTCGTTCGTTCGTTCGTTCGTTCGTTCGTTCGTTCGTTCGTTCGTTCGTTCGTTCGTTCGTTCGTTCGTTCGTTCGTTCGTTCGTTCGTTCGTTCGTTCGTTCGTTCGTTCGTTCGTTCGTTCGTTCGTTCGTTCGTTCGTTCGTTCGTTCGTTCGTTCGTTCGTTCGTTCGTTCGTTCGTTCGTTCGTTCGTTCGTTCGTTCGTTCGTTCGTTTCGTTCGTTCGTTCGTTCGTTCGTTCGTTCGTTCGTTCGTTCGTTCGTTCGTTCGTTCGTTCGTTCGTTCGTTCGTTCGTTCGTTCGTTCGTTCGTTCGTTCGTTCGTTCGTTCGTTCGTTCGTTCGTTCGTTCGTTCGTTCGTTCGTTCGTTCGTTCGTTCGTTCGTTCGTTCGTTCGTTCGTTCGTTCGTGATATAGTTGATGATATACTGTTTCACCAGGGCTTTACACTTTTGACTTTCACAGTTTGATTACACACCACTCCATCTGGCAGCCGAGAAAGGAGATTTGCGGGCTGTGAGGAGATTGCTAAATAATCAAGCTGAACGCAACAAACTAAGCCGTGTAAGTTCAGAGTTATTTTGTTATGATATGTGATATGTGTCATAGGGAGACTTGGAGGCCTAATGGTGACTCCATAAACTATTAAAGCTACGGCTACGGTTTTTCTCTGTTGTCTTTATGTAGTTCCGAGTCATAAGCGACATTCAATGTTCTGACCATTCACCTTATAGCGTGGATATTCGCATCATGTCAAATGTAACTCTAACCCTCTTCTTTATACTTCGCTTTCACCGAAGATTCAAACTTCCCGCTCGTGAAGGTAATCGGAAATTTTGAATCTCCCTCGTGAATTAGCAAGGTATTGTTTTCGCCGCTTTATACAGTGGTTACTCAAAATGACCCAATATGGCTATTTTGATAACGTTATAACAATACCTATTGTTTTGGAATTTGATCGGCATTTCTTGATACGCGAACTTGAAATCAGATTTTGAAGCCATTGTAATCGTGTTTCTAGCATTGGTAACACACTTTATTTACTCTCACAGTTACCAGCAAATTTTTTCATCTCGATAAACAACCTGCGAACAGCGATGGACTAGCATTGCATTACTGTGTAACGGGGAGTAACAATACATTTCTTAGCCGTTCTGTGTCCAAAAAAACAACAACTGTTTAATATTGTCTCAACTGATTCAGCTTATTGACACATTTGTTGTTGTTGTTAATTCAAGGCGAATAAAACACCTGCTCAAATGGCTGAAAGGAATGAACATCATGAAGTGGTGCGTTATCTGTTAAATGAAACAAGTGACGAAGATGTCATGTCTGACGGTGCTCCCAACTCCGCGGTGAACGTCTCAACAAGTTCTGGTATGAAAAAATCCCGATGATAACACAAAATAAGCTCATGGCTTATCATTGGACATTTACGGTGCAACAAAAATTTGCCCTTGATCCCCGGGAGGGGGGGGGGGGGGGGGGGGATGTACTCCCGTAAATTTAGGGAAGAAAATCGAAAATTGATACCCTTTTTAAGGCCCAAACCGAAAAATGATGCCCTATTAGTATTTAAAGGAAAAACGATAACTCAGAATTGTGTGAACAGGTCGTATTTGTTTATTTTCTGTACTTAAGGACGTTCGCGCCCATTGCTAGTGCGATCCTTACTGCGCACGCTATTCATGCCGCGCACGCGCGCACGTCATGCATCCAGCGCGCGCGCTGAGAATGGAAGTGGACAAATATAGAGCTGGAGGCCGCTTCAATAATTTACTCTCTTGGATGCACGGTGACCCCTGCTTTTCTTTTCATAGATCACTTCCTTTACTGATTCTCTCCATTTTAACAAAAAACAAACAAATTCTGAACGTGAGAAGGTTTGATTATTTCGCTTTTTCTACTCATTTTCGATCAAATTGTTCTGTGAATGCGGGTGTACATGACTTACAAGTATCCTTCTGTAAGGCTAATATTACATGAAGTAATGACATCAGCTGCAAAAATTTACTTAATAGGCCTATTTGCGTTGAAATCAACACATCGATCGTATCTAGAGTTCCCCATTTTACTTTTTTTTTGCTGATAGCAATGAAGCCGATATTGCTTCACATGACCAAAGCTTCTAGAAACACTACGGTCTTCAATGCGCTTTATCTCCGAAACGAGCACGGTGACCGCCCAATTTTTTTTGCCTTTCTGACATGAGTTGGTCATTATCTAACTGCAGCAAAGTTTAAAAAAAATCTGAACTAATTTCGGGGGCCCCGGAACTGCAAAAATGACACATATTTCCGTCGCCGTGAAAAAATAAATATTCGTCTTAAAGATCCAATTATTTTTTTAATCTATAGTTATATCATAGAAGTTTGTTCAGACTGTTGCAATTAGAATTCAATTGTGTTACTTCGGCGGTAAAAATTAGATTTTCTACCCCACCTAAACGAGTTTTGAACGAAACACGAAAATAGTTCAACTTTGAGGGCAAATTTTAAAAATGTGGCACCTGTTTCAGACTGCTTAACTACATAAACAGAAACTAGAAATGACCTTTAATTCAAAACTAAACTAAAATTTGTCTGCACTCCACGTTTTCAACACTAACAATTGTTTGAATTTTGGTAAATTCTGAAAATGTAACAGCATCGAAACCGCAAGGGGACTGGGAACGATTACACGTGTAAACATCGCAGCATTCCTTTCTTCCTTCCTTCCTTCGATGCGCGGCTCTATTTACTGTTCATGTGGTGTAATAGTAGTCATCAAGATGCCTCTACAAACTATTCAAGACTAATCTACATCATCAAAGCGGCTTCGAACAATATTATGGTCAGTAATGCAAAGAAGACCGTTCTTGCTACGTTGTGATGTGACCGATACAGATACCCTCGATACAGATCTCAATGATGAACGTATCTTACATGTAATATCTTTTAGTTGGTAACGATATAGCTGGAGGGACACGTTTAGAGTTCTGACGTTACTTAATAGGAATCAAGGATTACTGAAGAGACCAAAAATTACACCAGAAAGCCAGATAAGAGATTATAGTAAGTGAATTTCTCCGAACACACTGTGAGAGCGAATGTGTTCGTTTCTGTTACATTTTCAGAATTTCCCAAAATTCAAACAGTTGTTAGAGTTGCAAATGTAGTGTGCAGACAAATTTTATTTTAGTTTCGAATTAACGGTCATTTCTAGTT
Source organism: Desmophyllum pertusum (assembly GCA_029204205.1). Taxonomy (NCBI): domain Eukaryota; kingdom Metazoa; phylum Cnidaria; class Anthozoa; order Scleractinia; family Caryophylliidae; genus Desmophyllum; species Desmophyllum pertusum. The sequence goes on from MU826365.1 coordinate 1,220,655, forward strand.
TTTGTTTATGTAGTTTTAAACAGGTGCCACATTTTTAAAATTTGCCCTCAAAGTTGAGCTATTTTCGTGTTTCGTTCAAAACTCGTTTAGGTGTAGTAGAAAATCTAATTTTTACCGCCGAAGTAACCAATTGAATTCTAATTGCAACAGTCTGAACAAACTTCTATGATATATCTATAGATTAAAAAAAGAATTGGATCTTTAGGACGAATATTTATTTTTTCACGGCGACGGCAATATGCGTCATTTTTGCAGTTCCGGGGGGCCCGAAATTAGTGCCAACCGGCCCAAACTTTGATCGATCATAAATAACTCAAATAAAACTAATTTTAGTGATTACTTTGGTAAAGGCTTCAAAATCCCAACATATGAGAAAAATCCAAATTTCGAAGAAAAATCGACTGGTCGGTTTTAACAGAGACAGCCTCTTAAAAGAACCCGATCTAAGGATCAAAGACCAAAAAGGATACACCCTATCCCGCGGCACATCATACCTATATAGCTTACATATGGGAGTTACCCTATACCCCCCCCCCCCCCCCCCCCCCCCCCCCCCCCCCCCCCCCCCAGGATTTGATCACAGTAATAAAACCAGTTTTTTTTGTAGTACAGTCGAACCCGATTAAGCGGTCACCCTCGGGGAAATGGCAAGTGGCCGCTTAAACGGGGTTTCGTCAGAAATTAGCATAAGGCGTGGTATAAACGTCACTTTATCTGAATACAACATGCTTGGAGGCTTGTGACAACTGTTGTTTGAATGTTGTTTGAATGTTTTAATGATTCGTCACCTTCTATTTCGGACTCTTTTCTGTCATCAGGTTTTTCAAAACAAGGCCAAACTACGTGTATTAGATTCTTGGTGGCCGCTTAATCGGGGTAAAAACAACAGGAAAGCCCTCATCGGGACAGCCAAAAGGTGGCCGCGGCCGTTTAATAGGGGTGGCCGCTTAATAAGGGTTTTATTTACAGTATTATACTGACAATAATTTTGGGACTTTTATAACTGGCCGCTTAACCGGGGGTGGCCGCTTAAAAAGTGACCGCTTAATCGGGGTTCAACTGTATAACCCTGGCTGAGATACTGACACTACGTTTTCTTGTTTCACTTGTAGGTTCATCCCTCACTGTCAACTCTCCGGGGGGAACGGTGAATGTGATAGTGGGCGACAACGGTACATTCAATTATCCAGATAGAAATTAGTCAGGTACGTAAAGGGAAGTGAGCCACTCATACGTTGCATAGGCTTAAAAACTTAGAAAAACAATCATTGAACACATTTAATTTATTGCAGATGTAGGTGCTTTAGAAGTCTTAGAAAGACACGGTAGTTGTGGCGAGGGCAGCAATCGGACGTCCTACCCAGGCGGGGAAATATAAACGTCAGTCAGTTGCCTGTAAACGATTATAGTGTTAGTTCATAGGCAAGTCTGCTAGTACAGTACGCAATCCTGAATAGCAGTTATTACAGACGGTCAGCGGTTTGACATGAAAACGAGGCGAAAGGGTCAATCTGGTATTGTTTGCCATTTGACATGCAAACGAGTCGAAAGGGTCAATCTGGCATTGTATTGGCCCATTAGCCTCATTTGTAGGCTCGACTACCAGCCGCTGTTCGGGAAAATGAGCCAAAACGAAGACCGGACTCGAGAGAGCGGCGGAAATCGAGCCTAACTCGTTTGCATACTTTTTAAAAACAAAAGAATATTTGACTGCGGGCTCAACTGTAATAACAGCTGTTCAAGCGTCGCACCTTTGGTTTTAAAGGGAGTTTTGGCTGTCCTAAAAGAATGAACCGGATGTCATTCTCGACCCCAGATTCGCTTTCTTGACAGCTCAGGGAAACTCTGCGCACGCGTAGCCAGAATCTGGCTATGTCGGCTTCACAGTGCATGCTCTACAGTCCAAAACCAAAATGGCGATGCTAAAGCACAAGAGAAGAGCTCTGGAGTCGAGATTGTACCGGATATATGAAACGTATTTAAGGCTCTGTTAAGGCCACAGTCACACACTGCAACATTGCACACAGCAGTTTCGGTCGACGTGAAAAAATATGGCGACGGTCACTGGAGCCTAGATGACTTCTGAAAAACCATAGTTAAGGTGGCTGGTAACGGTTTACAGCCCCTGTGTTTTGATTGATCGATACTACCATCCTATATCAGTTGATGTTAAAATAAAGGTATCAAACGATTGCCCAATCATCGGTGAACACATTATGATCATCTTCCTGGTATATTAGGTTACCATAGCAACAGTATAACCTGTGAAAAACACCCTTATTTTTAGCTTTAAGTGCTTATAACTCAAAAACGAGCCTGGTGACCCCCATTTTTTATAATTGAGTAATGATCAGCATGTTAAGATACAACGTTTTCCAAAGTTTAATGCGGAGGGAATTCAGAGCCACCTTAAATTTTCGAAAATTTAAGGTGGCTCTGAATTTCCTCCGCAGAATTTTTTTAAACTTTGCAAAAAGTTGTATCTTAACATGCTGATCATTATTCAATTATAAAAAATGGGGGTCACCGGGCTCGTTTTTGAGTTATAAGCACTTAAAGCTAAAAATAAGGGTATTTTTGACAGGTAATACTGTTGCTATGGTAACTTATTATGTCACAAATATTATCATAACTTGTTCACCGATGATTGGGCAATCGTTTGATACCTTTATTTTAACATCAACTGATATAGGATGGTAGTATCGATCAATCAAAGCGCAAGGTCTGTAAACCGTTACCAGCTAAGAGCGGTCCGGTCAACTTCGGGTCGGAAAAAGGTTAGCCCTTATATTTTGTGGACGAAAAGGACTTGGTAGGTAAATGTTAAAACCGGGGTATTTTGTTAAATTTCTTGCTTTTATTTTCGCTACACGCCGAAATGTCTTCGGCCGTCCGAGGTGGGATTTTTGGCCACTCCAGAAGTCGAAATTTGCGTTTTTTCTGAGCCGCGCTGCTTCAACACAGGTAAGTATAGTTAAATATCAACCAGACCACAGTATGTAGGTACATTTGACGTGCTTTGCAACACAATTTTGTAACGATTGGATAAAAATTAGATAAACCAGGCAAAATCAAAGACACCCTACCGCGTCGCTGGTCAAAAAGAACCGAAATTTAACTAAAAGCGAGAGTCGAAATCTCAAAAGTGGCACCTAAACTAGGGCTAACATGCCCTTTAAAGCAAAGATGTAACCTTATTCTCACAGATTCTGAAGTTAAACCTGCGGGTATCGTCCTGTGTTGGACGCGAGCGAACGTTTTTTAGAGCTTATGTACAACAATGTTTACAACAAAAGTACAAAGATCACGGCTAGGATGGATGGTGCCCAAACGCAAATAATCGAATAAGAATGGTATTTTAGCAGTCCACAAGTACCTTAAATATTCCGAATACATCATGTATTTATCCTAAGTGCCCTTTACCTTGGATTTTTATCAATCTAACGGTTGACAGTGCTAAATATATGCCTGATTCCCTTCTTTGTCGATTACCAGTTCAAATAAAATATAGCACGCGACTACATGTAATCGATTTCAGCCGACAAACTTCACAGTAATAAAATACATTATTCTGAGTATAAAGATAGAAGTACATACTAAGCACTTATTAAACGTCACTGGTAGAATATCCTGCTCGCTTTGCAACGGACTTTTTTATAATATTTGGTCCAGTCAAGACAAGTAGCTTCAAGTTATTTAGCAGGTGCCTGAAATGTTAACATTCCAACGTCAGACTAGCTGGTACTTACCATCTAACCGATTGCTATGATGATCTTCCACTATAGTTTTGCAGATCGGGGTCTTTTACGCAAACAAGTTGCCATTTTCAAAATCAAATTGGTTGCTGCTGCCTCTCAGTCCGCCAAGAACGGTGTAGCGAAATAATATGCTAATTAGCAACTTTCTTATGAGAGATCATATTACAGATGTCACGCAAAGTCGATGGAAACTGCCGACTTTGGTGGCGCGCGATGGTAAAATATACGAGTGGCAAAGCCACGAAAAATTGCAGTTAATATAAATCCAAACTGTTTCCTTTCTTATAGACAAACCCATCCGCCAAGGATCGCCAAGAGAAATAGTAAATAATATGCTAATTAGCAACTTTCTTATAAGAGATTATATTACAGATATCACGCAAGGTCATAACTTGCACCCACGAGTAACGGTTTTGTGCACGCTTTTAGCGAGATCTTTTTTTCCTTCCGAAAATGTTTATTTTTTATTTTGTTTCACTTAAAAAGGATAATTTGAACATCAAAAGTATGCAATAAAAAATATTGGTCATCGAGCTCGTTTACGAGAAAAACGATTTTTTACCTCCCTGGCGAGCATAGCCACAAAGAAAAAGCCGCCATTTTTTAATGTGCGCGCGCTATAAATTATGCGTGACATTATGCGCATTAAGGATGCGCCGTGCAATACTAAAGAATCACCTTAAATAAGTCATTGAATGTCCGTCTGTTCCTACTCGTTTAACGGATAAGCGTTAGTGTACGTTTTACCCCCCTTTTGTGGGGGAATGGGGTGTCCAACGAAATAGATGTTAAAAAGGAAAAAACGGCGGTTTCTTGGTGGTGTCTTTGTAGAATGCGCGCGCAAGAAACACAGTAAAAAAAAAACTCCCTTGTAAGCGCGTGCATATGGAATGCGCGCATAGGAAACACAGAGAGTCAACGAAAACTGAAACTAATGTTCAGTTCGCTTGGCCTGAGGGTACCAAGCTCAAATATCAGCGTCATTTCCTGCTGCTTGCGGCGGGTGTTACTGCCGGTGCACTGGTTGAGACCACAGACCATGATGCCATCCAGTGAGTGGGAAGCTGAGTTGAAATGCTCAGCTACGGGAAAGCCAGGAGACTGGTTGCGAATACTACGCAGGTGTTCACTGAAGCGTTCCCGTAGTCGCCTCCCAGTCTCACCGATGTAGGAACAGGTACAGCAGTGGCACGTGATGCAGTACACCACATTCACAGACTGACTGGTAAAGCGGTCACGGATGGTATATGCGTTCTTGGGCCTTGTAGATGTGATGTTCTTACACGGAGGCAGCGAGGACGACGGCAGGTAAACGATCCGGCATCAGTGTGTGCGATGTCTGCATAGTGCAAGAGAACATCCCTGAGGTTTCTGTCTCGACGATATGACACAAGAGAGAACTGAGGAAAATCCTGCGTGTCACGGCCTCCTCTCGGAGGACAAGATGTTAAAGTTGTCGAGCATGATACGCCTTGTGCCAGTGTTGAAGGGATGGTACGTCAGTCCTAGCGGGACTCTATTATCTGTGGCACCGCTCAGACGTGGTGGTGGTGTTAGTGCCTCGTCGCGTGGAACGGTTGAGGTGGGGTCCCACGATAGGCTCTGGCCGTGAAATCGTCGTCGTCGGAACAGATTCGGCTGGAACTGGCTGTAGGGAATTGCCACTTTACAGTGATCTATGGAGTGATGTGTGGTGGAAATAGTTACGCCTGTCAGTCCCCATCTGTAACCTGTTGTTGTTTATCCCCAGCTTGATATCGACAAACGGAAACGGTTGGAAGTTGGAGACGTAAAGATATCAAAAGCTCGTTTTGTGGGTGTGGCTCCAATTCATTTGCACCCCTAAGAGGTACCAATTCTTGGACAAAACCAGTTCCTTTCCTATTTTTTTCCCGAATTATAATACTCTAAAAGGTACCAGGATAACTCCCAAAGCGGTACGACGATCATCACTGTAACTTTTATATGGGAGTACCCCGGGGATAGATTTCCTATGGTTGGACACTCCAATTCTTGGTTTTCACGTGACGTCATCAAATTCTAAAATTCAAACCACGAGGCCTACAGAATTTTTACCTTCATTCAAGGAAAAGATTACCTAAATATATATCTTTTCACAATTTCTTAGCTCGATCTCATGCTTCCTTTTGAAAATAGAACGGTTTAAATTTCCGAGTTTTCATCGTACGTTACATCAGCAGGACGGCCGTGACAGAGCTGTTCCGTATCTAAAACATGACTTTTCGGGTAATTTTCAGCATTCTAAACAATTTATGTTTAAGGAGAAATATTTATCTAAATATTCGAAAGTTCACAAGAGAAAACAAACCTCCTTTCTGGCAAAAGTGCGTTTCCAACATGGCGTTTCCATACTGAGCTCTATCGAGTACGGAATACCGCACAGACCTGAGACTTGGACTGATTCCTTATTAATTCATTATCTATGACATGTCAATTCCTTGACTTCATTCATTGAACGGTTTCGATTTTTTTTTATTAATGGCGTGACAGTGAAAACCGAGAATATTTTACCATCGCGCGCCACCAAAGTCGGCAGTTTCCATCGACTTTGCGTGACATCTGTAATATGATCTCTCATAAGAAAGTTGCTAATTAGCATATTATTTCGCTACACCGCTTTTCGCGGACTGAGAGGCAGAGAAGCCAATTTGATTTTGAAAATGGCAACTTGTTTAAATACGTAAAAGACCCCGATCTACAAACTATAGTGGAAGATCATCGTAGCAATCCGGTTAGATGGTAAGTACCAGCTAGTTTGACGTTGGAATTTTAACATTTCAGGCACCTGCTAAATTAACTTGAAGCTACTTGTCTTGACTGGACCAAAAAGTCCGTTGCAAAGCGAGCAGGATATTCTACCAGTGACTTTTAATAAGTGCTTAATATGTACTTCTATCTTTATACTCAGAATAATGTATTTTATTACTGTGAAGTTTGTCGGCTGAAATCGATTACATGTAGTCGCGTGCTATATTTTATTTGAACTGGTAATCGACAAAGAAGGGAATCAGGCATATATTTAGCACTGTCAACCGTTAGATTGATAAAAATCCAAGGTAAAGGGCACTTAAGATAAATACATGAGGTATTCGGAATATTTAAGGTACTTGTGGACTGCTAAAATACCATTCTTATTCGATTATTTGCGTTTGGGCACCATCCATCCTAGCCGTGACCTTTGTACTTTTGTTGTAAACATTGTTGTACATAAGCTCTAAAAAACGTTCGCTCGCGTCCAACACAGGACGATACCCGCAGGTTTAACTTCAGAATCTGTGAGAATAAGGTTACATCTTTGCTTTAAAGGGCATTTTTAGCCCTAGTTTAGGTGCCACTTTTGAGATTTCGACTCTTGCTTTTAGTTAAATTTCGGTTCCTTTTGGCCAGCGACGCGGTAGGGTGTCTTTGATTTTGCCTGGTTTATCTAATTTTTTATCCAATCGTTACGAAATTGTGTTGCAAAGCACGTCAAATGTACCTACATACTGTGGTATGGTTGATATTTAACTATACTTACCTGTGTTGAAGCAGCGCGGCTCAGAAAAAAACGCAAATTTCGACTTCTGGAGTGGCCTAAAATCCCACCTCGGACGGCCGAAGACATTTCGGCGTGTAGCGAAAAATAAAAGCAAGAAATTTAACAAAATACCCCGGTTTTAACATTTACCTACCAAGTCCTTTCCGTCCACAAAATATAAGGGCTAACTTTTTTCCGACCCGAAGTTGACCGGACCGCTCTTAGCGGGGCTGCCTCTTAATGGAGGGGAATGGTTATGAAGCCCGGCAAAGTTCTTTGTTATATGTTTTTGTTCGCTATTTTGTGGGTTGACCGTGTACAAAACCTGACAAAATACAATAGGTGGTTACGTGTGTTGAATCAACTAACCAATAGAAACGTTGCAATTACGTAATTCATGCATAGTGTATGAGCTCAAAACAAAAGATGTGCACGGTCATGGACCTTCCAACATAAATCTTGGCCTCTTTGTTTGCCCCTTTGAAGTTTGCCGGGCTTCATAACCATTTCCCTCTATTAACTATGTGAAAAACGTAGCTATTTAGTGCTTTTGTTCTTTGAGGAAAAAATTGAGAAAAGAAACAGATCGTCGTGTTTGGGTTAGAGATTGGATATTCAGAAGGCGGGAAGTGGCGGGCAATGTTGCAGAAGTAGAATTTGATTCTACTTTTGCATCATTGCGCGCGCACAATTTCAGGGGTGGACACAGGGTGCAATTCAGACATGCACAAAGGTGAAAAACGAAGTTTTGTAACCACTTTTTAAATAAAGTAAATGATGTATCTTAACTAAAATTTGTAATATTCGTCCCTATAATCCATTGGTAAACTTGTTATGGACTGAAAAAGGCTCGCAACAATGACACGATGTACGTCCGCCATTTTGTCCGCCATTTTGAAGGCATGGGCACTAAGCATGACGTCATTGCGCTCACTCGCAAATGCGTCAAATCTCAATAAAATACTCTCGTTGAGAAAATCATGGTTCATTCGTTGTCGTGGGCTGTTCGAGTAGAACTCCCAAGGACTCTAAGAAAAGGAATAAGTTAACATCGCCTGGCATTAAAAGATAAAACCCTTTTAAATAAATGGCTTGCTCAGATAAAGAGAGTTATTATATGACTGAGAAAATTACTTCATTGTGATTGGCTGAGAGCAGGCAAATTTATCATTAATTTTTAATTTGCACTGCAGTGCAAATTAATGTTGCTGTGGCAACGGATGTGACGTAGGGCCGACGGTAATTTTGAAAACAGTCAAAATGGCTGAGCGTTTCCCCTCTTCAATCGCGGCAGCGTTTAGTAGAAGAACTAAAGCAGCAGGCAAAAAATGCTAACACGAACAAAAGTACCACAAATTGGCTGAGTACATCTCTGAGTGTTTGAAAAAATTGGGCAGAATTACAAGGACATAACGTAAAGCTCGAGGCGTATTCTGCAAGTGAGCTCGATAAATTTTTGTTAAATTTTACGCCGAAGTTGTTCGCACAAATTGGAAGATTTCGGAGTTTGTTAACAACTGCCTCGTTGCACTACAGAAATAGTGCCAGCTTTCAGCTGTGTTGTGACGGTTTTATCGCTTAAAGGACTAAAAAAACGTTCTGTACGAAGCAAATATTGTTCAAAATTGCCCAGTCGTAAAACCGCGTGATTTTCATTCAAAACTTAAAAGCCAACAAAATGACCGTTCCTGGGTCGCGCGCGTTCGTAATTTTCTCAGTCATATAATAAATGAGTAATCGTATGAAAGCTCGAGCAATAAGGATTTACACTACTCGTGATATTTGAAAATTCTTTCAAATTGCACTCGCCTAAAGGCTCGTGCAATTTTGAGAGAATTTTCAAATATCACTCGTAGTGTAAATTTCCCTAAATTTTACAACTCCTTTGAGAAAAACTATTTCCTCCCAAACATTCCCAAAAATCACCCGAAAATTTATAAAACACCCCATAACATAGATTCATGAGATGAGCATAGAGTTTTTGGATTGCTTGAAACGCGAACGAGATATTTCCATTTAACCCATGTTAAGTGGAGGGGAAAATGGCATTCATGTGTACCCCCGCCTTAATTTGCATCTTGTGTTTTAGGCCTTTATTAATATTCGCGCAAATCGCAAACGGTTCTTTCCAGTCGCGGGAACAAGTACCAGTTGATGACGAAATCCCGCCTCCGAGACGGGACTGAGCCCACGGTTTTCGTCCCCGAAGTTGCTAAGCAACATGACGTAGTTGCTGGCGCGATTGCTTTCGGAGTACGAGTACTTCAACGAAGATTTGCCAAAAACGGCACTTGTTCCCCGATTGTTTCGACCTGTGTAGGAAACCGTTGCGAAAGACTGTGTTACATACCATGCAACGGGAAAATCGTTGTGAGACAAGTTTCCGAAACGATTATGATAGAAAGTAGAATTAATATTTCACGTTTAGGGGGCAAAAAAGTTATTTATTGTCATCGTCATCTGTTTTCGGCTTGTCGGCATAAGGCCGCATTTATTATTATTATTATTATTTTTTTTTTTTGGTCAAAATTAAAATCCAAGACAAAGTGACGACGAAAAACACGGTTACCTTCTCGTTTCGTTAAATCGGACGATACTTTTTGCAGTACAGTGTTTTTATTCCTAAGCGATGATTATAGCATTCCAAATGTAGAAGAATGATTGGCGGTCGATAATACCAATCTGATTTTAAAAATAAGCCCTTCAAAGAAACGAAAGTACTGCTCAATAGCTTTCATTTGAATGGTCACACACTAGGGTTTCATCCACAGACTTAAAACTGAGTTAGAACCACCTTGCACAGCATAATAAACAGTACCACATGAAAGTACTGTTCATTCAGTTAGCTTTTATTTGAATCATCACACACCTTCTACAGTATAACCAACATTACCGTATGAAAGGACTGTTCGAAAGCTGATTTGAATGATGATAACATACTAGGGTTTCATCCACATACTTTTAAAGTTAGTCAGAGCCTTATTAATTAACACGAGGTTTGACTCTAGGAGTCTATAATTTGTTACATATATTTAAATATGACGGAAACCCGTCGCGATTAGTCAATAGCCGAATTCATATTAGAGACGGGAAACTCGTCTACTCGTCTGATATGAATCCGGTGAAGGACGAGTTTCCCGTCTTAAATTTATCCGTCCATTATATTTTCCCGTCTAAAACGACGGGAAAATCAGACGGAAAACTCGTCTTAGACGAGAAAATCAGGACGGGTTTCCTGTTTGCTGCACACTGAAACTGTAAATGCAGCAGTGTCTTCTGGGATAGAAATGTAACCTGGCCTCATACTCGTCCTAGTCTCCGCCGTCTCTAAGTCATTTATCCGTCTAATTTTAGCGTCCTTAAATTTATATTAGACGGAATTTTGTCAGACGGAATTTCGTCTAAGACGATTTTCCCGTCTTCTAATATGAATTCGCTAAATGCTACGCGCGGGTTGCTATTGTAGACAGTGTGTATATTAATGGTTAAAATAAAAAGATGTGCGTTAAGTGTGTGAGTTCACGAATTGGTGAGCAAACAAAGTTTGATAGTTTTTGTAAAAAGAGTTAACAAATGGCAGGTCTCTTCAGCTAGTTAATCAGTTATTTCTTTTATTCAAATATGCTGTAAAATTGATAATTTTGGTAATATAGCGATGTTTCTCGTTACGTCACCTATTGTTATTAATGTGCCAACCAGAGAACTATTGGCTGTTGAAACAAAGAGTTCTTTTGTTTAATGGTTGGAAAATTTGAATAACAAAACAAATGTTGATAAACAGTGAACACTCCTATTGCGCCTAGTTTTCAACGTGTTAGAAAAATAAATTATTGAATAACGTTTCTCTTGATTTCTTATATTAATTTTATAAGAATTTTTTTGAGGACTTCTATTTTTTTACTATTGAAAATCTAGTTTTAGTATGACGATCCATTCGAATTAAAGACATTTTTATTCAGAAAGGCGTACGAATAGCTCTTGATATTTTATAGACATTTTTACTAGGCCCGATTTTAAACCTTAGTCCTATTGTAATTAGAGTATAATTTTCAGAGGTGAATATGGGATTTCAAGGCGTGGCTGCTAAGCTAAGCCACATTTCTTATACCGGCAAGTAAAGATGGCGACTCTTTTTGAATGAAATTTTCTTGTATTCTAAAGACATAACTCCAAGTTCGGGATATTCAAAGCATTGGGAACTTAGGTAAATGACTACCAATGAATGATGACTACGTTTGGACGGAAAATATTTTCAAGAAACGATTTTAACACATTTAAAACTCGTAAACTTGTAAAAGTTTTTGTGTGGCCAACCAAGGCGGCCGTGTTCGTGTCGGATGGAGTGACAGAAATTTGCTTCTCTTCAGACCTAAGCTACTTTATATTTCAGAACGATAACTACAGCTGCTCATGAAATCAGCAACGATCAAACAAAAGTACCTGGTGAATAGTGTTCTTTTGTGTATTTTACTGCATGTAACTACGGTAATATTGCGAGTACTTGCGTGTGTTGTTTTCATGTTTTAGCTCGTAATGTTGTAGTTCTTGATATTCACCTCTGAAAATTATACTAAAACAATTATTCGCCGAAGGCGAAGTGAATATTCACGGTGAATATTTACCGAGACGAATTTTGAAATTACTCATATTCATAGCATAAAATTATGTTTTATTTTATTTCATTCACATAGTTTGTAAGGCGCATTTGGTCATATTTACATGTTAATTTGCGCCATAGAAATAATAAATATTATTATTAGTAGTAGTAGTTATAAAACTTTTTAATTTATTCCCTTTTCGCACAGTTTTTGCAGTTATTAGTTACTAAACGAGCTATTCTATTAATTTGTAAAGCGCTTAGAACAGCGATGAATAAGCGCTATAAAAGTTAGTAGTATTATTATTAAACTGTTTTAGAATAATTGGACCCTGTCTCCATTTCTTCATTATATGTTAAATCTAAAAAACGTCTCTCTTAGTGAATGTTTTGTTCTATCGATGCCTCTATTTTGTCTATATCTCTGTGTCATCTTCACGTTGTATATATTTTCATGCGCATTTTGGAGAGTTAAAAATATATCTACTTTCAACTTTTAATAGTAGGAATTTTTAATTGAAAAACTCGCGCCAAGCAGTTAAATGTGTTGCCGCAATTTTAATAGTGATGTCGCGTGCCTACTCTTTATGCAAGTTTCTAATTTTCATTTTGGAGCAAGCTATTAAAACACGTTGTGTGCGTTTTTAATAATGGACTTTACATAACACACGTAAACCGTCAGTAGTTCGTAATAGTGTGTTCACTTCGTTGACCAATCACAGTCATTTGATCCCGTTATGAGCAAACAGACCACTGTCGCCTGCCAAGTCGTTTATTACTTCATTCATGAATAATGAATTGACTCTCGCCTTTTACTGAGCAGGTGATGAAATATCACCTAACTGATATTGGTATTCCCCGCAGAAGAATCAACCTCGATATTTCTACTCAAATTTGAAGCAACCGTTTTGTTTTGATTATATTCTTGTCGGCATACTCTAAAGATGCTGTTTTTATTTGAAACACGCCAGTTAAAATTTTGCAGCTAGGTTCGCCAGCGGAGAGATTTTGCTGCAGTATAAACATGAACAGTTTGGTGATCTCTAACATTATCGTCTCGGTAAGTTGGTAATAATGATTCTTTGTCTGTTCTTCACGCTTGCTTAATTTATGATATGTCTTCAAAAATGTTAAATGAGTTCTTTATATTTCCATATCACGTTTAGGTCCTAACACTCTTTATTTCAAAGCATCCACTGGCTCAAGGATCACTCTGCTCAGGTATTGTTTTATACTCATGTTGAAAAGAGTTTTAATGTTAAGGGAAGATCAATTTTCTTTTAAATAAACGAGGGACTAGAAGACTAAAAAAATGATTCTAAAACAGTATTTCAAACCGATTCATGCATTTCATGCGCCAGCTATCAGTAAAATTTTGAGTATTTTTTCAGCTGTCGGTGAAAGTTATGCCCCTTGTCAATATGGATGTTGCGGTTGAGACGCGCTTTTAAACGTTGGAGTCAGGTGGCAAGTAAAACTTAATGGCCCCAGATAAAGCCTCCACACGGACTATGCTCGACTCAGTGTCTCAACATATTTAGTAGTTTGGTGTTTCAATTGATTGTTGTTTACTCGCATCGATCCTTCATGTGTATTAATTGCATCTCTCTTGGTCTTCCTTCGAGAGCGGTTTATGACAACCTTAAGTTGTAAGTTATGAGACCAGTTCGCGCTTTTTAATTTTGCTATTTTATAAAGGGTGCAAAGTAGCCGACAAAATTTACACACAAATTTATGGAGAACTGAAAACGCGTTAGCCAGCCGGGTTCGCCTTTAATTCCTATAACAATCTACGTCCTTAAAAATTGGATCAATAATTTTTTTGTCCGGTACCTGTATCTTACGTGGGCAGACTGTAAATACTTGAGAAATCCAACCTTTATCTTAGGTAGATTCCTATTCGAAAAAAAAAAACAATATTGTTTGTGGTATATCTACACCGCAGTTTTCTCTTTTATATACGAATACAAGAAAAGAGTTTCCAATAGCAAGTAGTTTAATTAAAAATAAAGTTTGAGCATTGTTGTTACATGTTAAAAGAGCCGCAAGTTTAAGTTACTGGTGTATGTTTTTATATAAACTGAGAGGAAGTTTAAACGTCGCAAAAATATAAGGGTTTATGTTAATTGATACTATTCGTGTAATGAATTATTTACAAGGAAATGAGCCGTTTAGGAGTTAAGTAAACACTACGCAGGTAGCCCACAGTGAAATGATAATGAGGTGATACACAAAATGGACGAGAAAATCGATATTCTGCACGTCTCCAGCTATTTTAAAGTTTTCAATTAAGTCATTTGCGAAAATACACCCCCTTCCTACATCTTGGATCCAAAAATAAGTTCCTCCGATAATATACCTCTCCCCTCCCCCAACAAAATATTTGTATGTAGGTCTTCCGCTTAATTTTCATTATGTACAAACGGAGTCGCACGTTTTGAAATATGAGCTTGCGTACAGACTTGCGTTGGATGGCCAAACTGCGAAAAAATATGCGTTTACTTGCGTACAATTTTTCCCTCGATCAAAGTCAACGCATGTCCGCGCTTGTCTTGGCCAAACGAAGTCACAAGTAGACAGAAGTTGTATCGTCTGCTTGCGAGTCCATTTGTTAAACACAGTGATACCATCCCTTGAAATTTTTAAACTCAAAATCTCATCAAAATAACAACAACTATCTTTATTTTGCTCAAAAGTAGAAAATGCGAAATTAGAAACACACCATGGTAGATAGAATTGAAAAGGAAAAAAATAACACTTTTAATATTACAATAAATTTTATACAAATTATTCAAAACTAACATTATGCACGAGCCTGAAGGCAACCATTTCGTTTTCTATAGTTAACTTAAGCCTAGGCATGTCTATTTCACTTGTTATAGGAGAAGTAAATAAAAAGGAAGTATTGCTTTGTTATTTACAAATTTATTTTAGGATAGAAAAGAAAGCGGGTTTGATGAATGTACCTGATCCTTGTTAAAACGCCGCAAAATTAACCCAATTCATGTAAACCAAGCCAGAAAGTATGTTGAACAAATAGTACCTTAATGTCACTAATTATCGCGCGTACTTATAATTTCGCGGAATCAACAGACCCGTATCTCGTGAGGCTTTATTTTCGCGATTTCAGGGGCTCAAAGGCTTAAAGGCTCAAAGATAGATATTGCGAGAATCGTGAAAATTAGTACTCGTGAAATTAAGTGAGTATACGTAGCAAGGGTTAATGTCGGAAGTTTTTTTGTCACGTGTCTTAATTACGCATCTTTACCGCACACAAAATTTCTTAAAAAGAAACTTCAAAAGCTGATGTAGGTTTTGAGTCCATCAAGGTTAAAGAAACACACGTCTGATTAATATAATGGTATGATCGGTTGAGCATGCAGTCAACAAATGTCAACACATTTAAAAGCTTAAAATTTACCATCCTTTTTTGCCATACATAATTTATCTCACATTTATAGAAAGCTAATCCTAGCAGTATGCGGCGGGAAGTTTATCACATTTGAACCTACAAATGGCCTAAGCTCCCACGAGTCTCCTGTAGCTCTGTAGTAGAGCGTCCGACCGGTGTGCGGAAGATCACAGGTTCGACTCCTGTTGGGAGAACTCGGAATTTTTTTCCGAGTAGCTTGTGTCACTGATTGAGAATAATATCTTTCTCATTGTGTATCTATACCAAGCTTCAAATTAACCATGATTATTTCTTTCAAAATTAAAAGTATTTTCCGTGTAGTAATGTATGCATGTAAGCTTTTCCTGCATCTTAATTACAAATTTTACCCGCACACGCTGTTTGTTTTGTCTGTTTGTTTTCTTGTCAAGAATAGTAAACAAAATGCAGGTTCTGCTGGCGTCAAGATAAAACAGCTTTTTCACGATCTCGAAAAACACTCACGTATTGTAGAGCAGAATAGAGAATTTCAACTTGTTGAAATGTTGTATTTCACTGAAAATTAAGTTGTATTGCATTGAAAAGTTGAAATATTGTATTGCACTTAAAAACGATTGGCCAAACAACTGACGTTGTAATTGTTTCCATTATGCAAGGTGGCTTGGTTTTCGTTGCGTGCGCGACCTCAAAATAGTAGATTTCGAAGGTAGAGAAATCACCAGGTACTAATCAGGGGCACCCTGCTGATCGTTTCGGTGGAATATCTGTTCGGAAGGCCTATAATCGCCTCAGATATTCGGTTAGGGAAATGTCATCTCAAACTTTCTTAATAAATTAATGCCTTTTTTTTCGGAGAGATAAAAATGTCGTTTTGGGTACAAAAACAGGTCAGCTAGGATTTTCGGAAAGGTAAAAGCAGCTCATAAATTCGGGTAATAAGATTTCAATCCCTAAAATTTTCTGAAGTTTGAAAGTTCAGCTAATGTATTCGAACAGATACATTTTTCTTACGTTTAAAAATAATCCATTAAATTGCACAAAGAGCACAATTATAACGTAAAACCGACGTTCCGACACCTACAGGAAAATTTGTCGTTGGGTGCCCCTGAATAATAATAAACTAAAAAGGGACAAAGATAGTAAAGATTAGGGGAAGATTGCGACGGATTACAAACGACGAACATTACAGATTATTTTTTCAAGTTGCACCATCCGTGTGTTGGCGCTCATTTAATCAAAATGCAAGAATTATTGAAAGCGATTCATAAGACTTTTAGAAAATATAACTGAACATCATTTTTGCATGGCGCACACGCATTTTGTATCATTTTGTTTTCATGTTTTTTTTATCATAGAATAGAACTGAAAAATAAAACCGTGCTGGTTCCTCGATTATACATCGGCTAAAAATAAATTTCACAAATTGATTGCGTTGTTAAATAGGCCATTACCGACCATTACCGAGTTGCCTTTTGCCTCTGTTTCGAGTCCAAGTGCGAAACCTTTCATATGAAAATGAGATGAATTTGCATGAAAATGAACTTGTGAGTAAAAACTCATTTTCATATGAAAGGTTTCGCACTTGGACTCGTTTTGAAACAAAGGCAAAAGGCAACTCGAAATTGGCCTATTCTTCGAAATCTTTTTGCATGGTAATAGCGAGAGAAGATCGAGACAACATGTTTTTGTTATGTAAGTGCTTTTTACCCTCTTTAATTATAAATAACTGGGTTATTTTTAGTTATCCCACTGATACCATGCAGGTGAACCCTGCGGGGGAACTCCCACATGGGGGTGATCGTCGGAAATGTTTAAAAGAACCCCTAAAAGCAGGCGGTGTTGGACACGGTTCACGTGACTAAATTCGTCCAATCACGCGTCAGCTGGGCGATACTTATGGCGGACGTGTTTTTGTGTCGTGAGTGAGGATAGCTCGTCCTTTTTCGGTGGATTTCTTCTGTTATCGAGCGATTCAGTTCATCATTTTCGGGGATCTGTTAGAGGATTACCTCAGCAAGCTATGGTTCAAGCTATAAGTTCAGGTAAGCATTTTTCGTATCAAAATTTGTCAATGAAAACCGAGCTGTCTTGGAAACCTTTGTTTATCATTCGTGTGTAACATGGGTACACATATGGCGTTTTCTTTGCTACTGGTGATCAGTATCTTAGATTATTTTTACACAGAAATGTAGTTGGATAGTTAAGTTTTATAAAAAGGTCGGCGGGCCCAGGCGGGCCCCGCCGTTTTAACGGTCAAAATTGGACTTGAAGTTGTAGCTTTTTTTCGTGTTTCGTGACATGTACTTTTGATTTCGCGGGAGTGATCAGCACGAGTTCACACTACTGTTTTCGAGTTATATTCGTTTCTTTTCACATGTTTAATCATGTTTTTTTTTCTCCATTTGTTTGATAGGTTTTAGCAGCCTAAATGCCCTTCGTGACAACAGAGGATCATTGCCATGATGCCAAAATATGTTGCTATTTATATTACTTGTATATTTGTTATTCAAAACACTGCTCCACTTGGGACCTCTTCCTCCAACTCAGTGTCCAACTTTAGCCAACTTTGATTGTGATTATGTTTATATGTGTTCATAAACTGTTGCTGATAATCTGTGGATAATATCTCCGGAGGCTGAGTTGTGAGAGACTAGCATTTATTAAATCCATTAGATTGTGGAAATGAAAAACAATAACAAATAGCCTGAGTTCAGATTGAATATATTGAATATACAGCAAGGTTTATTTAGTAGCTTGCACTGAGGTTTCAAGTGCTTCAAATAAGCATACCGTAAACACCGGCGTATAAGCCGCACTCGCAGATAAGCCACCCAAGTTTAGAAGCTCAAATTTTGGAAAAAAACTAAAACTAATAAAGTTCACAGTCGAGTCTTAAAAAAAGCTTTGCTTCAATGAACATAATAAAGGTATACTTTTCTACAAAATTTGGCTGCTCGACAGAAGAAGCTGGTTTCTCAGGATCTCTCAGCCACCTGTAATTTCATCTCCTGTTTTCTTAACCAAAATTTAATTCAGGCACACTTGCATAGTGCTTTCTGTGTTCCCAGAGTGAAATTGGGTTAGTGGTCACCTGGCCATTCACAGGGGTGAACACTTTTATTTTGCTGTCCAATCAGACAAGAAATAAAACCACAGGGATAATACCATTATTAGGGTTTGCAATTTATATATCTTGGATCTCATTGGTTTTCCTGCATGGCAGTCAAATTACAGTGGAACCCCGCTTTATGGACAGTTTTGTTTGTCCCGACGACACATATTTTCTCTTATATCAGCCCGCTTAATACAGACACCCGGATATTACGGACACTTTTTCATGTCCCTTTGGTGTCCATATTAACCGGGTTCCACTGTATTTCCAGAATTTTTTGTTACAGTCACACTTTCTGATTCGCACTGTTACTGCAAGGGTTTAGTGCAAGTATGACACAAGTTTCTCTAACATGTGATAGCCTGTGAGCTTCACCGGTAGTTCATCCACTCATGTGCAAACCTGGCAACATGAGCCTGAGCCTTCTTGCAGGCCATTTAGTGAAATAAAATGGAAAAATGGTCCCTATAAAGTAAATGACTGAACCCTTGAGCATGAGGACTGCAACAATAATATAATGTTGCTTTTATAGCCTTATGATTGAAGATGTCACACCTTCATTTTATCCCTCTATGGATGCTACATCTAAAGGTTGGCACACATGAGGGGACTAGTCGCAGGGACCGACTAGTTCCGGGCACCAAGTCCCTTCGTGTGAACAACCCTATGACTTGTCCCACGAATTATGAGGGGTATATTGTAATGGTAAATAAAATAATTAAAACTGGTTGAATTGAAGGGACTATCCCTTCAAATTGTGCTTGAACGCTTGTGTGTACTGTTCATGCGACTGGTCCCTGTGACACCGGACTGTCCCCCTCATGTTCGACTAGTCCTTTTGTGTGTGTGCAAGTGTGACTAGTCCCCTCGTGTCTGCCAACCTTGAGGATATTGAGAAAGGAGGCCGAAGCAGATTTTAATTTAGGTTATATTTGTTCATACTTGATATGCCAATTTGAAATATTGTTGTACCGGCACAAAACTTGCATACACAAAATGACACAACAAAAAAAACAATCCAAAATTGCTGGTCAGGACCTGCTTTTGAGCAGGTACAATGGTACGTGCAATTAAACTTACTAGATAAAACATAAACCTCTGGCACCCAGGGTAATTAAAAAATATGGATCCTGTGCAGTGTGAACAATGCATACATGTAGCTTTCGATATTTCATGAAAGACAGAAACTGTCCAATATATTGCAGTGCCATAATTCCAAATCCACACCGAGTGAAGTAGTACAACTATTATTTAGGTGAAAAGCTATATTTTCATTGTAAGCTTATACCTTAGTGGTCTTAGTGACAGACATCGATCCAAATTTACATTCAGCAAAACATCGTTCAATTCTCGAGATTTAACTCAATTTATTTCCATGTACACGTTCACCCAACTAGAAGGAGAAAACTATAGGACAAAATCGGGCGAGTTAAAACTTGGTTTCGACAAAAAGCTACAAGATTCGAACATTGAACGAATTACGACATCGCCGAAAAGAACTTATCCGGTCGAATATTCATCGCTAAAGTCCGTTCCTTGAGCACAAATGAAGCAGTTGTAGTCGTGAAGAAAGTAGATAAATATATGGGATGAAACAGCGGGCAGATTTCTTCAAGAAATGCATCGGACCGCGGAGAGCTGAGATGTTTACTGATCGCCGACATGTTGCAAATGAGCTCGCGATCGATTTTCTCCCAGCATGCTTCGCGACGCGTGTCCAACACCGCCTGTGGGGAAGGTAAAAAACACTGGGGAAAAACGCGGCAAGAACAGTCAGAAGAAAGACGTATCGACCGGCGAATCTGCCGAAGTTAATGTCAACAACGATGCTCCAGTATTTGGTGGCTTCGCTCGCTTCTGATTCTTCTTCTTCATCGGATAAGCTTATGTCCGATTCCGACATATACTCTTTGGAACTTGTGCTTTCGACAGCTTTTATTTTTAAGCTACTCGCTCCTGAAGGCCGCTCCGATAATTTTTCATTCGATGTCAAGCTTGGACAGCTTGAAGGATCTTGGCCGAACCAAGATCCTTTGTCGCTTTCCGCTAGCTCTTGTTTACTTTCTTCAGCGAAAGCTTTTTCAGCTTTCTTCTTCGGTCCTGTTTTTTTCTTGACTTTTACCCAAGGACTTCTTTCGTTTTTAGACTTTTTCATCGCATGTAAACATTCCCCGCGCGGGACAACTAATTCCACGTGAAAATTCAAAATGCGAGTGAAATACGAGCTCCGGCGTGAAGCCCTTTGCCGCGAAAATTACCCAGGGAGTCCACGCATTTGAGAGATTATGACACCTTTGTGAATTATTAATTTTTATTTGAAAATACCTTTTCCGAAATAACTCGCGCGCTTTTCAAGATTTTTAAAAAACAATTTCTGTAAATGTTAGGAAAAATACTTAACTTCAATCTAGTCAAATAAAAATAAAATTGATTTTTTTCACTCTCAAAGGGTGGAAGTATCCTTAAGGTGGCTCGATGTAGTTTTTTTAGCGCTGGGGTGAGAGTTTTGAAAACAGAAATTCGATCAGAAGGCAATCTTCGATTTTTGTCATACTACACCATGATGATGACAAATGATGATAGATTTATTTTACACTGGTTTCCAAGCAACAGAGGTTACCATAGCAACGATTTCGGCATCCTATTGGTTTTAAACAAGGCTGATTTTCTCGAAATCTAGTCGAAAACATTGCATTCATTTTTTCATATTTTAAAGTATGCTAGTTTGACCACCTGTAGACGAAATTTCAAGAAATTCTGTAAGGCCGTTTTTGATTAAAACTGCATTGAACTTTTTGCGGTCGTGTTTGTGTATGTCCCAGAATCTACTTCAAAATCTTTAATTAAATTAAAGCTATATGTACCTCCCCTCTGTTGAAAGATTTTTAATGATATTAAAGACTTTGTAAGGTAAATGGATCACCTCGGATGGTTACGATTTCAAAATATTCAATTTTGAAGAACTGCGCTTAGGCACCTCAGAACACGATCGAAGCGCCTAATTTACATTTAGCGGGATATTGCTAAAATGCTCTTACAGATTTTTTTTAAAAATTGTTAGGTGTTAGCGTGATGGTTGAACTTGATATTCCAATCGAAAATGCCATTAAAAAATCGTTGCAAGCGTTAGAAAATAACACCGAATTATGGGTACGTTTCGCTCGCTACTGTCTTTCTTTGAACAGGGATTTTATTTATCTTGTTTCTGGTCAGTTTCTCTCTTGATGCACGTGCAATGAATATTTATTCCAAATGCCGCGTGTAGCCAGTCGTGCGTTTATGACAAATAAATGAATTTTTAAGCAGGATAGACATCAATTCTGTTCATCATACTAATCTAATTTAAACAAAAATAAACCGTGTTTATATTTAGAACTGTCACGATTTAAACAAATGATCAACAACCACGCTAAACGAACTTTGGGTTCCCGTTTGTACGGTATGAGAGGGAAAGTAAAGGCAATGAATGGCGCGGTAATCACGTACATTCAAAAATGTTTCGGCTATGCCGTCAAGCAAAAGCAAAATGATGTTTAAATTAGATTAGTAAGATGAACAGAATTGATGTCTATCCAGCTTAAAAATTCATTTATTTGTCATAAACGCACGACTGGCCACACGCGGCATTTGGAATAAATATTCATTGCACGTGCATCAAGAGAGAAACTGACCAGAAACAAGATAAACAAAATCCCTGTTCGGAGAAAGACAGTAGCGAGCGAAACGTACCCATAATTCGGTGTTTTTCTAACGCTTGCAACGATTTTTAATGGCATTTTCGATTGGAATATCAAGTTCAACCATCATACTAACACCTAACAATTTTAAAAAAAATCTGTAAGAGCATTTTAGCAATATCCCGCTAAATGTAAATTAGGCGCTTCGATCGTGTTCTGAGGTGCCTAAGCGCAGTTCTTCAAAATTGAATATTTTGAAATCGTAACCATCCGAGGTGATCCATTTACCTTACAAAGTCTTTAATATCATTAAAAATCCTTCAACAGTGGGGAGGTACATATAGCTTTAATTTAATTAAAGATTTTGAAGTAAATTCTGGGACATACACAAACACGACCGCAAAAAGTTCAGTGCAGTTTTAATCAAAAACGGCCTTACAGAATTTCTTGAAATTTCGTCTACAGATAGTCAAACTAGCATACTTTAAAATATGAAAAAATGAATGCAATGTTTTCGACTAGATTTCGAGAAAATCAGCCTTGTTTAAAACCAATAGGATGCCGAAATCGTTGCTATGGTAACCTCTGTTGCTTGGAAACCAGTGTAAAATAAATCTATCATCATTTGTCATCATCATGGTGTAATATGACAAAATCGAAGATTGCCTTCTGATCGAATTTCTGTTTTCAAAACTCTCACCCCAGCGCTAAAAAAAACTACATCGAGCCACCTTTAAAAGTAGCGATTTTATGATTCGTTCGTATTAAACCGGTTAGTATTGGTCAGTTTTGACGTATGTTACGGGAGCACGTTATTGCCTTAAAAATTAGTGTTTCGGGCAGCTAGCCGCTCGATTATGTTGTGCTAGGGAATAAGTTTATTGTGGGTTAGAATCAACTCAATTCATTAACTGTGTTCCCTTTTTTTGTGAAAAGTCTTAACGCCGCCATCTTGCCGCCATCTTGAAGTGGGCGTAAAAAAAAAAAAATTGCCCGAAGAGGTACCAATTCTAAAGCAAAACTAGTTCCTATCCTATTTTTTTTTCCGGCTAATACCCTAAAAGGTACCAGAATAACTATAATAGTGGTCATTTTAGATTTTAACACCCTAAGCGGTACCAAACCACGAGTTTTAACCCCTAAAAGGTACGACGATCACCCCGTCACTTTTATATGGGAGTCCCCCCTCCGGGAGGGGGCGTAGCAACTCATAATCCTAGTTGCTTCATGCTACGAGTTATAAGGCTCGTCCTGCTCGATTGCAACTGGGAGTACTGCACATCATTTGCATTCAATTCTGAAAAGAGGGGGACATTAAAGATGATTTACAGTCCGTACTGCGCAATCTCCGCCTGCTATGTTTATGAGTCGCATACGAAGGAATGTAAATACTAGCGAAAATAGAAATTGTTGTACAAACTTACATTTTTCTTCATTATTAACGCCAGATATCCTTGCCAAACAATAATAACGAGTAGAAGAACCTCGGCGTTATCCCAAACCGACGTTTCAGCTCATCGAGCATTCAGTAACTCAACGACACGTAATGGCGGACTCAAAAACTTCATAACAACTTCATGTACGCTATCACCAAAGTGTAACGTATCAACAAATTCAAAACAAAAACGTAAACAAACTCTGAGCATGCGCAGTACGGACTGGAAATCATCTTTAACAGCCGTAGTTTTTCGGCCATTTCTCCTTCATCCCTAACCCCCCCCCCCCCCCCCCCCCCCCTACAAAGAAATCCTAGGACTAGGTGCTGTTATGATTTTTTTTTTAAATCACCTCATCTTTAATTTGTTTATTTCGCAGATAATGACTTTCATTTAGAGTTTCCTAACAGTCGGCAATCAAGTGTCAAGATTGCTGAAGAAACTGACATTAAAGCTTTCACGATATGTATGTGGTTAAAGACCCCTAATAAGACGAGGCTTGGACTTCTACGTTACTCCGACGATGCGGGGTCCGATGTTCGTATTGCCCTAACGTTGAGCGTAGATGGAAATTTATATTTTTCGCTCTTTAGCGATAACAGGTAAATCAGTTCATAGCTTACAACAGGAGCCCATCACTAGGAGCGAGCAACTGGACTGGATTCGTATCACAGCGTTTTTTAGATTCGCTTTTCCCGCGAATTCGCATTCCCGCCAGACAATCAAACGTTTTTCCTTTGTAATCATTAATTGGCGTTACCGCGTAACAAAGGCCGCAATTAGGTCGCCATCTTTTTATTTTGTTTTATTTCATTTCATATTACACATGGGACCAGAAACACATTTTCCCTGGAAAAAGGAATCTAAAAATAAACCGGTCTGTAAAAACGCTGTGACATAGGCGTAGTGTCGGAGTTGCTCGCTCCGCCTAATGGGCTCCTGCTTACAATGGAGGCCAATGCGGATGAATCGTTTCAAGTACAGTTGAGCATCCGCTTATGGACACCTCCCGTAGGCGGACACCTCTCATAAGCGGACATTTAGTCATGTACCCAGCTACAAACAAACACTACATTTTTAACCTCACCTCTCTTACGCGGACACTTTTGCAGGCCCCAAGGGTGTCCGCTTACGTTATTTCCCCAGCCTCAATTGCAAGCTACAATAGTCGAACTATACAATTTCGTTTGTAGAATAAAAACTCCGTTCCTATGACTATATGTTCCATTTCAGGGTTTGAAAAAGTGCAGAGGTCTATAACTAGAGGTTTCCATCTGTAGCATTGCGCGCGGCCCATCAGATTCACGTTTAGGTTATTTTTAGACTATTTTCCCGTAAAACCAGCAGCCAATCACGCACCATGCCCGACAAATATGGTCAGTGAACGCACCAGCTCGACAAGGGGGCGAGTCCGTCAAGACAGTGAAATTCGAAAAAGATGGCTAAAATCATAAAGTAAAAAACTTCGGCCCTTCTAAATCAAACAAAAGTTACTTCTACTAAATAATGCACGAAGTTTGGAACGAAATATTTAAGGGGAAATGCCTTAACTGTTACAACTAAGGCGACTGAAAGAGCACTAAAGGCAGCCTGAAATAATTTACGGAAAGATCAGATCCGAAAACCGCGGACACAATTTAATAATAATTCGTCCAAAGAATAAAAACCTGTTTACAACACAAGTTTAAGCTTGACCTATATTCAGTATTGTTACCTTGTATTTCGAAGAGGCTTGTTAATTTCAGCTGAATTTTTTAAAAGTTTTTAAAATCAGCACAATAAATATCGTCAAGCGCTCGTGACGGTACAATCATGCAAAGATCACTTCACAGTGCAATTCTCTTCGAAGACCACTCTCTTTCTCTTCTCCATCCATGTAGATATCGAGGGTTTCCTTTGTTCTTTTGCTTAAGTGAACTTGATTTTAAGCTCAGTTCGTTTCAACACAATTAATCGTAAGTTTAATCTTAATTCTGTAGTCGCGCAAGATTTGTCCGCCGTATAAACAAGTGAAACCTTCGGCTACGTTCAACTTGTAAAATGAATATAATGTTCAGCTCCAAAATTATTTCGAATCTTCCCATGTTAAGCTAACCCATCTGCACAATTTTCCAGAATATACGAAACTTTGGAGAGATTGAGCGAAGATTAATCCGCCGCGACGAAAGCTTTGTCTTGCTTTCTTTTCATTCAACTTGCTAACTGAACACCGTGACGGCGCCAGAAGTTTTGCCGCCGTTTTCAAACAAATCGTGCTTCATTTAGATTGAACTGAAAAATCACTCAGTCGATTTATAGTTTTACCTGAAAAGCAATACCGAAGTTTGACCTAAATGTAGTGATTTAAGTATTTAAACAATATTTATTACATTCTGCTGTGACGCTTTTCGCTTTTTATTTTTTCGCTTTTTATTTTTTCGCTTTTCTTTGGGCAAAGTTTCTGCCTTTTCGCATTAAAAATGGTTCAACGTGATTGGCTACTGGTTCGCAGGAAAATGGTGTAAAAATAGCCTAAACGTGGATCTGATGGGACAAGACCCAATACCAGACATGGAAACCTCTAGTTATAGACCTCTGGTATATTTGGTCTCGTAATGGCGCGCGAGTGCCCGGAAATACGCGCTATGAAAACTCATAGCAACAATGAGAGAATAGTCTCATTTCCACAATGAAATTCCTTTTAAGTAAAACCCGGGCAAATCGAGGATGAGAGTTGCTGAGAGTTGGCTAGCTCTTGTGACAGTTTTCTTCAACTCTCATCGACTATCATCACCTCGGGTCAAATTCACGAGAGCAAGAGTCGTCTCATCCTCGGATACCCAGGGGCAATTAGTCGGGTGAAACGAAGTTTATAATCGACAAGTGTACTAGAATTATTTAGCGGCAAGCCATCTTGCTATAATTTAAGAAACTCGGACTTCCATATTTTTAGATTTAACACCGTCAGATATGGAAAACATTCCTTAAGATACTTTGGACCGCGTTTATGGTCCAAGCTCAGTCCCCGTGACATAGACAGCGCAACACTAACGGCCTTTGTTACAAAAATACGCAAGAGAGATCTTACCATGAGTGTGTTGTCAGTAATTGATATAAATTTAATGTAAATAGACTAAGATAGTTTGTATAGATTCTATAGATATAGTTATTATATATATGACTTGTAAAGTAATGTAATTTTTATAGTATTTTGTTGTATTGTAATGTAATTTATTACATGGCAAACTGGTCCACGATGAAAAGGAGCATTCTGATTGGTTCCCTGAGCGGTCCGAATTTTTGTAATACGGACCGCTAAGATGGACCGCTCACGAACTCATTTCGCCGAATTCCTTTTATGAAACATTGAACAAAAGAAAACTGTTTTCTATTAAGTAGAAACATTTTTCCTCATGTCTGGCGGACAATTTTGGTTAAACCTTTCGCAAAGCGGCCTGAAAAATGCAAGAATATGCTTAGCTTTGGCGCGCGCGCGTTAGCCGAGAATGGTTGCATTAATTTATCAGCAAATTTTTATAAAAGCCATTATAATAAAAACTTTATTGAACTAGCTTGTTCGGTCCGTATTGGGAAATATTGGTCTCGTTCTATTTTTGCAAGTTTATCGACCTCGCCTTCGGCTCTGTCCATAAACTTGCAAAAAAGAACTCGACCAATATTTTCCCAATACGGACCTCACGCTAGTTCAATAACATCTATGTAATTTTTATAGTATTTTGTGATATTTAAGTTTAGGTGTCCCCGATTAGTGGGCCTTTTGGCACGCTAGAAGACTTCGACACATTAATAAAGTTGTTATTATTATTATTAAATGTCGGCGCGACGAAAGTTAGAATACTACTCTCTCGAATTTTCGTCGCGCCGACTTTTGCCGATCGTTTCGCGCGACCAGCTACTCCTGCGTCTCCGAGGATGAAAAGTGGCGATAAGTGAACGTGATTGTTTTGTTGCAACGATGTTTCTGTTTCTTGAAAGGCGCTTGGATGTATTACCAGGCGTCAAGAACAACAATTGGCATGGTCTTTGCGTGACCTGGCATAACGAAGATGGATCCTTTATGGTTTATTACGATGGAAGGTTGCTTCAAAGCGACCGTGATTTTCAAAACGGAGAATCGTTACTACCCAATGGAATGTTTGCTTTGGGAGTTGGAGTATCCAATGACGTTAAGTACTCAGGTTGGTTAGGACGTGTTAATGCGTGGCCGTACGTTTTGGAGCACCCCCAACTGGCAGTCTTTTCATCCAAGTGTGGGGTGGAACGCGGAGAACTCGTTTCATGGCCACAGTTCAGTGTTCATGGTCTTAAGGGCAACACATGCCCCTTTATTGGTAAGATTAAGTTTAAGCAGCTGTTGTATTCAGCATTGTACTTTAATTAGGGAGATAGACGCGGTGGCCTGATGATTAGCGCGCTGGCCTGGGTCATTGTGTTGCGATTTACTAGCATCCCATACAGGGAGAGTAGCAATACTCCTAGTTGGCTTCATGCTACGGAAACCGGGATAAGCTCGGACAGTGTGGGCTACTTTGTTCGGAGTGCGGCTTTACTTGTACTTTGTGTGTTCTTATAATGAAATTTGCAGCCACATTAAAAGTGTCTTAAGGTGTTTCGATACAGTTTTTCGGGAACCATACATAATGTTTTCAATCAGCTTTTTAGCAAACTTTCCTCAGTCGGATCGATGTGAAATTTACACCAATTATTAGTCTTGGATTGAAGTTTGTTTTTATGTACTTTTCAGCCAAATCGATATTGTCATGGCAACGATAAACAGAAAACCTTTAAATCAGTTAAACTTGAATTTTGCGCGATCCAGATTTCACCTGGAAAAGCCAATACCAAAATCTTAAACTACGATGAAAGGCAAATAAAATACATGAGAATAAAAAAATTCTGTATGTTTGATTTCGAATAAATTGCAAAAACATTTCAAACCTTATTCTTTTAAAAATAATACCAAATGGCCCGAGAGATACATACTGTTTTGATAAAATTATTTCGGAATTATGCCAAAATGTGCCTTGAACTCATGTTTTGACGCCATGAAAGTTTTGTTGAGTTTCATTTTTGCGATCCCGGGAACGAGCATTTTTCCAAAGGTCACTCCCATTATATTTTTCGAGTAATTTTCGACTTTGAGCGCTTTTGCAAAAATCTTAAAAACGGCTCGATAGATTTTTGTAAAACTTTTTCCTTGCATGCTTGATAATGTGAATAGTTGTATGCCAAAGTTTTATTAGCATTGATTGATTGGAACACTTTTAAATTCAACGATGAATAGAACGTCCGAACGGACGATAAAGTTTGCGTTACAAATTCGCCGTTGACAAGTTATGCAAATATATTCAAGTTAATATATACGACATTCCTCCGTGCTTTCCACGATATTATCACAAAAAAAGTACAGAAATCAACAGTAGAACGATGTATTACAATGCAATTAATCAGGACGGAATATATGCAGTGCGCATTGATTTGAATAGATTAGCTTTACATGTCTGACCATGAATTTGTAACGCAACTTTCCGTTGTCTCATACGTTCTATTCATCGTTAAATTTAAAAGTGTTCTATTCAATCAATGCTAATAAAACTTTGGCATACAACTATTCACATTATCAAGCATGCAAGGGGAAAGTTTTAAAAAAATCTATCGAGCCGTTTTTAAGATTTTTTCAAAAGCGCTCAAAGTCGAAAATAACCCGAAAAATATAATGGGAGTGACCTTTGGAAAAATGCTCGTTCTCGGGATCGCAAAAAGGAAAATCGACAAACTTTCATGGCGTCAAAACATGAGTCCAAGACATATTTTGGCTAATTCCGAAGTAATTTTATCAAAATAGTATGTTTCTTTCGGTCCATTTACTGTCATTATGCAAAAATTAAGGTTTGAAATGTTTTTTTCCATTTGCTTCGAAATCAAACATACAGAATTTTTTTATTCTTGTATATTTTATTTGCCATATACCATAGTTTAAGATGTTGGTATTAGCTTTTCTTGGTGACGTCTGGATCGTGCAGATTTTAAGTTTAACTGATTTCGAGGTTTTCTGTTTATCGTTGCCATGGAAATATCGATTTCACTAAAAAGTACATCGTAGCAAACTACAATCTAAGACTACTTATTGGTGTAAATTTCACATCGATCCGACTGAGGAAAGTCTGCTAAAAAGCTGGTTGAAAACAGTTGGTATGGCACCTGAAAAACTGTATCGAAACACCTTAAGGTATATTACAGTGTCCGCGCTGTAACAAACCTAACCCCTTGTCTGATTAAACAGACGTGTCTCGTCGTGCGCTTATTTGCAACCACCACAAGAGAGAAGTCTGGGAGATTTAAACAAGAAGTTCCAGTATGGGAAGGAGCCTCAACCACTCCTGATCATTAGCTTCCTAAACAGCTGACAAACAACCTGCCCTTTTTTCTACGACGTTTTCAATTGATATGATCTGATTTTTGGTTAATGGTGTATTTTGGTTTCATGAGATATTGAAGCATGCTTAGTTTACAGGACGCTTGACTCTACAACGTACCATGACTGCAAGAATACAAGTATGCATTTTGCACCCGCAAGGTTTGAAATGTACATATGTAGGACGTGACATCCTTTTTGTAGCGGAACTTCTTGTTTAAAAATCCAAAGTGATGACGTACCACTGCACAGATCCGTACAGTGTGTCTGTTTTTGATTATAATTCACTCCATTAGCTAGTTAAAATTTGTGAATTTTGTTCAACAAATGCATGAAATGAATTCTCCATAAACCAGCGCCATTCTACAATGACTGCCTTGAGGCTAAAAGCAACCGCAAAATAATGACGGATAAAATCGTTATTAATGATATTAATGTAGATATTCTTTTAAAGTGCACCTAACCCCAAAAATTTTTCTTCGCTTAAATAAATCTACATGTAATTCGAAGCATTTCTACGAAAACATTTTTTGATTCGGTTGAATCCTCGATTTTCTATGCTCTGCTGAAGTCACGTTCGATGTGTTGCACGACCGCGTATAGGGAGTCTGAAGTCTGGTGCCGAGTTATGACGTCTACTCGGGAACCACACAATATAGCGCCTCAGTCATTTTTCTGTATTTGTTTGGGATAATTGAACATAAAAGGATCATTTCTATGTCTTTTGGGACTTAAACTGAATAATTTTGTTTCGAAATTGTGCGTTCTTCATCTTCGGAGACAAAGTTAAGTTTCGATTCGAATTACTCCGAAATAAACTTAATTTCTGAAGTAGAAATTGAGCTCGAATCGACGCGTGATTTATACATAAATATGCGTTCCTCAATCAATACTTCAAGCGGCAACGAGGAAGAAATCTTCGCAGATGAACCGCTTCGAGACCTGGAATGGACAAATAAATGTGAAAAGGAGGTCAAAGCGAATGAAGAGCCGAAAAGAAAGCTCAAGGACCGCTTAGATAGCACTGAAGAAGCCAGTCAATGGTAAGCAATATTCTTGTCACCTATAAACTTTGCTACTCCGACGAACGTTTTAGACATTTATATTTTTGCTTTTGCGAGTATGCATTTCGTAAAGCAATGGTTATTCTGTTAAATGCCAGCTTTTCTCCATTTAATGTTTGCAACAGCCAAGTAACCGTCGCAGTTGTAGGAATTCTCGCTCGAGGCTTTTGTTTAGATGCTTTCGTAGATGTCTGTTTAGCGAGGTTACAGTTTACCAATATGCCATCCAATAAAGCTTGTTTTGGCTCAGTTCTATTTAAGTATTGGTCCATACTTAAAGGTCGTCTATCGAGAGTTTATAGAGAAGTGTATTAAGAGTTGCTTGAGGCGCAGCCATGAGGCAGTCGATCGATTGAAAATCGGCTTGCTCGCGCGCGGGCCTGAAAATGTAAGCCGCAGAAAACAAACTGAACGGAAACAAGCCACATCACTACAGTTTTGACATCCAGAAACGTTTGTCGTTACTACTCCAAATAACTACCATAGTGAATCAAGTTAATTTTCAAGTAAAAACCGTGAAATAAATGACTTTTTCTTCCTCGATAAGCGAAGTGGGTATGTTCCCTCGGTGGTCCGCATTGATACCCATTGATGTTACGATCTGCATGTACACACGGCTGCCGCACTGCTTTTATATTTCCCGGCCTCAGAAAAAAACTTTTAGAGTCAAAATATTTTGTCATTTTTCTTATTTAGTCAATCGAAAGAAATTCGTCTTTGACTTACCTCAAAAATTCCTGAATTGCTTCGCACAAGGAAGAAATGTTGACGCCATACAGTTGCGCGATACTACGGATGAATGCTCGGATTCCACGCTCGTGCTACTGAATTTTGCCGGCTATGTCATTGGTAGAGATAACATCTCGGTAACATTTGGTCGAATTGCTAGTTGACTTCGACCGGGTAGATTTGAAAATAGCCTTAGGAAGTCTACTGGAAGTGCGCGGACAAACTCCAGAGTTCTCAAATTTATGACTCTCCGCACAGTCCCACTTCGCTCATTTGAGTTTACAAAATCCACCGTCTTTTTCGTATGTTCTCGACCATCGCTTTAAACTGGTATAGTATACCTTTATCTAAATCTGGCGTGCTGCTGCAACGCCCAATGATGCACTGGAAGGCGTTTCTACGCACTTTTCGAATGTGTATCGCATCTTTCTGAAGTAAATGAGTGGACGCGAAGGATCGAACGTTCCCGAGTAGACGTCACACAGCCGCTAGAACTCATTCCCCTCAAACGCGGCCGTGCAACAAAATGGCGTCGTTTTAGGTGCAATTTTGGAGACTTTGTCGGGGCACAGAAAATCGAGGATTCAACCAAATCGAAAAATTTCTTCGCATTTAAGTTTCAAATTATAAGTAAATTCATTTAAACGAATAAAAAATTTTGGGGTTAGGTGCACTTTAATAAGCGTTTAATGAATCATCATTTATGTTTCAGAGGATAATATTTCAGCTGAAGTGAAGCACTGGAGGCTTGATGGAGGAGATCAAGAGCTGACGTTAGTTTGCTGATGTGTTATTTGTTCATTTTTACACAATTATAGATTATAGTGTTCATTATCTTAAAGGGAATCTCGGCTGAAAAACAGTTTTGCTCCAAATCATGAGTTGGTGTTTGTGAAAAACTGGTTTAGGGTTAGTGGTTTGAATACAAGGCGATTTGTTTCTGCTTTTAAATTTCCCGCGCGCCGCCATGTTTGTTTTCGCAGAGTTTGATGGGAGATTATGACGTCAATGCGTGGTCGTGCGTTTTCAATACGTCGGCTAAAGTACATTTAATGCTTTTTCCGGCTCAATAATGTACGGTTCTACCGCGAAATCGTCTTCCGTAGACTCCACCTCGAAATCTCCGACCACGCAATGACGTCAAAATTATCATAATGAAACATGAGCGGGATATTTAAACGGAAAATCGAACACTTCGCATTCGAACCAGTTACGGAGATATCGACTTAAAACCCCAAGACTAGTTAAAGAGAACCATTAAGTATACATTGGAGCTAAAACTGTTTTTCAACCGGGATTCACTTTAATCTTTTTGTAACCATCGCTGTCACTTGGGAACTGCAGACGCGATAGCCTATAATGGTTAGCGCTTTGGACTCCGGATCGAGCGGTCCGAGTTAGAGCGCTGGCCGGGCTCACTGTGTTGTGTTCTTGGGCAAAACACTTTACTCTGACTCCTATTGCCTCTCTCCACCCAATAGTATAAATAGGCACCGACGAATTGTCAGGGAAACCTGACAAAAATGCTGTGGGATACCTGCGATGGACTAGCATCCCATCCAGGGGAGTAGCGATCATCCTGGTCGCTTCATGCTATGGGATTTAGAGTTAAGCGCCGGCCTGATAAGCCACCTGGCTTGTAGACAGACTTTAATCGTTTTTAACAACGGCAACGGCAACAAGAACGTGACTAAACAATAGCACGATTTTGGTTGGCGATTCATGAAGTATAATAAAACGAACAAGCGAACCTTCGTCCTGGTACGTATATTCCACACAGCTAAATCTCTACTTTCCATTCTATCTTTAGCCCCAAGTACAGCGCCTCCTTCTTGGAGGGTCGCCTTGACGGTCACAAAGCTGTTTATTTGGATCAAACAGCAGCCTATGTTGAAGCCCCATACGTCCAATTTGGCAATGGACCTGTCATTGTATTTACCATTGCTTGTTGGATCAAACTGTTACCTTCCAACCCATACAATAGGGCAATACTCAGCAGCAATGCTGGTGGATCCAAGAATGGCAGATTTTTCTTCGGTGTCAATAGCACCAATGTTCTACAGCTGGAACATTGGAATTCTGGCGCGAAACACGTTGAGGCAGTGGCTCATATAGTGCTTGAAGAAAAAACATGGCATCATGTTGCAGTGTCTTACGCCATGTCTGTTGAGCTCACTTTTTTCATTAACGGGTTTAAACATCCGAGTAGAGTTCATCCATGGCAGAACCCTGCTAACGGTCCGTTCGATATCGGTAGATACTTCAACCTGGATGGACTGAACAAATATCAGTACTTTCACGGATTTCTCAGCGACCTCTATGTGTTTTCAAGAGCTTTGAATGTGGAGGAAATCGGGAAGTTGATGGGTAAGTATTCGTACCTGAATGCTGCCATGATCACGGTGATCTAGAATGGTCTAAAGGCTTGAGAAACTTCCATATCACAGTGATGGGGGTGATCGTTGTACCGTTCACCATATAGGTGTTAAAATTCGTGGTTCGGTACCGTTTAAGCCGAGACCAAACGGTCACAATATTTGTCTCAACATTCTCTTAACATTTGTTGAGAGCCAATGTTGTTGAGGCCGTTTGACCACTCCTGCTCTCAACAATGTTGAGAGGTGTTGTGACATGTTAAGACGTGTTTGAATATCTCAACATCTTCACAACATTTCTTTTGTTCTTGAAATTTTGAGAGGTTGTTGAGGCCGTTTGACCAGGAATGGTCTCAACATGACTCAAAGAATGTCGAGAGAATGTTGAGACAAATGTTGAGACGGTTTGATCGGGCCTTTATGGTGTTAAAATCTAAAATTTCCACTGTTATCCCGGTACCTTTTAGGATATTTGGCTGCAAAAAATGAAAATGAATTCGAGCCACACCCACAAAGTCAAAGATTCTAGTGATATATTTTAAGGGAGAAACGAGAACGAGAGGATGATGGTTGAGATTTTTCTTCAACTCCCATCGAGTCTCAGGGCGCGGTCAAACGAGTCGACCGTATGCGAGATTTGACATCATTTGCTTATGAGCTGTGATCAGGTTCAAATTCGACGAGAGCGCACGAGAGTCGATCAGAGCGCGCGAGAGTTTGTGGTCAAACTAGAATGAGAGTCTGAACTCTCGCCAACTCTCTTCGAATCAGTATTCTTAAGTTAAACTCGAGACAGTGTTTCATCCGATTTCCAAACACCTCGAATTTCGTCAAAAAAATTCAACTCTCTCTCTCTGTCGGTGTCTGGAAATCGGATGAAACACTGCCGCTCGTGTTTGATATATTAATCTAAGATCATTTTGACGTAAAGCGAAGTTCTCCCAAAGAAAACCATTCAGTATGTACTAAAGATAGTAAGGAGAATATTGACTTGTATCGTCTCCCTTGTTAGGTCGCTCTTTGCCTTGTACTTTCTCGGATTGGGCCTCTAAGCCTATATTAACACCACGGCAAACGCCAAGAGAAAAATGTCGAACCAAGTCATGTCCAGGGATTGGTGGATGCCAAGAGGTGCGCGCCTGGAAACCAGGTAAGTATCCGTGTTATTTACACTGTACATGCGCCCGTGTCTCCTCTTCCCTGCTTCTTCTCCGAGATGAATCCCCCACCCCCCACCCCCCCTCTCACCACCATGTATCCCCTATATTACCCACCCATAAAAATATTAACATACATACATGCAAAATTTACATACATACTTTACATACAAACTCAGAAATCTTTCTGACCTTTATGACTTTCCTTTTCTTTGGGGACAAACCTTCGAAAGTTTGTTAACGAATCATCGCACGTTTTATGATAAATGAAACATGTTTTCGCGCGTGTCGCTAATTAGATGTACACGATTGTAAAAGCTGTGTAAATGTCCTACACAGGGGGGGCAGGCAGCGCCCTTTGATCTTGCCGCTTTTCTGCAATACATGATCGCACAAGTAAAGAAATCTGTCAATCATTCGAGAAACGTACCTCTACGGGAGTTTGCAAAGGAATTTCATCCATGGTGTCCCACAATGACCAAAGTTCAGTTAAACAGCGACCGAATCGTTCCCATGGATGTTTGGACGTGGAATCGCCAACATATTTCTGAACGAACACAAACGCACGTCATGTCAGCCATTGTCCGCCATGTTTATTTTAAACAAACCAGTACTTAGTCTCGCTCGGCCAAATTTCTAAAATGTGCAATCATATATACTAGGTCCCAGGCCTCGCTGCTAGCCCCCTGGTCCTACAGTTCCAACTGGCCGTTTTAAGGTCATTCCTTAGTATTGCACTGCGCATCCTTTCTGCGCATAATTTCGCGCGTAATTAGCGCGCGCACATTAAAAACATGGCGGCTTTTTCATTGTGGCTATGCTCGCCAGAGAGGTAAATGATTGTTTTCTCGTAAACGAGCGTGGTGACCTATCATTTTTTTTCGCATATTTAAGTCTAGTAATCATCTTCTTTCTATACAAGGAGTATAGACCAATTCTCAGTGCAGGGAAATTAATAATCACTGAAAACGTGAAAAAATACGTGTTTTTGGTTGATTTTGTAAGGAATTATGAGGTATTTTTAGTCGATTATATCTCTTTCGCGGGGCTGGTGACCTATTCTTTTTATTCTATATTTTGAAACATTACATCACAATGTTCAACTAGGGAAAGTTTCAGAAACTTCTCAGTGTAACTTCTATTTCGATGGAATTACCTTAAGTTAATTTCTTCTGCTTTTTATTTAACACACAGCCGACTGTAGAGAGGTGCTATTATCTGGAAACAAAACCAATGGCATCTACACAATAAGTCCACTAAACAACGAAGACGAATTCGAAGTGTTTTGCGACCAGGAAACCCAGGGGGTGGCTGGACGGTCATCCAGCAAAGGAAGGATGGGACAGTGGACTTTTCGAAGGCGTTGAATGAATACAAAACAGGTTTTGGAACAGTTGGTAGCGAATCAGAGATATGGCTCGGGAATGAAAAAATTCACGGCTTGACCACCAAGAATACCGAACTTTTGATCCAGTTAGAAGCTTTTGATGGAAAAGAAGGATTTGCAATTTACAGCGACTTTCACGTTGGAGGCGAAGACGAACTGTATCGACTCACGCTTGGAGAGTTCTCGGGCAATCTACCTAATAAACTGGGGATGCATAATAATTCGATCTTCAAGGTGGGAAACTGTGGAGGCCAGCCTGGAGCTGGCTGGTGGTTCGCGTCAGCATGTGGCGAGGTGTTGTTGAATTCTAAATATGGAAACGCCCTTGATTCTATGAAGTGGAACGACTTTCCCAATGAAGGCGATACTAATGGAAAACTCCAGAAAACTAGTATGAAAATAAGGAGGACGGAAGGTGAGGCTTACTTGACGTTCAAACTAGTACTTCCACCGAAAACTAGATAACTGTTATACAATCATATAGATAAAATGCTGGGAGGGATCTTGCGATGTAAATCTTTGTCAATTCAGGAGCCAATTGCAATAAAAGTCCACAGGCACATTACAAGTTGATGGAATACATCATTACTGCTGTTCGAATTACAGTCAATCACGCTTGAAAAATCTTGCGATGTAAATCTTTGTCAATTCAGGAGCCAATTGCAATAAAAGTCCACAGGCACATTGCAAGTTGATGGAATACATCATTACTGCTGTTCGAGTTACAGTCAATCACGCTTGAAGACACTTAGAAATTTAACGTGACGCGATAGAGAGAGAGAGAGGAAGGGAAGGAGGGATGGGGAAAAATGGGGGAGGGGGATGGGTGAGAGAGGGAGGACAGGAGATGAGAGGGAGGGGGATGGGATGGGATGGGAAGATAGGAAGAACAGGAGGGAGAGAGGGAGCGATGGGGAATATGGGATGGAGGGAGGGATGGGGAAAAAAGGGGAAGGGAGATGGGTGAGAGAGGGAAGACAGGAGATGAGAGGGAGGGGGGATAGGATGGGATGGGAAGATAGGAAGGACAGGAGGGAGGGGAGGAGCGATGGGAAGATGGGATGGAGGGAGGGATGGGGAAGATAGGGAGTGATGTGAGTGAATGGGTGGTTAAGTGAATGAATTTCGTTTGATGAAGTACATTATTTGTGTAAAATTAATGTTTGACTTTTTTATTGCCAGGTTATTTTAAAGACTATACTTTAAAGTTCCTCAGGAAGACATCCGACGTATCCGACGCAAACTTACTTCAATGGCCCACCGTCTTAACAGAGTTCAAGGCTTTTACTGTGTGTCTCTGGCTTAAAGTACAAATTCAAACAGACATGGATAAGATGACCCTGCTGCGATATTATGAGATCAAAGATGGAAACTTCACTGTGATGTTAAACACTAAAGACGCTACGAATCCAAAATTGATCGTAGCCATTTGGCCGAGGTACGTGTTTGAGTTCCTTAGGGCCTCCACAGACTAGAGAGATAGTTGTCGATAATAAAAAGTTGTCGATAACAAAAAAGCCAGTGTGTGAAGCTAGTAGTCGATAACTAAGTCCCTTAGTTATCGATAACTAGCTTCACACACTGGCTTTTTTGTTATCGACAACTTTTTATGATCGACAACTAAATAGTTGTCGACAACTCTCTCTCTCTAGTCTGTGGAGGCCCTTACTTTGTTTAACTGTTTCAAACACGAGAGACAGTGTTTCATCACCTTTCCAAACATCGAGGAGAGAGTTGAAAATACGACGCGCAGCGGATTATTTTTGACGAAATTCGAGGTGTTTGGAAATCGGATGAAACACTTTCTCGAGTGTTTGATATATCTTCTCAATCGAAACTAGAACTAAGGAGTAAATGTAGAAATAAAATCGTAAACATATCTGCTAATTAAGACCAGGTATACAAACCACCGTCACGGTTATGATTTCCTTTGTTTTAACTTGATGAATTATTAATTCGTTTGAGAAGTTTAAAGAACCCGTGTTGTATGTAATGAAAGGAAATGATATTTTTGTATATAATAAGTCCGTATATGCTACATTATACAGCACAGCATTTTACAGTTCAAAGTCACACAAAAACGAGTGCAAATATGAGACCTAAAGGCTCGAAAAAAATACACGCTGAATAACCTTGTTGAATAACCTCTTACATGGCAAAATATTTAGCTGGCGCCAAACTACTTATATCAGATTATTTGTGAGTATATTAAAAAAACATCACCGAAGCATTTTCTTTCCAGAATGTCAATCGATCAATTAAGAAAAACGCTTGAAATGGTTTGCCATTTGTGAGGGTACAATCAAGCGGGTTTCTGTGGTTTTGTGTACACTAGATGATGTACGTTTCTTGTTTGTTTCCAGTACCGGGTTATACAGAATAAGTGTCAATTATTTTGCATTGGATGGAGACTGGCGTCACGTGTGCGTGTCCTGGACAAACCTGGACGGGAAGACTGACTTCTACATGGGGAACACTCATAAGTCATTCACGAATATAGGAAAGGGACGGTGTTCAATGGCGGGGGGAGAATTTTGGTTGGAAGCACGTTCGCAGTGAATAATCCACAACAGTTTGAGGGAGAAATAACATACATGAATTTGTGGGATAAAGTTCTATCGCAAGCCGCCATTCAAAATCTCGCGCATTCGTGTGAAGCAGAAACAGGGAACGTTTTACAGTGGAGTTTCTTCGCAGCCATGGCGACGGGTGATGTGCAGTACGTTCCGTCGTCTGCGTGCTTGTCAAAAGGTATGGGTGTTAATTATTCTTGGACGTAAAAGGTCATAGTGTTAAGCCCGTGCCAAACGAGGATGAGAGTTGCTGAGAGTTGGCTCTCATGCGAGTTTTCTTCAACTCTCGTCGACTATCATCACCTCGGGCCTAACGAAAGCGAGAGTCGTCTAAAGTTGAGCAGGTTCAAATTCGACGAGAGCGCACAGGAGTCACTGAGAATGCATGAGAGTTTCAGGCCAAACGAGAGCGAGAGTTTGAACTCTCACAGTGCCTCTTTCCACCGAGAGTAAATGGGTTCCGGTAAATTGTCAGGGCAACCTGACAAAAAATGCTGGATGGTAACCTGCGATAGACTATATATAGCATCCCAACCAGGGGAGCATCAATACTCCTAGTCGCTTTACGCTATGGAAACTGGAGTTAGGTTCCGGCCAATCTCGTACCCTCCACAGCGGCCAAACGTGACGCGCCTGCGCAGTTCCCGCCAAAATCCACTGCGAAGTGTCCTAATTACGAAGTCCTCCACGTTTCGTCACTTTAAAGCTCAAACTTAGAGATTTACTGAAACTTAAGCTTTGTACTCGGAGTATGCATAGATAATGTAATAATTGTTATCCACCAAGTGTCTCAGCTCGTATTTAGTTTACCACTGCATGTTCTATAACGTTTCCTTACAAACTTCGCGGCCATACGCCGCCATTACGCATCAATCTCTTGCAAACCAAGGCAGCGAAAACCGGAAGTGCGCCGGATTTTTGCGTTTGACCGCTGTGTGCTCGTATCCAGATTCAACGGTCTCCTCGGTCAGCGGTAATCGTCTCCAGGTTAGGCTCTAGAGGAATGGAATAAAATCTAATATTTTAATTGGCTGTTCGAGTAGAAAAATTAGATATTTATTCCATTTCTCCAGAGTCTAACCTGGCGACGACTACCGCTGACCGAGGAGACCGTTCACTCTGATCTGGGTACGAGATTGGGTGCCGGCCCTTCTGCTTGTATTAAAGCTCATTTTGTGTGTATTTCTTGCTGTTTTAGAATTGTATCACTGGAATTTCAACCACTCAAGTACAACAGAAAGCGCCGACATGAACAAGAATCACATCGCCAGAATGACTGGCGCACGGATATCCGCTGACCAGCATTCCCTCGTGATCGAAGATCAAGGTCACTTTCTGGCGGAGAATATTAGTCGAGATATCAGTACTGAACAGGGATTCACAATCTCGTTTCCAATGAAACAGACAGGTAACTATTGGATATATTTTTGACAAATTGTAGTTTTAAGGACGTTCGTGCCCATTGCTAGTGCGCATCGCTACTGCGCACGCTATTCATGCCGCACGCGCGCGCCACGTCATGCATCGAGCGCGCGCGCTGAAAATGGAACTGGACAAATATTGTGCTGGAGGCCGCTTCAATAACTTGGCGAGGATTTTACTCTCTTGGATGCACGGTGACCCCTGTTTTTCTTTTCATAGATCACTTTCTTTACTGATTCTCTCCGTTTTGACAAAAAACAAAAAAATTCTGAACGTGAGAAGTTTTGATTATTTCGCTTTTTCTACTCATTTGCGATCAAATTTTTCTACGAATGCGGGTGTGCATGAGTTACAAGTAGCCTTCTGGAAGGCTAATTTTACCTAAAGGAATTACATTAGCTGCAAAAATGTACTTAAATAGGCCTATTTGCGTTGAAATCAACACATCGATCTTATCTAGAGTTCTCCATTTTACTTTTTTTTTTGCTAATAGCAATGAAGCCGATATCGCTTCACATGACCAAATACTCTAGAAATACTACGGTCTTCAATGCGCTTTATCTCCGAAACGAGCACGGTGAACCCCCAATTTTTTTGCCTTTCTGACATGAGTTGGTCATTATCTAACTGCAGCAAAAGTTTAAAAAAAATCTGAACGTGGAAAGAATTTGGCGCGAACGTCCTTAAGGGTGTTGGTCATGCTTATGTCACGCCATATTTAAAGTGCATGGTCACGCTAGTGTAACGGAAGTCGCGTTTAACCATGTTTTCATTATAAAATATTAATAGTCTATTTGGCCGTGTTTTATTTTTAGAAGTCTTTTATTCAGTTCCAATTTAACAGAACGTCATTTTTCATTAACATTTGTTATTTTGCCGTGGTGGACTTATTTTTTATGGATTAATTCGAAGAGCTCGTTCCCAGGCTCCTTGCTACCATTTGACAAGGCGCGCTCTAACCGTTGCCATCTTCGGCAAAACTTATATTCGTACAATTTTTGTATCGGAAAAGCGAGAACATTTGTATAAAAACAATGTTGTATTCAGTTCCAACTGTAAACTTCGTGGTAAATCTAAAACTCGTTTATTACTCAATTTTCTTGCCTTCCTTCTTATTTAATTTCGCAGGGAAAAGAAGACTAGTTGTAGGAAAATAACACATGGAAAAAATAACGCGCCAATAAATAGTTTAGCAAGTAAAAGAAAAGCAGTATATTACGCTTTGAGTCGCGCCAGATTTTAATAACTTCTCTAGCAATTTGTGTCGCAGTTTATTATATAATAATCGCGCTTTTGGACTTCATTTCGTGACAAACACAAATTCACGTGGTCATTTAATATGCAAATATGTAAACATGTATCTCTTTTCTATCCCAAAATGCAAATTCGCTCGATGGTGTCAGTGCGTAGTCGTCTTGAAGTTACGGGTTAAGTTTTGTGTTTATTTGGTTCGTTATTTCGTACGCTTCTTCATGGTAAGTTGAATAAGTCTTGTTTCCATATATTTTATTTTCATCAAGTTGAATGTTTTGTCGCTCTGATGCTGAGCTCCTTGTTCGCTTGCGATGAAATGTCAACACGACATATTGTACTTTCTGTTTTGTTAGCTTGTCTATGTTTTAGCTAGTTGAGTTTGCTAAGCGGCGGCGTAATTCTCGTTATTAATCGAAGCTAATTACTGAGAATTTCCGTCTAAATTTACGGTGCTTTTTAAAGGCTTAGAATATCACAACGATCATCGAAAAATCAGTTTAATTGCCTTTGCAAAACGAAAGCTAAATCTGCCATCGCGCGAGCGCTTCTGGGTACGTTTGAGTGGCGCGGGAATTTTTAAAATGGCGGGAACGACAACAACAACAACAACAACAATTTATTTTTACCTTGAAAAAAATTGTATCGCAAAAATAAGAAATTACACGAGAAAAACAACAACACAACCACATCAGTATTAAATAGATAATCAAGTCTTTATCCTTTTTCTCGTGTTTGTCTCTAACAACAAAACAACAGCACCTGCTTGACTACTGTCGCCATTTTGATTTCGTCGTAATCTTTGGTCAGCAAGCAATGCGCGCAACGAAGCAATCATGGTCGCGGTGATCATGTGGTGTTGTTTAATTCGCCGATCATTTTACTAACAATCATCACTCCTTTAGACCCCCGGCGGAAGGGGAGGGTGGAGTGGGGGGGGGGGGGGGGGAGGCGTCAACTAGTACCCTCCAGGGCACCCGGTTCCTTGTCACTGATTTTGCTCTTTCCCAAGTATATCTATAGCCCACTCCTTCGAACTCTTGCAACATGGACCGCAACCAGTTGTTCTTAGGCCGTCATCTTGTCCTTTCCTTGTGGGTGGTAATCTAAGGCTTGCCTTGCTACGTTAGCACTTTCTTTCCCAAGACCATCGGGGATTTTGTTATTTCCCGACCGTCCAAGACATTCCCGACTTATAAAAACACGACGTTTTATCGATTTTATTATTCTCTCCTCATTGTTCTTTCTCAGCAGCCTCATCCCCAGGGCCTTCTCTCTTTTTTCAAGATGGCGTTTGAAAAAATAGAGAAGGCCCTGGGACGAGTTGCTTTCACAGCAGCTCTTCGTTGCGTATTCTGTCCAGTCACTGGACTGATGGATTTATATAAACATTTACTTTTCAGTGATGGTGTCTGATATACTTCAGGATGATATTAAATCCCTCGAGGTGCTTCGCGCAGCATTTCCAACTTTCGTCCGTGACCACGCAGTGTGGAAGCGTTGTTACTCCGCTGACCAGTTATCCTGGAGCACTGCAGAATTCCACTCCAGTTGCGACCATAAGGGACCCTCCTTGACTGTTATACGCGTTGGCGAATACGTGTTTGGAGGCTTCGTGGAGCAGAGCTGGGGAGGTAGGCAGTAAATAGATATCATTGTACTAGCGAAGTTTATAAATCGAGCCGAAGGCGAGGTCCATAAACTTGCAAATGTTAGGGCCAACGGGTTGATGCGAGCCTTCCGGCCCGCATACGTCAACAATTCAATTAGCGCGGACAATTCAGAACGTTAACCAGTGGTATGATAAAATACATCTTGACTGAATTCGGTCGAGCCGGACGGTAAAACGCCAGACTCGTACCCAGTCGCTATTTATGTGCTTTGGAGATGAGAGAAGATTGGATACGAGAG
The DNA here is from genome assembly GCA_029204205.1 of Desmophyllum pertusum. Classification (NCBI taxonomy): domain Eukaryota; kingdom Metazoa; phylum Cnidaria; class Anthozoa; order Scleractinia; family Caryophylliidae; genus Desmophyllum; species Desmophyllum pertusum. The sequence continues at coordinate 1,264,448 of MU826365.1, forward strand.
TAGATCGAGGCGCGTGGGGAGTTATGGGAAGGGTCGAAGGAAATGCTACTTTTCCTTTGTCCCTTCCCAGAACGCCCCACGCGCCGCATAATTAATCTCGCTCCAGATTTCCCCGGCTAAATTGTTTCTAATCAGATAAATAGCGACTGGGTACGAGCCTGGTAAAACGCCATGACCTCGGGCAAAATATTTTCCGTCCGGATTTACCACTCCGTCAATAACCTCATCGTTTTGCGTGAGAGTTTTAATAAATAGCCTAAAAATAAATATCAAATGCGGTAAATGTTGTCGTACTCTTTTAATTAGTCTGTTTGTTTAATTTATCATAGAATGCGAAGTTTCGCCAATTATAACATAAACGTTTTCTGGAAAGAAATTATGGTGAATTTTAAGCTTGGTAGAAATATGAGATGTAAATATGCTACTCGGAAAAAATCCAAGTTCTCCCAACAAGAGTCGAACCTATGACCTTCCACACACCTGTCGGATGTTCTACCACTGAGCTACAGGAGACTCGTGGGAGCTTAGGCCATATAACTAGGGTCAAATAAACGTTTCTAATATCTTTTTCCTTGTTTTCTTTTTTCTGTGATTAGGCAGGCCATCAGACATCGGAAATCAATTCGAAGGTTTCCTGTTTTAGCCTGTCGAACCCGTCAAACCAGTCACCTCGATTTTTTCCAATCCAGCAAGACAAGGCATCTGCCAGAACAGATGCACAGCTTGGTCCAAGCTTCGGGCAACGAGATCTTGAGCTCTTTGAAGACGAACATGGCCGTTTGATGGGCTTCAGTGGATTAGGCGCTGCGTTTAACGTGACGAGTGTTTCAATGTCTTCTGCTGAAGCTCGTAATTACTTTGCCGGCTCTCAGTACTTTTACCCAGATCAAGTTGAAGTGTTTTATTATCACGGTAAGTTGATATTGAAGCGGTATTGAACCCTTTCACTCCCAAGACTGCTTAGCTAAAAACTGAGTAAAAATCTTAAAATTCATTTTGCAACATTTTCGGCGAAACTAATAGTACTACATGAAAGAAATGTTATAACCACCTTGTACAGCATAATAAACATTATTACATAAGTACTGAGATTTACTCACGATAAAACGATTGCGTATAAATGATACATAAAATCCATTAGCCAATAGGAAACGCGAACGATGAAAACTCACTAGTGAAAAAACGTCGTTCGTCCAATCACAAACGCGAACGACGAAAACTCACTAGTGAAAAAAAATCGTATTGGATTTTCCCGCCATTAGTTGACAGTTGTTTGTCGCTATAAATTTAAACAAGGTTTCAAGATTCGTTCCGACTTTTTTAAATGTCAAGAAAATAATTCAAGCGGATACAATGAAAAAACTGTAATGGACCAAATATCAAGAAACCGAAGCAGCCGAAAGCCTGACATCGACTTCGAGAACAAACACAACATCGTCCGACTGCCGTTTATTGAAGTGTCGTCGCAAAAACTTTCGTGGCGGATTGAGCTCGCTACTGGAAAGCGGCGAAGGGAAATTTTGCCGTCAACTAACTTCAGGTAATGTGGGGGAAGATAATTAATATTGATTATGGATCGATTTTATATCGAATCCACGGAAAGTCGACAAACTTCAACTTTGATTCATTAATTCAGCTACGAGCTCGCTGCATGCAAAGCGGCATAGCTGACTTAATGATTTTTTGTGCCGTGGATGTAAACAAAATCATGTTCATTCCTCGTTTACTGACTGGAGTACATTTTAATTGGCATTTCTTGAATTGATTCAGCTGACTATTTGCTCTGTAGAATATTTTTGATGTCGAATTAAACTTGCCGAATTATTTGCAGTTGAGCTGAGTTAAGATTATGTGAAACTTTGCTTCGCCTCGGCGACGGCGATTTTGAAAAAATATATTTTTTACTCAACATTGTATATCTCAGTACTCATGTAATAAACAAATGTACTACATGAAAGTACTGCTCAACAGCTTTCATTTGAATGGTCACACGCTAAGGTTTCATCCACAGACTTAAAAGTTAGAACCACCTTGTACAGCATAATAAACAGTACCACATGAAAGTACTGCTCAATAGCTTTCACTTGAATGGTCACACACTAGGGTTTCATACACAGGCTAAAAAGTTAGAACCACATTGGGAGTGAAATGGTTAGACTGCTAACGTGTAAGAAACGTCGGTTGTGGGTGGATTGAAAAGAAACCAAAAAAGGAAAATAAAACTGATTGCTCACTGATGAACCAAGTGGTATCTCACAGCTTTTATATTTTTAAGATTTCGACGGAATTTTCCCGCCATAATATGCCGCGTCCCGGTCACATCTTCCACCTGATTTCCCGCCATAACGTATCGTGTCCGTCATGCACATCTTCCAGCTTATTTTCCCGCTATAACGTGCCATGTACGTCACACTGTATGGATTGTACACTGCAAAATCAAGTCACTCGTGCAGTATTTCACGATATACCACGAGAACGTATTTCATAATTATCACACCCTCCATTTTCTGGCAATTTTTAATGTTATTATTTTTATTTCAGTTCCATCAAAGCCAGTAGGTCTAGAAAATGGAACAATACCAGATTTAGACTTCAGTAGCTCGTCAAATGGTATCGGATTTCAAGCCTATCTCGCGCGGTTAAATGAATTGCGCCATGATGGGCACTGGTGTTCAGAAGGTACATTACCAAGTGAATGGCTGCAAGTATTCTTGGGTAAACAATACACGTTGACGCATATTGCTCTTCAAGGAATCGGTGGAGATAAGGACGTAACGACCTTTAAAGTGAAGTATGAGAAAACTAAAGAGGGAACAAACTGGATAACCTACAGCAAGTCGATTGACGGTAACGTAACTGATAAGGTAATGTTTGCTTCAAATACGTTGAAAGGTTTGACACTGTCTAAGAAAACGCTTCTGGAGACGCTGTGGCCTAATGGTTAGCGCACTGGACTCCGGATCGAGCGGTCCGGGTTCGAGCCCTGGCCTGGGTCATTGTGTTACATTCTTGGGCAAGACACTTAACTTTCATAGTGCCTCTCTCCACCCAGGGGTATAAATGGGTACCGGCGACAAAATGCTGGGGTGTAATCTGCGATGGACTAGCATCCCATCCAGGGGGAGTAGCAATACTCCCAGTCGGCTTCATGCTAAGGAAACCGGGATAAAGCTCCGGCAGTGTACGTGGGCTAGTTTTGCCCGAGTGCGGCTTTACCTAATAAAACACTAAAGACATTTCGATTGAAAAAAGGAAGTAAAAGCTAAATTTACTACGTTTTAGTAAAGGCTCTTGCACGTATAAATTGAACCTTAAAGGGATCCCCGACTGTTGGAACAAGTTGCCGTTGAAGTGATAGAAAAATAATCTGAACCTAAAATTTGTTGAAAACCGCGCAATATTATTTCAGTGTTAACGAAAAAACTGGCTACAAATCTCTGCCATTTTAGGTTTCAAATTACCGCGCGCCACCATCTTGGATTTTATGACGTTTCATGGTTGCCCCTTTTGTTATACAACAAAAGAGCTATTGTTTTACTGACAATAGCGGCAACCACAATACGTCATATAATACAAAATGGCGGCGCGCGGTTGAAACCTAAAATGGCAACCTCGATTCCAGGCTCTCTCTCCTTTTCCTCCCTTGTCGTTGAGTAGAGAGACCCTGGTTGCGGCTGGTCACGTGACCACCCAGATTCTGGGTGGTAAAAAAATATATTCGGAGGGAGGGTGGTAGAGTGTTAGAGTTGTTGCTGTGACAAATCTACCATGAGAGGGTGAGAGCGTTGACTCTGAGTCGCAACTCGCCGACGCAGCAGGTCTTCAAACAACTCGCAAGAAAAGAAAGCTGGTTATTCAAGCTTCTACAGGCTTTGCCAGGCCGAAGATCACTGCGATAATCTTTTCTCGGAAACTGCTTGCGTAATTCTCAGAACTGCACAACTACGACGATCGATCGGACGTTTTTACAACGGAATTTTGTCCACGAAGAAAGCCGATCATTTCAAGAATTAAGTTTACATGTAAGCTTGGTATGTGAACAGCTTTAAGGTAACGAGTTTAAGTGATCGTTAAATTGTATTCACTGCAAAAACTGCCGATGGAAAAAAATTCCTTCGTACAGTCCGTTTGACATAAGCTTAATTATTTCGTGCCGTACAAGTTTGTTTATTTTCAAGGAACCGCTTCGAGCGGTTGTTGTTGTAGATTTTTTGACACAAGAAAACTATATTATGGTCAAACTAACACAGAATCAGTTAGAGAAAATAGTAAGCTACTCTTTTATCCTAAAATTTGGACTATTTCGCTCCAAATGAATTTGTAAATGAATGCCGTTGTGTTTTAATTTAGTGAGTTCGCAGGGTCAGCTGTGAACGAGCTCGCCAAGCTTATTGTTGTTTTTCAAAGTTGGTTTGAGACCAAGGTGTCTGGTTTACAACCTCGTTTAGCTTTACGATCATGAACCTCTCTGCTTAGTGTAAAAGTGAATCTGAAGTCGATGGTTCATCGTTATATTAAATGAGCCGGTAGCTTATAAATTTTGTGTTCGCAAAGCGAATTGCAAGGCAAGGCGAATTTTCCATTCTCGTAATTTTCGCGCCGCTGCTTTTGTGGCTCGAAAATATCCGTCACGTATACATTTTCATGTCATGAAGTTGTAAGGAATAAAAACAAACGTTCCATACAAATAGCCTGTTTCACTTTTTAACATAATCTTGCCGTATAAAATGCTGTTCCATTTTGAACCAACTCGATTTGCCCCTTCGATCCCTTGGTTAGTAATTATTGTTCACCTTGACAAAACGGCCTCAAAGACCCACCCTCCCTGCGGTATTGTTTGTAACCGCATAGTCACGTGACCAGCCGCAACCAGGGTCTCTCTACTCAACGACAATGAAGGAAAAGGAGAGAGAGCCTGGAATCGAGGTTGCTAAAATGGCAGAGATTTGTAGCCAGTTTTTTCGTTAACACTGAAATAATATTGCGCGGTTTTCAACAAATTTTAAGTTCAGATTATTTTTCTATCACTTTAACGGCAACTTGTTCCAACAGTCGGGATCCCTTTAACATTTCGCTAAGAAATCGCTCAGTTTAAGTCCAATTTAAGTGATGAGTGTTAATCATTATATGACCAAGTGACTTTTTGTTCTAGGTTCTTCGGTTCAACATGCCCGGAGCTGTGATAAAAGAAGCGTTCTTTCCGCCTTTTGAAGCTGTCAAAGTTCAACTGGACATCCCGGGGCAAAAGTGCTATGTATGAAAATGAAATTGTATGTTTACGATGCAGGTTGGTAACCTTTACTTTACATTGACTCTACCTTGATTTGAACTGATTATTTTCTGTCAATGAACCTTCAAAACATTTAATAGTGCACAAGCGTGTTATAAGTAATATTCAAACACTCAGAGACAGTGTTTCATCGCATTTCCAAACACCGAGAAGAGAGTTGAAAATATGACGCGTAGCGGAGTTACTATTTGTGACGAATTCGAGGTGTTTGGAAATGTGATGAGACACTGGCTCGAGTGTTTGATATATCTTCTCCATCGAAATTGAAACTAAGGAGTAAACGCAGAAATAAAATCGCGTAAAAAATCTATGCCAATTAAGATCAAATATCAACCACCGTCACGGTTATGATTTCCTTTGTTTTAACTCCCACGCAGGAGTATAATATATAGGTGCCGGCGAATTTTTGGTAAAACCTGACAAAATGCTGGGGAGTAACCTGCGATGGACTTGCATCCCATTGCCCGTTCCGAAGTTCAAATGGAGACTGGGGACGAGTTTTTAAATTTAAATTCAATTAAAAATTGGAGCCCGTCACAAGAAAGATCACATTAAAATTAGTCAGTTTACCAAGTTTGAGGTTGTTTCGTTAGATTGCAACCATGTAGAAGGCTTTCAAAAATCAGACAATTTAGAGACTTTGTATGGATTTGGGGGACGCCATATCTGAATTAGAGACGTTTGTATGGAATTTGGGCGACCTTTGAAAGCTCACAGCCTGGTTACTATGTAATGTAACATAACCAAACTTGGTGAACTTACTCATTTTCATGCGATCTTTCTGGTGATGGGATTAATTTTTTAATATGACGTAATTTGAACAATAGGTAAATTAGTGCCCAGTCCCTTTTTGAACTTCGGTACGGGCAATTCAGGATGGATCAAGTACCTATACTCCTAGTTGCTTCATGCTACGGAAATAAGCGAAGGATTGGAACGGAATTTCCCATTTACTTTAATGTTTTTTCATGTATTGTATCTTTCTCTCTGTTTAAGGATGTTCGCAAGCTCATGGCCTTGAAAATGGGAAGATTCCCGATGAAAAACTAACGGCGTCGTCAACTGAAATACGCGACAACGATACCAACAAGTATTTCTGGCCTCTTAGAGGGCGCCTCAACCACGCTGGGGGGTCAAAATCGTGGGGACCTTACAGGCATTCAGTCTATGGTATCGCGGGAAATTGGTTCCAGGTGATTACGTTTGAAGCTTATTTATTTAAACTAGTAATACCTGACTCGCAGGTCCTCGCGAAGCTGGGATGGGAACTATTTTTTGAGGGGTGCGAGGGTGATATAACCAGGCTTTAGATATCGACTGGAGTTCTCTAGTCTCCCGACATCTGCATGTAAGCCTTTCCTGTTCACGATCTTGTTTTCGACTGTTCATCGAGGGAAGAAGAATCGACAACCGCCGTGTTTTTGTTATCTTATAACGGAGCTCTTAACCCCCATTTCCCCCGCACTAACGTCCACATTCTTACTCTCATTACCCCCTCCCCCGAAACGTCCAGTGAAGAGAAATTTATATAAATAACAGAAATACCTACCTGTAAAAATCTCAGCCTTTTCAAATGAACGTTTAAAAAGTTTATGTACGTAGTTAGGCGAAAAAGTTTTAAATAAAACAAAACTCTAGCCACTCTCTAAAATCATAATCTTTCGCATGCACCGAACTGTGAGCGACTGACGTTCAGCCGGACGGGTTGCGTGACACCGCTTAGAATATTTCCTGAATTTCCGACGAATTTACATCAATTAATTTCATGCAAAGAACTTTCAATGAAAACCGTTTCCTTTCCTTGAAACATTTGAAAACGGTATTTTAATTTTTCAACGCGTCTGGATCCAGCACTGGAATATAGAGAGCCCGGGGTGGGTGGGGGGGGGGGGGGGGGGGGGACTCCCATATAAAAGTGACGGGGATGTTCGTCGTCTCGTTTAGGGATCTAAATTACGGATTTTGAGGTACTACAGAGAAAGGAACGGGACTTATTTCACTGGAAATTTGAATGTTTCGGAATCTCACTGTACGCTGACTACGATAATGGGTCTTTTTGCAGGTTGATTTACAAAAGAAGAGGAGGTTACATGTATCGCGACCCAGGGAAGGAGTTCCCACCAGCAATGGTCAACGAAATATCAAATCGCGTCCAGTTCAGAGGGAAATGATTGGAAATTCTATAAGCACAACAATGACGTAAAGGTATTTTATTGCGCCCCTATTCAGATCCAAGATTGCCTCGCCCGAGGACTTAAATCAAGGAACCGACGATGACGCTCTTTATACTTATACTCTCGTCACACAATCTTTCCTCTCTCTCTCTCCTACGCAGAAGCTCTTTGAGCTCGTCACGCAATCTTTTCTCCCACATTGCCATGAGGCGCTTACCTACCAAATCACGGATTAGGACGCGACCTGAAAAATTATGACCTTAATTTCTCCAGTTCGTTGTTCGTAATCTGTCTCAATCAGTTGCTCAATGTTAACCATCCTTGTTCTTTTTTCAGTTGGTATATTATTACCTCTTTGGTGTTTTTATACCTTAGTGAACTATTACTTTGAGGTTTACTTCGAAAGGTGCTTAAATAATCCGTTGATTTGAACAGTTTGAAAAATTAACAAATGATCGTGCGCATGCGTGATATATGATTCAGTATTAACAAGAGAGGATGATCTAAGAGAAGCATTCTCTTCCAATGATAATTTTTTGAAATCTATTTTTAATGTTCAGTCCATAGCTGAGCTATTTTAAGAGCGCTACCTGATTGGTCAGTTCGAGTAACGTGATGTCGGAGCCTCGATCAGAAGAAAATAAAAATAACTTTCACAGCATGCGCGAAACTATTAATAGATTTCCAAAAATTATCTTGGGGCACGAGAAATCCTTCTCTTAGTGCCTGTTTATATGGAGAAAAGTTGTCCCTGGTAGGAGGGTCACCCTCCATACCGAGCAACCCCGGGCGAGATAACTTTTCATACATTTCTTTATAAATAGCAGCGAACCGTTTACATGAGAAATCGCAAAGTTGGTTCGGGGGGCAGGGTGACCCTGGGTTGAGGGTCACTCGCTTTGAAGGTAGGGTGACCCTGGTGGGGTGGGCCAACTTTTTTCAACACTTTGGCTATTGTTGTTTCACCTACCAGAGACAAGTCGAGACATATAGAGCATGAGCGAGCGCGAGAGGGCCAAGTTTTGGCTCGGTAAACAGTGACAACTTTTTTCATATAAACGCTCGGTAAAAGATGGCTCGGGGAGGAGGGTAACCCTCCTACCAGGTACAACTTTTCTCCATGTAAATAGGCCCTTAGATCATTCTCTCTTGGTATTAGATAAAGTACCTTTAAGGGGGGGGGGGGGGGTATTTATTTGATTGGGGCGAGGGGAAGAGGTGGAAGGAGAACGTTAAATCGAATCATTGACGCAACTCAAAATATCCCCGCGTGAGAAAGCTTCTAATAAGTTGCATTTGACATTTCCCCTTTCCATCCCAGGAATTTGATGCAAATTCGGATGAACACATGGCTGTTACAAACTGGCTGGTTCCATCTGTATACGGAAGGTTTATACGCGTTAATATAACGCACTGTCACAATTACTGCAGATTACGAATGGAGTTATATGGTAAACGCGATCAAGCAGGTATGTGTATTTCTTCATTCGTTCTAGTAAAATAAGCAGTTTGTGTAGTGTGATCGCCCGGGTGAGTGTAGTCCTAAAAAGGACTGTTGTTGGTCACTGACGTTTAGAGAACCTGAGCGGAAGTCATCTTCAGAGTCAAGCTTCCGCTCAGGTGTCGAAAGGTCTGTCACCAACAACAGTCCTTTTCAGGACTACACTTACCCGGACGATCACACTAGACGAACTACTGATACTAATGCGCTCAAACATTTACTACATGTATAGTACCATAAGCGTCTATTGAAGTCCCAAGGAACCTTATATTCCAGTATTTTTTAGGGTCGGCTTACTAAAAGAAGGAGAGTATTGGACGAGCTAATAGGGAATAAGCAAACCACAATGCCAAGCGCCCTGCAACATGCTTCAAAATCTCATGATACCAAAATATAAAATGAACAAAAATAAGATATAAATTGGAAATGATTTAACAAGACATTCTAAACAATAATTGAAACTATTTCTATCAGTAACGGTTCGCTGTTAATGGGCTTGAGAATGGCCAGGCCAGGCTTCGTTATACCGTAACTTCTTGTTTAACAGAGAGGGCGGGGCTTCAGAAAGAAGTGTGTTACGTACACGTATACTGTATGCAAACGGGACCAAGGAGGTCCAATTTGCCGTTTGCTGTAGATTTTGTTATTATACTTTGTTTATTTTGGATTTTCTTTTTTTGCAGAAATATTTCACTTTCGAAACGGTTTGGGCTTCACCGTTCGCCGTGGGCGATACCACATTTTCTTCGCTAAAGAAAACTATATCTGGGAAATACGTCATCCCTTGATCGTCAACCATGGTTCGAAGCAACGCTGACCTGGACTCCTAATGACGGGCTCAAATTCTTTGTCAACGGGAATTTGGTTGCCTCTGACAAAACCCCTGTCCAGTTAAACGTATCCCTCGCGAGTGAGCCGTTTAAGCTTATGATTGGGTCAGCGGAAAATGGCGGTGGATGGAGTAGGGCCATTTCGATTGCCGACGTGTCGGTATGGAAGATGGCTAGGACTGAAGAGATGATAAAACGAATGTCTGAAGGTATGTCTCCTTAGTTGAAGAACGCAATTACAGGCGAACCTCTATTAATTTAAGCGGCCAGTTTGCAAAATTCCGCAACTATTGTGAGTATAATACTGTAAACAAAACCCCTATTAAGCGGCCACCTCTATTAAACGACCTTTTGGCCGTCCAGATGAGGGTTCTCCTATTGTTTTTACCCCTATTAAGCGGCCACCAAGAATTTAATACACGTAGTTTGGCCTTGTTTTGAAAAAACGATGACAGATAAGAGTCCGAAATAAAAGGTGACGACTGTTAAAAACATTCAAACACCGCTCCTTATCGTCTCGATGTGATTCCGTTGTCACTAATTAATATTTTGATTTTCTACCACGCCTTATTCTAATTTATGACGAAAAGCGGCTACTTCCCATTTCCCCGAGGGTGGCCGCTTAATATATATGTATACAAAATGGTTTCTCGTGAAACTGCAAACTTAAGACAGGTTTCACCATGAATTTCAGCATGTGCATGGTCGCTTAATAAAGTGGCGCCTTATACCTGAATGCTTTGTTTTTTCTTTAATGAAATATTTCCGCGTTTACTTGGCGAGACAGTATCAAGTCCCAAGGTGCATTTTTTCGTAAAACGTTAACGTTATGGCGGCATTTGCGAGACAGGATTCAACAAGAATTGAAGTGTGAAACTTGTATCGCCTAAAATGATCGAAATATTAACTCTCCTTACTCATTCCCATATATTTCTTTAAATGTCAGTTCTGAGAATTTGGTTGTACATCAAGACGCGTACGTCAATATCCCTCTTGAGAATTTTGTTGGCACAGTAAGGGTTTATGCAACTCTTCGTGGTAGCCAATCACGCTTCTTCTAAATTCCATCGTGTTATTGTTCTCAGTGCTTCTTGACTTTGATGATAACTCAAGGAACTGGACACTACTCTTGAATAGTTCCAGCTGGAAACTATCCTACGGATGTACTGAGACGGAGGGGACTGGACCGTGTGATGATGTTTCTGTCGGAGGTTTGAGGCGTCTCTGTTTTCTTGTTGTTTTCTTTTTAGGAAAATTTCAAAATTTTGAAACTCTCTCTAAGGAGACATCCTCGGGACCTGCTCCAGCTGTCCGCCTTAAGAGGTGTCCGCCTTATAGAGAGTTTCATTACAGAAACATAAGAGAAACTTGATTAGGACGGGACCAGGCAACCATGTCCGCCTAAGAGAGGTGTCCGCCTTACAGTGGTGTCCGCTTTGAGAGAGTTGACTGTAAAATACTTGAACTCCCGACTAACAATCACATGGATGATCATATAGTTAAAAGTAATGTCTTAACGAGCCTAGTGGCCCGAAAATGCCGGAGCTTATACCGGTTTCTGTAGCATGAAGCGACTAGAAATATTGCTACTCCCCTGGATGGGATGCTAGTGCATCACATGTCCCCCCTCCCCTCCTCCTGGTGGAGAGAAGCACTGTGCGAGTAAGTTTCTCGCCCAAGAACACAACACACTGACCCCACTCGAACCCGGACCAACACGCTAACCATTAGGCCAGCGCGTCTCTTATATAGCTATAGAGGGCTTATATAATATATATCCAAGCTCCGCCTCTATTTAAACAATAACCAATTTATACCGCGGAAATGTTTGTCCGAGGACATTGTCTCTTCCGACGCTATTATTTATCGACGATTTTTGTTTCCTGCAGGTCGCTATATCTATTTTGATGCCTCCCAGCGTGAAGGAACTGCAAGATTTGTTACCCCTTCTAATATCAACTCATACGCATGCCTTACATTTTATTATCACATGATGGGTATGCATGTAGGAAGGTTAAATGTTTACACAAAGAATCTCCGTGGAAACGAGAAACTCTTATGGAGGCTTTTCGGCGACCAAACTGACGAGTGGAAAGAGGCTAAACTCCCTATCGACGACATTCATGAACAATATCAGGTAAATACGGAAATTTGTCGCATGATTCGAAGCATGCAAGAAAGCCACGTGCAGTATTAGAAGTTTTAACTTTTTAGTATTGTTGTGATACTATTTTTACTGAGCCCGCGGCCACAAACATTGTTTAAGAGCGGTCGTCTGTAAATATTGAGGCTTGTTATTCGAAAAAAAAACTCAAACGTAATTGTTGAATCTACCCTTTTGTTCATTTAAGAGTTTTAAGCCATATGTTGTGAAAACCGCTGTCAAACCGTCGTCGCAGCCGTTCGCCCAAAAGAAAAATCTGATTTACCCCATTATATGTTTCTTGCATTAGTTCCAATAGACCTACATTCTGCCCAAGATTGACGGAGGATTTTCGATATTTTCGAACAGCAAACCTTAGCCGGTATTTACAGACAACCGCTCTTAAATGGTTTTGAATTGTGCTTTGCTTTGATCATATATTACCAGGATTTGAAACACGAAAACGAGAATATATTGAGAGCTAATGACCAGGAGTGCCCATCTCCTATACTAATTCTGTGTATAGTCTGGGAACAAATCGAGCTATATTTAGAATAGATCTGGAGGAAGCTAACACATTTCTCTTACTTTTTTTTTAATTTCAGCAAACTTTATTAACTGACAAACAAACATACAGAGTTACTCTACGATATACACACTAACAGTAACAAATTACTTACTTTTTTTGAGCGTCTAATCAAACCATGGTTATGAGAATGCATTATTAGCACAGAACGAAAATTAGTTATTAATCTCGAATCACTGATGATGAGTCATTTGAGGATAGTCCCGAATCAGTAGGCCTCGTGTGCATTATTACGTCAGACAGTTGCTCAAAATTCGCGCCAATGTTTACACAAAATTATTCTCAACCTCTGGCACGTGCATAGTGTTTGCACGTGGGTATTCTTTTCATCTTTTGTGCTTTTGGCCTGTTCGTTCATGATACAAATTACAAATTAAGACTTCGAAAGTGAGGCTTGGTGGTGAAATTAGTTAGTCGGACGTAAACATGTATAAGGGCTGTTCGCAGGAGACATTGCAAAAAAATAGCTTATTTTTGGATTATTGACATATTATACTCCTGGTCATGGGCTCCTGCAAATACGTACTTAAACTATCAATGTGACTGTCGTGTTTAGGTTATTTTTGAAGCAGTGAAAGGATCAGGTTATCTGGGAGATATTGCCGTCGACCAGATTTCATTTACGAGGGAAAAGTGCAGTTTGTTGCCTTCATCGGCCGCGCCACAGAATTCCTCCAGTGTAGGTAAGTTTTACAAAGTCGATCCGCTGCTGTTATTATTGTTGTTGTTGTTGTTGTTGTTGTTGTTGTACGTTCCTGGGTTTTATACTGTCTGTTGACTCGATGTTTATTTAGTGTACGCAGCGTACTCAAATGGCTGGAAAATACCGATAGATAGCCTGCGTAGCAAGCGTTCCTGTACGAACGAAGAACTTTTTCCATCTCCCCACCCCCTCCCCCCTCCTACGACTTTTTTTGCTCTCGCCCCAATTTTCGCGCGGCCAAAATGCAGAAAAAGCTCTTCGATCGCTGAAAAAGCTCTTCGTTCGTACAGGAACGCTTGCTACGCAGTCTAACCGATAGACGGCGTTATCCAATAAACTTCGTCAGTAATTGCTTACTTCTTTGTTTCTGGTCATTTGTGCACATTTCTAACCAATCAATGTAAGCTTTTCGAGTTTTCAGTAGAAATGTGAGAAATGTGGGAGGTGCCATCCCTAGCGTAGACTACGAGTAGTCCCTAATTTTTCTCAGATCGAGTGGGCGGGCGCGCGCGAAGCGCGTGGAAATATCCTCGCGCGAGAAGACGCGTCGCGTCTTCTCGCGCGAGGATATTTCCACGCGCTTCGCGCGCGCCCGTCCGCTCGATCTGAGAAAAATTAGGGACTACTCGTAGTCTATCCCTAGCGACAGCTCCACAGTAAATCTCGTATTGGTTTTTGCAGCAAAGCAATATTTATACGATGTATATTTAGTTGAATGCCTTATGTGACAGTTTTCACGAAGCAGTTAGGTAACAGGTAACAGGTAACATGTATATTTAGTTGATCCTTTTTTTCTTATTTCGCAGTGATAAGTTCTTCTATTATTTCAATGGATACCGCTTATCATCAGTACATGGGTTTAATGTTAAAAGAAGAGGGTTACGACTCGTCTCGTTGGATTCCTTGTTACCGAGCCCTACAACATGGATGGAATGTTTCTACATTTCACCGCCAATGTGACAACAAAGGCCCCACCCTGTCCATAGTCAGGAAAGACAATTATGTGTTCGGTGGATTTACAGAACGTAGCTGGGGCGAAGGTATTAAACAAATATACAGTCGAACCCGAACGGCCAGCTATTAAGGCAGGACTTAACCTAAATTTCAATGAAATTTTTAGAGGTTTAAAGAAGGGATAGAAGAAAGAAAATGATTTTTGGAACACCAACAGACAGTTGATACACGCGGGTGCTCTTGCGTTGGTATCAACTGTCTGTTGGTGTCAATCTACTATTTTTTTAACTTCAAATTCTAATTTTAAAACTGCATTAAATCTTCAATATTTCTTATTTCCCAAATTTTACATATCCTTTGAGAAAAACTATTTCCTCCAAAACATACGCAAAAATCACCCAAAAATTTACAAAACACCCCATAACATAGATTCATGTTTTGAGCATTTTGGATTGCTTGAAACGTGAACGAGATATTTCCATTGAACCCATGTTAAGTGGCGGTAAAATGGCATTCAAGTTAAGTCCCGCCTTAAGCGGCCAACCCCTAGGGGTTCGACTGTATAATCATTAGCTTGTGTTAATGACTGAATAGAGGCCTTATATGTCACGTGGCATATAGAGGATGAGCGACTGACTCGTTAATAATTGACTGAATAATAACTTCTCGTTCTGTTTCTACCAAGCTTAAAATTCACCATAATCTATTTCCATACATATCTCACCTGTCGATAAAACTAATTTCCTAGTAGTATGTGGGACGTTTTGAACCTAGTTCTATTATATAGACACGAGTGTTTTACTGGAAAATAGACCACTCGTAAAATTCATACGAAACTATATCCGGGACCTTAGTGGCGTATTTTCCATATCCTCACTTGTGAGGATACACGCTTACACCCTAAGAATGAAAGCGAGGCCTAAGGGCCACAAGATTTCCCGCGAACTTTAAAAGAGTAGAAACATAGCCGAAGAAAGATCAAGAAACAAACATCGAGCGATTTAGAGGTTGTAAAATTAACTTCGGAAGTTGTTATTGAAGACTTCGTTGGCCTTTTCATCAAGAATTCAGGAAAATCCAGTTGTTTACATTTCAACCAAAACTTCGCTTTTATTTTCTATAAATGCTCCAGGAATATCTTCTGGGGTTAATTTACAACCTCTAAATCGCTCGATGTTATTTTTTCAGCTATGTTTCTATACGCTTTTAAAGTTCGCGGGGAATCTTGTGGCCCTAATAGGCCTCGCTTTCATGCTTTGGGCGTAAGCGTGTATATCGATGACGTCATTTCCCGCTTTTACACAGTTGTTTCTTTAACTTTGAATTAATTCGTGTTTTTGTCTATATAATAAAACGAAAGTCGTGCGGAGTGAGTAAAATATTGTTTTTAACACGAGAAAATAAAATTCATATCTTCTAACCGCCGTATTTAATTGTCTAGAATACCATTTGGCCGGATGATAACCAGTGTAAATAAAAATGTAGCGATTCTGACTAATATTTTTAGCACAGAGTGGAACGAGGAACGAAGTGTAACTCTGGGGTATTTGAATGGTTTAGGGAGATGACATTCACTAAGGCAATATGGCCATATGGCAATATGGTATCTATGGTGTAAACTAATCGATAATCAATCGATATTGATTAATCAAGCCATGAATTGATTCGAGTTTGCGGGAGTTTCGAGAAATCGGGAGTAAAATTATAGGGTTTGAGTGAAGCAAATGCAAGAGAAACGGCTTTTGGTTCGAGTTATCGGGAGGTTTGACAAACAGAGGGTTCGAGAAATCGAAGTTCCACTGTATTTTACGCACTGATTACAATCTTGTGAAATGTAAACAAACTTTAACACGCGTGTTGGCGGACTTTTTTGCTGGTTTAAGTTTTATTTAAAGGTAAATTGCTTTTCGTGAAAGAAGAAAGTATTCTTTTCTTTTAATCTTTCGGGTTCTATGAGTGAAATAGACTATGCATTGAAAACGTTTTTCGAAGGAAAGGCGCTTGTATTGTCAGTCTTCGCTGCGTAATTTTAAAATATGCAAATTAAACTGCCGTAGTCAAATTTCGCGTCATTTTCGATCATCAGGGTATCGCAAATCTTTCTTGTCTTGACAGGGAAAACTTCTAAAATAACACATGTCTAAAGACACGGGGTTGGAAAACCAAGTAAAGTTTTCTTTTTTAAAACATGAGTTATGCGAGCGAAAGTTTCCAATTTGATTGTCACGTAACATTTATGTCTGTCACGTGTATATTTCAGGGAATTCATTGAACATTTGCAAGTCTATTCCATGCCCAGTGAATGAAAACTCGTTTATAGCTCTATGAACTAATAAGTGGAATAATTTCCTCGTAATATTTTTTGTCTGAAGAACTAAGTAGCTATTAAAGTTTCTTTTCTTACGGTGAGACATCCAGACGAGAGTAAGCTGGTGACGTGAAGTCTTTGCGGTATACCTTTATAGTGACTAATTTCCTTCTTTTCAAGTGCTAAAGGAATTTCCTGTTTTCCCGACGTGAGATTATTACTTCACAGGATTCTGTACCTTTGTTGACAAGCGGCAAGCAAATCCAAGGGTCGAGTTATCGGGAGGTTCGAGAAACCGAAGGTTCGAGAAATCGAAGTTCCATACGCACTGATTACAATCCGTGCGGAATGTAAACAAACCGCTGACGAAACCTTTCACGCACGTACATTCGAAGACTTTTTGTTGCTTGTTTAAGTTTTATCTAAAGGTAAATGCTTTTCGTGAAAGAAGAAAGTATTCTTTTCTTTTAATCTTTCGGGTTCTATGAGTGAAATAGACTATGCATTGAAAACGGTTTTCGAAGGAAAGGCGCTTGTAATTTGTCAGTCTTCACTGCGTAATTATAAAATATGCAAATTCTGAAACTACCGAGTCAAATTTCACGTCATTTTCGATGATCCGGGTATCACAAATCTTTCTTGCCTTGACACGGAAAACTTCGAAAATAACACATGTCTAAAGACACGGGGTTGGAAAACCAAGCAAAGTTTACTTTTTTTAAACATGAGTCATGCGAGGGAAAGTTTCCAATTTGATTGTGTCACGTAACATTCTGCCTGTCACGCATTGAACATTTGCAAGTCTATTCATGCCCAGTGAATGAAAACTCTTTTATAGCTCTATGAACTAATAAGTGGAATAATTTCTTCGTAATATTTTTTCTGAAGAACCGAGAGTGAGCTGGCGGCGTGAAGTCTTTGCGATATAAATGACTGTTTCCCGACGTGAAATTATTACTTCACAGGATTCTGTACCTTTGTTGACAAGTGGTAAACAAATAATTTCTGAATCGAGCCGTGAACATTCAGAACCGAGTGTTGATATTAAATCACGAAACAGAACCGATAAAAAAAAAAACATTACTTTGAATCAGATAAAAACCATTCTGAACCGAGCGACATCAAAACAATAATAAGCCGGACAGTGTGCGTGACCGGCGCTTGCGTTTTATTTTATTGCATCATACATTACGGTATGCTAACTTTACTTTGGGGAAAAGAGAAGCGTAGAACACACAGTTGTTGAAAATATTCGTATGTAATAAGTATTTGTTTGCTAGTGTAGTTTTAAAGATCGGTGTTAACGTTCCACAAATAACTAAACTCTAGTTGAAATCCTCGGGCCTTTCAAACTGAAGGAACACCGGAAATAGATAAGACCAAGAGATAAGAACTGGCATTTCTGGTTTTAATATTTTGAGCAAATTTCAGCTAGTTTTTGAAGATGTTTGTCTTGATTGATCAACTTACACCTTGTTAGGAATCCTGACCTCATCGGTATCTTGCACAAATAAAATCATAACACAACTTGCCCAGCTATAAATGTACAGTTGAACCTCTCCTTACGGACACCTCTCTAATACGTACACCTCTCTATTACAGACAGTTTTCTTGGTCCCGGCATAATGCCCATATATTCTCTATAAAGAAAACCTCTATAATACGGACCCTCTCTAATACGGACAACGGACACTAAATATCGGCCCCAGAGAGCAAATTCATACAAATTTAACCTCCTTATGTGCTCCAAGCACGAAGAGGATTAAGTAAGTAAGTAAATATTACGGACACTCCAGTGATAATAGTTCTTATTCAATACAATTCCTTTGTGGTTACAGATCAAAGTTAATCAAGTGTCCCATTGCCCATAAAATAAAAGTAGCATTTGTTTTCAATCAGTTTATCGACATGCTATTGCCATTTGGTCCCATTTATCATGGAGATTTCTTATCGTCAGTGGAGCATTTCAAGTGACGTCATATTCATGACCTCTATAATACGGATACCTCTCTAATACGGACACTTTGCTCCGTCCCTTCGGTGTCCGTATCAGAGAGGTTCAACTGTATTGTTTAGGCACCAAATTTATAATCTCAAATGAACAGATTGCGAAAAAAAAATCGACATCGACATGCTGAGTGGCTGCTAAAAGCGTGAACGGACACTGAACTATAGCTTTAGTCCCAAAAATGTATTTTTAATGTTCGTTTTTCCTTGTTGCAACATTCAAACGTCTTATAAAATGATGTATTTTACGCACTGATTACAATCTCGTGGAAAATAAACAAACAGCAGACGAAACCTTCCATGCGTGTGTTCGCTGACTTTTTTTTTGCTAGGTTTAAGTTTTAAATTACTTTTTGTGAAAGAAGAAAGTAATATTTTCTTTAAATCTTTCGGGTTTCCTGGGCCTTTAAGGCGGGATTCTACCTGAATGCCATTTTTCCGCCACTTAACATGGGTTTAATGGAAATATCTCGTTCGCGTTTCAAGCAATCCAAAAACTCTCCACTCATCCCATGAATCTATGTTATGGGGTGTTTTGTAAATTTTTGGGTGATTTTTGGGTATTTTGGGGAGGAAATAGTTTTTCTCAAAGGAGTTGTAAAATTTAGGGAAATAAGAAATATTGAAGATTTAATGTAGTTTTAAAATTAGAATTTGAAGTTAAAAATTAGTGGATTGACACAACAGACAGTTGATAACCACGCAAGAGCACCCGCGTGGGTATCAACTGTCTGTTGGTGTTCCAAATCAGGTAGAATCCCCCCTTAACCCCCCACCTCTCTGGAACAATTCCCTCCGTGAAGGGGGTATGATTATTTGCTGGAACCACACATTCAGGGTTTGTACTCTCACCACCACTTTTGGTTGGGATGGAATGTTAAGCCCTGGTCAAACGGCGCATGATAGTCGATGATAGTTTTACTCACCTATAAACTACCATCAACTATCATGAGCTATCATGCGCCGCGTGGTCAAATGGGAAAAACTATCATCGACTATCATGGAGAATTTGAACATGTTCAAAGTGAATGATAGTCGATGGTAGTGCATGATAGTTTGTGGTCAAACGGGAGCGCGAGCTTCACTATCATGGACATCGACTATCATGTGCCGTTTGACCAGGGCTTTCGGGCAGACGTCACTCTGTGCTGCCCTTTGGGACTCTGAGTTTTGTCCTTCAGTTTTGACTTTGAGTAATCTCAAACTCTACAAAACATTAGCAGTGAAAAACACTTTTATAGGAGAAAAAATATTAAAACCTCGATTGACGTTTAATCCAGGATTAGCGTTAATCGGCTTTCGAACAACCAGGCCGCCTTGAGGCTAATAAATAATGGATTAGCTCAGTTGTGCTCTGAACAGCAGTATTGCTTCTATCCATAGTTAATAGAGGGAAATGGTTATGAAGCCCGGCAAACTTCAAAGGAGCAAACAAAGACGCCAAGATTTATGTTGGAAGGTCCATGACCGTGCACATCTTTTGTTTTGCGCTCATACACTATGCATGAATTACGTAATCGCAACGTTTCTATTGGTTAGTTGCTTGAACACACGTATAACTACCTATTGTATTTTGTCAGGTTTTGTGCACGGTCAACCCCCAAAATAGCGAACAAAAACATATAACAAAGAACTTTGCCGGGCTTCATAACCATTTCCCTCTATTAACTATGTTCTATCCCAGGATGGGATACTATCACTAGACTGCAAAACACTGAGTCCGTGGCCCGAAAAGGATCTGGAACGAGCGTGAAAATTACGAGTGGGAGAGACTGTTTTGCAGTCTATACTATCACAGGCTGCCGAAACATCTTGTCAGTTGTACCGCGCGATTTGCTTTAACTCCGTTTTTAAAATCCCTAACTTCGCAGTAATCTGCGTTCTGTGTTTTACCCACTCGACTTATCTGTTATCTTTTTTTCCCATTGATTTTCAGATCCATGGGAAAGCTATGATCTACATTTCTGGCGCAAAGACATCAATGATTACGTTAGGTCAGACTTGCCGAAGCCCATTTCACAGTTTACAGTTTCGCTGTGGACGAAGATTTCAACTTCTCCGATAACACTCTTTTCATTGGGAACGGATAACAAGTTACAAGTTGTAGTGAAAACGAGTTCGGAGATACATTTGTGTTACTGGATCAAGTCTGTATCAACTCCTTGCAGGTATGTCAATTCTCCATCAGTGATCTGTGTGTGAGGAGGAGGGGAGGGTGGTGGGTGAAGCACATACCGACGGAAACCCGGGAGTAAAGTGGACAAGACGTCTACGGACCGGGAACCGGGAACCGGGAAGCGGGAAGCGGGAAGCGGGAAGCGGGAAGCGGGAAGCGGGAAAAGAGAAGGCGAGAAGCAGGATACCCAAGGTGGCGGGCATCGGGAGAAATAGGAA
This sequence comes from Desmophyllum pertusum, assembly GCA_029204205.1. NCBI lineage: Eukaryota > Metazoa > Cnidaria > Anthozoa > Scleractinia > Caryophylliidae > Desmophyllum > Desmophyllum pertusum. Next base: position 1,285,338 of record MU826365.1, read on the forward strand.
AACAATTCTCAATATTTTGTAATATTTCGCTCAAAGAGGGGAAGCCAGTAAGGAAGGGACGGGAGCCTGTAGCATCATGCACGGGAAGCAGGAAGTTCAAGCCCCTGTTAACACCCCCCCTTCCCCTTCTCCCCAACCCCCCACCCACTGATCTGGACATGATATACGCGTTCATAATAATCATATGGTCTCATATGTGTCGTTCTCAATTTGGATGCTGCCGTCAATGTTTTTTTTTCTCGTTAATTCCAATTCGTATTATACTGAGGTAAGTGGGGTACAGGGCCTGAATGGATATCAGCCCTTTGAGTTGATGGGCTGCCCTGCGTGACAACACTTTTAATTGTTACGCTTGTCTATTTCGTTCGTATAGCATCATTGGAACACCCGATTTCCTCGATGGCTTTTGGCACCAATTGACAGTCATATGGGATTCTGTCATGAACAAGTGGGAGTTCTACATTGATGCAGCACATAAAGGCACAACGCGGCATATGTCAGATGTTTTGCCAATTCCTGGAGGGTCTCTGTTCATTGGACAACTTGGTAAACCAATCAGTGGTTATTCGGAATCATTTGTTGGACATATTACTTTGTTTAACATGTGGGATTATAGACTTGATGCAGCTGCTATTGCTTTGTTGGCCAAAAGCTGTATGAACAAACCAGGAAATGTATTCCAGTGGAGTACCTTAAAGAATAAAGTTCACGGAGAGCTGAAACTGGTGAAGCCTTCAATTTGTAAGTAGATTGTACTATTATAACATTAGTTTTGTGTGAAAATAAATGATGGTATATTTTACGCTTGGTAGAATTATGAGAAAGATATCATTCTGTCAGTGACGCAAGCTACTCGGAAAAATAATTCCGAGTTCCCCCAACAGGAGTCGAACCATTGACCTTCCGCACACCGGTCGGACACTCTACCACTGAGCTACAGGAGACTCGTGGAAGGTCATAGGTTCGACAATCGATCGATTGTAACTTGCCTGTGTAGCAATCAGTTTGCCAATAGTCAGCCATGGGGTTTTGCTTACATAAGTTTTAAAATATTCATGTTTTAGTACCTCAATGCCGACTGACCTGTTTTCTGTTTTCAGGTCAACTGAATATCAACCCTAATTATGATTTGTATTTCTGGCGTAAAGACGGCAACGATTACGTTCAAGCCGTATCGTCATCGGCGTCAGCCATAACAAAACTTACGGCTTCACTATGGATGAAAACCTCAAATATTAGCAAATTAGCACTCTTCACCTTCGGGACCGTTAGTGCACACTTACGTTTAAGAATTAAAACTAATGGATTACTGAAAGTCTGTGCTAATGACGAATGGTAGGTAAAATTCTCTATCCTAGTTGGAATTACAGTCCAACCTCTATTAAGCGGCCACCTCCTGTTAAGCGGCGAGTTATCAAAGTCCCGAAACTATTGTCAGTAAAATACTGTAAATAGAACCCCTATTAATAAGCGGCCACCTCTATTAAGCGGCCATGGTCTCTTTGAGGGTTCTTCTATTGTTTTTACCCCTATTACAGCAAGGCGCCCAAAAGTGTGACCACTTTTAATTAATTCACATTCTTTCGTGCGCGTATACTCTCCAATCAATAAATATTATTAAATAAATATTATTATTATTATTAATCAGAAGTCAAGGATAGCTATTCTTCGGCTTCTGATGGGTGTCTGTAAAACGGGTCCGGATGGCTGCGGTTTTGCCAATATGTTGGTTTTATTACAAAAACCTTCCTCAGGGCAACTGAGGAAAACTTACAGAGTAATCGTTAACATGCGCTGCCTCAAGGTGGCCGTTGTAGAGGGGGTTTAACTGTATTTTTTTCTGTTGCGTCTTCGATATGTAGCGACGTCATTTCAAATCGCTGATTTTTGATTATTTAGTATTTTTTACGAGAGTCCCTCAACAAAAAGTCACTCGATCGTCTAGGTTAGACCACGTGCTCCCAAGATACTGAGTTGGTTCAGAGCTTTGCTCCTCTCTAACTATCAGTCGATAGAAACCTTGAACTCACAATCTAACAAGAATTTTCGAAGAAAATATAACCGGGCTTTTACACTGTTTATCTGCTTTCTTGCTTGAAATCTATCAGTGAAACTAAGAAAGTACATCAGTCACGCTTAAGTCTGATGTTTGCGTATCTTGCAGTCTTTGAAGATGGATTATAGATATATAGATATATAATTCCTCAATATAGAGAAAAAAAACACGACAACATAGGTACGAATTCTTGTTGCACCATCAATTGCAGACGTTGACGGTTCCGTGTTGCATCATCACTCGCAGTCGTTGCGAAACCTATTGTTGCACCATCATTCGTAGTCTTTGCGAAGCCTATTCAAGTCACAGTTCGACAAATTGCGTGACTCAAAATATGATCTTGTGACGTAGTGGTTGTTATGACATGCAGCAACAACACGAAAAAGTAATGTATTACAAATAGGGCAATGATTATCTCCTGGTCATCATAAATCTAAGGTAAGGTATTTGGGATAGTTTTGATATTTTCGTATACAATGCAATCTGTGGCCAAGTGAACGAAATTAAATCTCAAAAAAGTTACTCAAAATGATAAACTAGTGTGTCAGTTCACAAGAGTGTCTCTATTATTTTATCTTAAAAGGCAAACGATGATCCTGGCGAAAATGTAACGTCAAAAGTAGCTTGATACGATATTTTATTTACGAGCACTCTGTTTACGCGGTACTAAATTATTATTTATTTGGACCTGTCCAACTTTTACACATTGTTTCACCATCCCATCCCTTGCAGACATTGCGCAACCAATTGTTGCACCATCAATGACATATAATAATAATGGTTATTTATAAAAATTTCCCCGTGTATTAAACGAAATGAAAACGCTGAAACGATACGATAAAGAAATGTATTTCACACTTAATAATTAAAAGAGCACAGTATTCGTCATATTTCAAATAGGCCATATTCTTATAGCATCTGGTCAAATAAAGTAATAGCTTCATATAAAATTTGATCTAATGGCGCTCCCAGTGTGTCTGCGCAGTACAATGATTTAATATTTTGACGAGTCAAACTCACCGACGTTGCGATATCTGTACGGTCCTGGCGGAATGTAACGTCAAAAGAAGCTTAATACGACATTTGATTTGCCTGCCGCTCTGATGTGTTTACGCGGTCCTAATAAATTATTATTTATTTGCACCAGTCCAACAAGGGGAATATATATTTATACTCTCCCCTAGCTCTCCTCCTAGCACTTTGGCGGAGTGGGGGTACAGGGTGAATTACAAGGGAAAAAATTGAAGCCAAATTACTAACCGGCTCGGCCCTAGGCTTCCCGGTTAATAGGCCATTTCCGAGTTGCCTTTTGCCTCTTTTAAAACGAGTCCTGGGGCACACCTTTTCATATGAAAATGAGTTTTTCTGCACGTTCATTGTCTTGCAAATCAAACTCATTTCCATATGAAAAGTGAAAGGCAACTCGGAAATATTAAGTCAGCATGCTGGTGCTGACGTCATCAAGGATAATGTACACTTTTTAATTCAATATTGATTCTGTTTCAAAAGTTTGAATTTTAACTGACGCAATTTTCGCTTACTTGCCTAGCGACGACGTTCCTAAATCTCAAGATCTTGTCGACGGCTTTTGGCACCAAATCACGGTCGTATGGCAAGGCAGTGCAAATACAACGACGGTTTATGTAGACGGTGTAACTCAAGGGCCACAGGAACATTCATCTTGGACCATAACCAGTATTCCCCAAGGAGGAAATTTATCCGTTGGAAGGACTATTCCCAGCCTGAGTCTTTTTTCTCGTTTACCGGGAGAATTACTCTGTTTAACATGTGGGACCACGTGCTGCAGGAATCAGATATTGTCATGTTGGCTCGAAGCTGTAGAAGTGCATCACAAGGGAACATGTTCCAGTGGAGCTCCCTCAAGGATAACGTTTTGGGGCAGCTGAGGGTTGTGGAGCCGTCATCATGTATGTTTATCATTTTGTTCTTACTATTTAGGTTTATTCAAAATCTAGAACTGAAACATAGCCGGGGTTAGGGGTGGCGCCTAGGGGGCCCCCCTTCGTCGCTACGCAGCCGCTGGTCAGTCAGAAGCTTCGTCTGGGATTAACTTTTTTATAAACGTCTATCGAATGGTATTTTGCAATATTAATCCGGGTTTAATTTAATTATGTTTTATAGTTCGTATCAATCAAATGAGGAAATAGCTTTCCAGATAACATATATTTTTATAATATGGAGTTTAAGCAAACCACGATGGCAGCGGCAACGAGAACGTCACTAAACAATAGATTTAATGAGCAGTACAACAGCTCTGCACGTGCGTTTTAGTCTTGGTACATTTCTTGGCCGTCCTCTGCAACAACGTGAAATGACAAAATTCTTGGTTTTCAGAGAACGTGAAACTGCAACGGCGAATTTTTCAAGTTTCTCTCTGGATTTGAACGCTGCCTTTACATATTCAACTGAGGATAGTTCTGACACCAACATACAACTGAATGGAACTAGAGATTCGCGAGATTCAGAAGTAAAATATAAATCCATTTTTCAATCGACGTTGTCCTCGGCGTTGTCAACAGGCCCGGTTGTTCGAAGGCCGATTAACGCTAATCCAGGATTAAAAGTTAATCAAGCTTTTAATTTCTCTTTTACAAAAGTGTTTTTCTCTTCTAATATTTTGTAAAGTTGAGATTAGTCAAAGTCAAAACAGAAGTGCAAAGAATTTACAGAAACCCTCACTAGAAAGTTACCAGGGCCGTAGCTAGAATTTTTGGAATGGGGGGGCAATGAAGCGAGTGCCGAAGGCGCGAGTCGCTAGGGGGGTCTGGGGGCATGCCCCCTCAGAAAATTTTTAAATCTAGAGGCTCGGAAATGCTATTTTGAGCATTTTCCATGAGATATTTTGTCAAAAAAATCAATCTCGATTCAGTGTAAAATGACAGGTATTTTTAGTGCTTACAGCAATATTTCCGAGGTTTTGTTACCTTGATACATACCGTATATCGGCCTTAGTACACTAAAACATTTTATTAGTCTATTTCGTGTGTAAAAGATGTCTCCAGTTGGATTTCCGCTCCAAAATATATTTCTCAATCAATCGTAAATGTTCAAATTAGTATGGTACCGGGCAGTCAAAATATAACTACTTACTTAGTTACCTAAGAAGTAAGAAGTTCTCGCCTCTTCGTTCCCCATCATCTTGATTAATATGCCGAGCAAAATCTGGGGAGATGGAGTACCAAGCCTTTGAAATGTTCAATCTTGTTTTTGAAAGACCCTCGGCATATATTTTTATCAAGAAGGCGGCTGTTTGAACGCGAAAAAAACATACGCAGTTTTCGTTTTTCAGAAAGCATTACCCATTCTTGGGGGGGGCAATTGCCCCCCTTGCCCCCCCCCCCCGCTAGCTACGGCCCTGGTTACAAAATAGAAATCAAAATACACGCTAATCCTGGATTAGCTTAATCGTCCTTCGAACAACCCGGCCCAGGAGGCATGCCCCCGCACCCCCTTTGGTTGTCACCGCAACTGCTACGGCCCCTAGCTGTTTCTGAATATATAAATAAACAATAGCCTCCATTTGGCGAGGAAATATGCTCGGATATCTGTTCCGAGAAGCGAACAGTTTTCCGAGAGCGAAGCTCGAGGAAAACTGTGAGCTTCGAGGAACAGATAATATCCCAAGGACAAATATCCGAGCATATTTTTGAAGCCAAATGAAGGCTATTGTTGTTATTATTCTTCAAATATTTGTTCACAAGGCCGCTCTGTTTGCCGCGGAAGATCTCGGTCGGCCAAGCTGTTAAACATCAAAATAATTCTGTTGGCGTTCAAAAAATATTTCTAGTCTGTTCAAAACAATCAGTTTTATTTAATTTAGCAATTTATTTGAGACGAAAAACTGAACCTGCGAACGTGAAACGTAAATTTTCAAAACTGGGGAATATCACTTGGGGAATATCACCCGGATATTCCCCAGTTTTGGCTGCGTCACGTGACGTGTTTAGACCAATCGCGCGCGAGAAAAATTTTTGATGGATTATAACATGGAATATCCTGGATCCGCCCCCTGGTAAATAGCATAAACCACGAGGGATGGAGACTGGAACTACAGTAAATAGGCTGCAAGGAAATAGAGCCTAGAAACTAAAAAATACTCGCAGCCTTGATATAGATGTTATTGAACTAGCGTGAGGTGTATATTGGTCGAGTTTTTCAAGTTTATGGACCAAGCCGAAGGTTCGTAGTGGGCCCTGCAGTGGGGCCTGCAACAATAGGTTTAATTAGTAGTACAATAGCTCTGCACGTGCGTTTTCAATCTTTGTACATTTCTCAGCCGTCCTCTGCAAAACAGCAACGTGAAATGGCCCAAATTTAAAGTATTATGGATAACGTGAACACACGACGGTGAATTGTCCTTTCTCTATCTGGACTTGAACTCCGTCCCACGAATTCAGTTCCTGGACAGTTCGGCCACATTGGACAAATTGAACGTGCGAAAGTAGTTTATAGGAACGTGAATCTTTTGAAGTGACGTTTTCCATGGCGTCGCCGTAGTGGTTGCTTAAGGTTCCTAATAATTAAATTATCTTCGTCACGGACGGCACAAATTGAAAATTTAGCCGCATACAATTTTAAGTTTGTGATTCGTAATCCGTTTCAGTGTTCCTCAATCTTAACCATCCTTGGTCCTTTTTGGGTTATTATTACCTTGGTAAACTTATTATTTTGGCATTTCCTTCGATTTGACGGTCTTCGAATTTATACATTACACGATGTTTTTTCGACCGTTTGTAAAACGAAAAAGTAACAGATAACTGTTCTTTCTTGTTTGCAGGTTCATCCACAAACTACAGATCTGACACCAAGGCATTCATCTACTCTTTAAACTACACCTCACAGGCATCCCTCTTCAAAAAGGGAATAAGTGAAAAAGCGTCCGCCTTCGCCATTTTCAGTTCGCCATTCACTGGACCAACGTTTGGCGAATATCCTTTTGATTTTCAGATAGGCATCAATGGTAGCATGAGATATGGTTCTAGTCATCATTTCGTTTCTTATAAAGGAGGTGACAGTTCTGCCAGGTCCAACCTGGAAGCCGTACTCGCTGGAGCGTCGAGTTTCGATGTTAGTGATGTTGAAGTCCTATATAAAGGCCACGGAGGTATGTTTCTTCAATGACTTTTAGATATACTTAAACCCTTGCCCAAATCGTTGGAGGTAGTAACTTGGCTAAGGGCCTATTTAAATGGAGAAAAGCTGTCCCTGGTAGGAGGGTTATCCTTCATAACGAGCCACCCTGGGCGATATAACTTTTTATACATTTCTTTAAAAATAGCAGCGAAGACACGAGAAATCCAAAGTTGGCTCGGGGGCAGGATACCTCTGAGTAGAGGGTGACTCTGGGTTAAGGGTCACTCGCTTTGAAGGTAGGATGACCCTGAGGGCGAGCCAAATTTTTTGCATATAGACACTTTGGCTATGAGAGAGATATTCTGTAAGTGACATAAGCTACTCGGAAAAAAATTCCGAGTTCCCCCAACAGGAGTCGAACCTATGACCTTCCGCACACCGGTCGGACGCTCTACCACTGAGCTACAGGAGACTCGTGGGAGCTAAGGCCATATACAGCTGTTTCGAGAAAGGTTGTCGTAAAAAGCGCACGCGACAATCCCGAAAGGTATTGTGGGTAGTTTAAGTTCACGGTTCCTTGACTTCAGCATTTCAGGGAAATCTGAGAAAATGGCACGAGACGCCATGGACGTATGTTTGCGAGTGCCAAAAGAAAGCAACAAAAGTAGGTTCGACAGCTACAGTGTCAGGAACGTACCTTGCTGATCATTTCCCAGATTACCTTTCGGGAATGTCGCGTGTCGCGTGCGCTTTTTTCCGACAACCTTTCTCGAAACAGCTGTAGACACTTTGGCTGTTTGTGCCTTGCCTACCAGAGACAAGTGGGACATATAGAGCATGCGCGAACCCGAGAAGGCCACGTTTTGGCTCGGTCAGCAGGGAAACTTTTTTCATATAAACGCTCGGTAAAAGATGGCTCCGGGAGGAGGGTAACCCTCCTACCAGGGACAACTTTTTTCATGTAAATAGGCCCTAATAGGCCTTTGCAGAAACCTGACATGTGACCTTGTTATTCGTAATAATAGGTTGTAGTATACCGGTAAGGGGCGCCAGAAATGGAAAGAGCGTGACGAAATTAGCAAGGGTGTCAATTTTGAGACTACTGGTGATTAAGTATGAGACTTTATGGCGGTTTGAAACTTTAAAAAATTTAGGGGTTTTTGTATGGGAAAAAAGTTGCCGGATGACAAGGCTTGCCATTTAACAACTTTTTTCCAAACCAATCTTCTTAATTTTTCAAACCATTTTTCTACCCAATCTTTCTTTGTGATTAAGAAGGTCACGTGACAGGGTTCTGCAAATTAAAGGGACTATTGGCTACAATCGACAAGCATACCATCAAGGATAGAAGCAATTTTCACTTGGCTGTTATGCCCATCTAACCAATGAGACACTTCATGGATCGCTGCGCACGTAATCAGCATGGGATTTTTCGGCTCAGATTTCGTCTGTCTCTCTCAACTCGGGTGTTCAAAAACTGTCGCCCGAAGAGAGACGTCAGTTCACTCAGACTCTTGGTTGCGCAAAAGAAAACGACTTCGAGATGTTTTAAAATCCTACTATGGTCAAAATCTTCTTGTAGAAGCTGGAGAAACAAGTAAAGAAAAGACCTACATTTTCCAGTTAACATTTTCCACACTTCTCGGTTTTCAAGCTAAAGATACATGTACCCTTTGGGTACCTATTTTTGTTTGTTTTTGTATCTTACCGTCCTGTTTTTAATGATTTCCGTAGAATCCCTGTGCCCTCAGCCATGTCCATTTAATCAATACTGTGACGAAATAAGTGGTGGTTGCCGATGTAGCATGCAAGACAAGAATCCTGCTCTTTGCCAACTCCGTGAGTTATTTCAAGTTCTTTACTTATAACAATTGTTACCTATTATTAGAGTGTTGTTTTATCTTTAGATTGTGAACAAGGATGTAAGACTTATTAGACTTGAGAGAACTGTGTTACATGATATTTAGTTCAGTTTAGTTCGCACGATATACTGACATATACTTAAAAAATAGCTAAAAGTCAAATGTTATCATCCATGACATCCATCCAAAATGGAATGAATGGGAATTTAACTGTTCACCGAGTCAACTTCGAGTTGATAATCAACTAAGCGTTCACCAAGTACAGTTGAAACGTCTCAACAACGAGTCCCATGTGGAGCAGAATTACATGCGCACGGTCGGGACGAAAAATCCTGACCGTTTTAGTGAGGTTACCGTTATAGATACATGTAGGTGGTCGTTATAGAGAGGTGGTCGGTATACGTTATAGAGAGGTGGCCGTTGTGTAGATGTGGTCGTTATAGATAGCTGGCCGTTATGAAGATGTGGTTGTTATAGAGAAGTAGTCGTTATAGAGAGGTGGTCGTTAGTAGAGGTTCGGCAGTATACAATTTCATTTTGTACTCTTCTCACGGTACGCGGAATTATGATTAAATATAAAGATACTTCATTAGGTCACGAAGTAGTTTTAAAACTTTAAACAGTCCATAAATGTGACACAGTTAGTTAGGAAGTGCATAGCAGTTGATATTGCCAGATGCAAAGATAACTGATACAGCGGAAATTTCGTAGACAAAGTCAAGTCATTTCACGTGCATTTTTACATGTTTTTCAGTAACTTTATACAAAGACTGTACGCATTTCTGGCCACTGGATTCAGTGGAAGACCTTAAAGATTACGCCTCGCCTGGCTGGGGTCAAAGTAAGGGTGGTGTGTCTAAAACCAACGGCCTTGTCACTGATGGCATCGATGGCGAGATACTACTGAATCACGAAGGAGACTCGTGCGCGACGAAATTCGCGAATTATTCTTGTGACGACCCCGGTTTCACCGTAGCGTTGTGGCTAAAGCGTTGGAACCGAAACGACGGAGAAAGGCAAACGTTTTTCAAATCTCTTGGCAAGTTTATTCTGTACCAGGAAGGAAATGCGAACTCGTCGTTGATCATTCGTGTACAGCGTGCCACTGAATATTGCCTCAAGGAAATAAAAATGCCCGAAGGAATTTTGTCACATCTGGTTTTCACGTATAATACGGACGGGCCGTCTGAAACACTGACAGTTTACAGGAACGGTCAAAGAATCCACGAATTCATTAGAGATGAAGGCTGTAACAAGCCGGGGCTGCCTGAATTTTCGTCTTCGTCTGTTTCGCTGAGTGCTGGTGACGGGGTGTTCGCTAAAGCTGCGTATTTTCATATTGCCATCTGGGAGCAGGTTTTATCCGACGAAAGGATAGCTCAGATATACAGCGCTTACAAAGGTGAGTTCTGTCAGTATAATCTAACTGATTAACCATTAGACGTCAAGCTCGAGGTTTCTATAATTATCGGCTGATAGTTGGCGAGGGGCTAAGCCCAGAGCCAACTTTCAAAGTCGATAGAAACCGAGAGCGAGCCGTCTACAGTAGGGGTATCGAATGGTCTTTGTGAGCATTTGCGAGCATGCGAGCACAGCGTTTTTCTTTGCGAGCACGAGCATTGATAAAAGTTAGCCTTGCGAGCAGCGAGCACTCTGCAAAAAAACTACCTTCACTAAAAAACCGAGCATGCGAGCACTTGTAAAAATATGCGAGCACAAGCAAACGAGCACCCACTAAACTTTTGCGAGCAATTCGAGCAGAAGCCTAATTTTGCGAGCTATTCCCCGGCGGAAGCTATAGAGGTTTGTCTGAAAATGACTCTCGCTATTACGGACTCCAATCTACGTCTCGAGGGTGTCCGCTATGACGAGAGCTGATTGTAGTCGGTCAGCGGGTTATGCTAATCATAATTAGTAAAAATCTACTAGTATACTAATGCAAATGAAAACAATCTGATTGGCTGAGCTACTCGTACACTATCAGCCATTATAGTTCACCACTAAATTTTCTTTGATTCTGATTGGCTTAAATCGAACACGTGACGTGATAGTGTTCATCCGCGGAGAGACACTGTCAGGTAATAGTGCCCGCGCCTGAGCGAAAAACAAACCGTTTTGTGCAGTTTTGAGCTAAACAGTGAAAGAATAAATTAAAAAATAGCGAGAATTTACTCTCTATCAATTCTTTCATAACATATGGGCATGCACGAAGTTTGGAAGGAAATATTTAATGGCAAATTCCTGTAAATATACAACAAATGCGAATGAAAGAGCACTAAACAATTTACGGAAAGATCGGTAAACCGATACAAATTCGTCCAAAAAATGACAGCCTGTTTTCACCACAAGTTTAAGCTTAGCCTATTCAGTATTGTTACCTTGTATTTCAAGAGGCTTGTCAATTCCAGCTTGAATCAGCACAGTAAATATCGGTTACGAAGCTTAAATACGGCAGTTCGTCAAGCGTTTGCCCGCAGTGAAACCTTCGACTCCGTTCAGTTGTCCGTTTGACTTGTAAAATGAATATAATGTTCACCTCCACAATTATTTCAGATCTTCCCATTTTGTGCTAAATCATTTGCACAATTTCCAGAATAGATGAAACTTTAGAAGAGATTGAGGGAAGAAATAATCCGAAGAAAACTTTTTGTCCTGCTTTCTTTTCATTCAACTGACTTGGCGGAACCCGCGCCAGGTTTTGCCGCCGTTTTTCATACAAATCATACTTCATTTAGATGAAACTGAAAAATCACTCAGTCGATTTATAACTTTTGAAAAAGTAATACCGAAGTTTAACCTAAAGTTTTGTACGTATTTACGAGACAAAAGTTGAAATGCAAAACTATTTTGAAGCTCCAAGCGTCGCAGTGTGTTAGAAATCGAAATAAATAAATTCATGTCGTTTTCAGTTTTAGGCCGCCGCACGGAAAATTTAGTGGTGAACAATAACGACAATAGAGTGTTTCTGTCTCGGAACTATCGGTCTGATAGTTGCCCTTGGAAATTTTATGTCTAAAAAACTAGCATATTAGCCCTCGAACTTCGTTCTCGGGCTAATATTTGTTTTTTAGAACATAAAATTTCCGCGGGCAACTATCAGCCGATAGTTCCTCGACAGAAACACTCTATTGTTATATTAGTGTGCAGTGGCTCGAGGTCGTCTACAAAATTGCGGTTTCTTCTCGTTTCTCCGATGTTTCGGAAGAAGATTTAGAGTTAATACTAGACACTTGTTTATGATTTTTACTAAAACAATCAGACTATTCGCTCTCAATTTCTATGATGTGATAGTTGATTCGGCCTACAGCCTCATCAACTATCACATCATAGAAATTGAGAGCTCATAATCTAATTGTTAATTAGCATAACCCTGAGTGGCTGACTATTGACAAACTCGTGATCTGATTGGCTAGAAAGGGACCTATTGTCGATCGATAGAAGGTCCTCGGAGCGCGCACGGATTTTCGCTGCATTATGGCCGAAAACGTATTACAGAAAACCACGGTCATTAAGTTGTTTTGATATATTCTATGTTTAATAGATCAGCCACTGAGTTATGCTAAAAACAGTTAGACTGCTCGCTCTTGGTTTCTATTGCATCAATCAGAAACCACAGTTGATAGAATCTTCAAGCTCGCAGTCTAATATAATTGTCAAATAAACTGTCTAGTTTATGAGAAGGAGATTATTCGCATTTTTTTTCTACATAGTCTATAATTGGATGTTGTGATCATGACTTCATATTCAATGAAACCTCCGATTCCGTCAAATTTCACCGCATTAATTAAACATATTTGCGCTGTTTCAGACGCGTTTTTTCCGTTGAGTGTTCGAGTGGTAGCACGGATAGAAAACCAGACTTGGCATGAAGATCTAACATCGCCAGAAACGGAGAGATACACATTGATAACAAATGAAATTAAAAGCAATGTAAGTTATGGAACAGAACAGTACCACATGAAAGTATTGTTAACTAGCGCTTTCACACACCAGGGTATTATCCCCAGACTTAGTTAACACCATTTTATACAGCATAAATAAAACAGTACCACATGAAAGTACTCGGCTCAGTAGCTTTTATTTGAATGGTCACACACTAGGTTTTCATCTACAGACTCAAAAGTTAGAAACCACCTTGTTCAGCATAATAAAACAGCACCATACGAAAAGTACTGCTGAACAGCTTTCATTTGAATGGCCACACACTAGGGTTTCATCCACAGACTTAAAAGTTAGCACCACCTTGTACAGCATAATAAACAGTACCACATGAAAGTACTGCTCAATAGCTTTCATTTGAATGGTCACACACTAGGGTTTCATCCACAGACTTAAAAGTTAGAAACACCTTGTACAGCTTGATAAACAGTACCACATGAAAGTACTGCTCATGGTAGCTTTCATTTGAATGGTCACACACTAGGGTTTCATCACAATTAGAACCACCTTGTACAGCATAATAAACAGCACCACATGAAAGTACTGCTTTAGCGTGGACATGCATTTTGAAATATTACTCACGGTATTATTACCAAATAACATTAAAAATTCATGCTATTTCCTATATAAACAAAATAACATTTTACGCTTTATTTCTTTAGGTGACCAGTTTTTATTCAAAACTATCCAGGACTCCAGGTTTCTGTTGTAGTGGATCAATATCGGTAGGTATTCAGGTTCTCATCCATGCGTTCGTTCGCTCGTTCACCCCTTGGGGATTCCCATGCATATAAAAGTGACGAGGTCAGTGGCGGATCCAGTCAGTGGGGAGGGTCCGGACCTTAGGGTTTTTTTTGCTTTCTCCATTATCCATAGCAAAACCATCTCCAGGATCCACCAAAATGCACTTTTCAGAGCCTGAAATTTCAATTTTTTTTCTGGGGAGGCCGCCAAACACCCTCTCCGCGCCTTTACTACTGACGTCCACTTCCAAAAATTCTCCTTCAATCTTCTTCACATTTTCGGAAAGACCCTGGGAGCCCCCCCCCCCCTATCAAAAAATCCTAGATCCGCCCCTGGAGGTGATCATCGAAAATTAAAAAAAATGTGCCATAACCTCGAAACCATTTCACACCTAAGAGGTACCAATTCTAAGACAAAACTACTCCTCCGGTACTCCAAGACTATTAAAGCCACGAGGGTATATAGTACCTCCAAAAGTATTTCCTTTGAAGTATACGACATGAATGATGACGACATATGACGTGGAAATTACGTCATAATTTCCGAACAGCCGCCATCTTGGATCCGCCATCTTCAAATACGTCATAAAACCACCAAAGTAATCAAAGTAATCAAATCAATAAAAGAATGCTAAAATGATCTTACAAAGGTAAACGTTATTGCAAGAAAGTTATTTTGTTCATTAAAAAATAGGGAAAATATTCCAAATTTGGAAAAAACGTGCCTATCAAAATATAGTTGCTATGGTAACAGCAAGCTCCATGAACAATGGCATGTCATATCAAATTATTTCCAGATAAGTTTTAGGTAAAGTCGAAAAGTTTGGTGGCTTTTACTTCAATATCAAAAAAGTTATTCACGCTTAAAGTCCGGGAGAGTACATTTGACCCCCCATTCTGAATAAGGTTTAAAACACCCTAAACGGTACCAAATCACGAATTGTACGACGATCACCCCCGTCACCTTAATTGGGAGTCCCCCCCCCCCCCCGCCCCGGTCGCCCGCTCGCTCGCTCGTTCGCACGCACGCACGCACCTCTCTCATTATTCATGTTTTCATCCATACTCAGTTTTTCCTTCCGCTAAATCTTTACATTTGTGTGTTTCATTGTTAGGGACGGAAGCGTCATCGCGGAATTCACAATCATGTACAACGCTAGTAACTTTAGTCTGATTGAACAACTGAACCAAAGTATGACATCCACGGTCATCTGCATAACATGCCACTGGAGCTCAAACAACTTACACCTGAAAACGGTAAGCTTGATCTTAGACTACGAGCAGTCCCTCATTTTTCTCAGGGATAGTCGAGTGGGAGAGCACGCGAGCGCGCGCGAAAATCACCTCCGATCCCGCGCGCTCGCGTGCTCTCCCACTCGACTATCCCTGAGAAAAATGAGGGACTGCTCGTAGTCTAGCTTGATCTAATCTACGCAGGGCGGAAATGCTAATGTGATTCTTGTTTATACTTGCTGTTATCATATACATTGCATATACAGTCGAACCCCTATTAAGCGTCCACCCTCGGGGGAATGGCAAGTGGCTGCTTAATAGGAGTTCGACTGTATTACATTTCAGTTTCACATGCATCACTTTATTGTTGTCTTTCAGTCCCATACCAAGCTCCGCCGAACGTTCGCGCCGTTCGTGTAGATGATACAAGCATCGATATCACATGGAACGATGTCAGCCTTCCTCCGGGTGTTTTGGATGTTTTCCAGGGCTTTAAGGTTTTTATCAGACGGGCGGGAAGTGCAGAAGTCAATATTACCACAATCAACGAGATCGTCAACACAGCCACTTTACATGGACTAGAACCATTGGCAACGTACAGCATATCTGTAGCGGCATACACGCTGGCTGCAGTGGGCAAGGAGAGCGAAAGCATTGTTGTTAACACGACCACGTGTAAGTAATATATCCCAAACACGAGAGATAGTGTTTCATCTGATTTCCAAACACCAAAAATAGCGTTGAAAATACGACTCGCAGCGGATAATTTTTGACGAAATTCGAGGTGTTTGGAAATGTGATGAAACACTGTCTCGAGTGTTTGATATATCTTCTCAATCGAACAAAAACGTTAGTAATTTCTCAGACACGCTTAAGCCTGGTTCACACTTGTGATATAAGCATAAGCGCAAGCAACATACGCAGACGCAGTAACGTATTGATCATTAGTGCCTTTTGTTAGAACAAATGCTGCTTATGATCAACACGTTACTGCGTCTGCGTATGTTGCTTGCGCTTATGCTTATGTCACAAGTGTGAACCAGGCTTTAGCCATGGACTTTTAACTACAGTTTGTTTTTGAATATATATTTATCTTTTTTGTCTTTCTCTTAACCTTCCAGATGAACCTCCCGCAAACATATTAGTAGCAGGCATAACTTATCGTTGCGTTATAATCCAATGGGATGGCCTTCCACCAGAGAAGTTTGGGTTTTTGCGAGGATATGAAGTGTTTTATGCCTTGGAGAGCCAATCTTCGTTTTCAATGAATACGACGGTGAACGCCTCGACACATAGAGTTGAGATCTGCGATCTTCAAGCGGCCACGAAATACAAGTATTACGTACAACGCGCTCTGCTGACATATGTGGGGAATAGAAGCGAGGTGCAATACTTCACGACGCTTGCCAATATAGACCGTACGTGATTGAATAATTGTTAATAATCGCTGCTGTTAAATTATAGACCTTTCTTCAAAATGGCCGCCGCAAATTAATATTAAACTGAGCGGAAAATCAATACCAGCACCTGAAAGCCACCTCTTGTTTGGTAATCGTACGAAGTTTCGTTAAGTGGAAAATTTTCGGCGGCCATTTTGGAGAAAGGTCTATAGACGAGTTTCATATTCTCGGCTTGAACTAGACGCAGCTTGCAATGGACTAGCATCCCATCCAGGGGGAGTAGTTAGGCTTCATGCTGCAGAAACTGGGATAAGCTCCTGCACTAGTGTTGGCCAGTTTGGCCCGAGTGCGGCTTTAATGCAGGGGGAGGGGGGAGGGGGAGAGGAATCTCTTAAAATACAAATGACATGAAGCTGTTTTAATGATATTCCCCCGCAACAGACGCATTTTGCTTGTTTTGCTTGTTGCCCCATTTCAGACCATGTGATGTTACTTTAGAGAATTGTTTCTTTCAATTTGGATCATATTCACATGTATATGAACGAATAAATTTTAGATAGACAAAGGAACAATTCAGAGAACATCACGTGTTCTGAAATGGGCAATTTACATACGAAGCTATTACAAGCTAGTTCCCTCCAATCCCGAGAATACGAAAATGACCTATTAAATGGGTAGTCACGGAATAAGCTTACCAAGAGTTCTTGTTTTTTAGTGGCGTCGACTGCCTTGGGAACATCTTTTCAGGGTTTTTGACAGTTGTTATATCCTCCTTATTCTTCAAACTTTGCTTAACTAGACTTACTTCACTGAAGTTCTTTCTTTCTTCCCCGGTGAGGAATAGGGCCAGATCAAACTTTGCTTGTACACACACATTTGAACAAAATATTCCCAAAATGTAGTTACCTTTTCACGCGACCAATTGATAATGGTAAAGCCGTTCGGGGCCAAACTGGCCCACACTGTCGGAGCTTATCTCGGTTTCCGTAGCATGAAGCCGACTAAGAGTATTGCTACTCCCCCTGGGTGGGTTGCTAGTTCAACGCCAGGTTATCCCCCAGCATTTTGTTAGGTTGCCCAAACAGTTCGCCGGTACCCATTTATACTCCTGTGTGGAGAGAGGCTTGTGAGAGTGTCTTGCCCAAGAACACAACACAGTGGCCCCAGCCAGAGCTCAAACCCGGACCGCTCGATCTTAAGTCCAACCTGCTAACCGCTATATACCACTGATAGCCCATACTTAAATGTTATAGCCCATACTTAAAGGAACACTGTCCTGATTTTAGCATGATTTTGGGAAGCTCAGAATCATATCTAGTTCATAGGAAGTTGATCAATAATGGTTAGAATCTGTAGAATAACACTCGACAAATGACAGGAAACCCATTAGGAAGTGAGGATGACGAACGACAGCGAGGATGGAAATGGATTGCAATATGGATTTTTGAAAAAACGTCAGGATGTCAGTTTTTCAAAGTTTCAAATTTGGTTCGGAAATCTTTGAAATTTTGCAACAATCTAGTTGCAGTATGGAATTTCTTGAAGAAATTGCTTTTTATCATTTAGTTAGAGTTTATTAAGTTCTTATTTCATAGATTTAGGGACCATTTCATGCATTTATAACAGTTTTGAGCAAATACGCCGGGACAGTGTCCCTTTAAATATCTCTTATTAAGACGATTTCCGCTGGACGTTCGAGCAAAAAGTGCAAAAAATTAAGTTAACAAAAAAAATACTCATAGCACGGTAACATTTTGAATACAGTTAAGAACTGACCCCGCGAGAGAAGTCATTACATATGTTAATTAAAAAGACGCTTCGTGTCAGTTCAAAACAAAATGGCGTGCGTTTTTATCATTTTTTTTTTACGAGGTTTGACATTAATTTTCTCGAGAATGCTTGAGAATTTAATTGCGGGGTCACTTGGAGAAGTGAATTAAAGTGATATGTTTCAAATAGTATTCAAAATGTTACCGTGCTATGAGTAGTTTTTTAGTAATTAATTTTTGCACTTATTGCTCGAACGTTGAGCGGAATCCGTCTTAAATTCTTTATGTCTAGGAATCAGCTCTCCGCCAACCGATGTGACAGCCTACAATACCAGCTCCACGAGCATCGTTGTACAGTGGCAGCCGCCATCCAGTGAAGACATTGCGATCAGCACACTGCGTGGCTATGAAGTGTTTTACAAGCCTCGTCTCAATGCTTCTGGTTCGTGGGAAACTCTAATTGCCTGTAAAAACACTTCGAACGTCACCATACGAAACCTGGAAAAATATACCGAGTATGACATCAAGGTGTCCGCGTTTAACGAAGCCGGGCTGGGGAATTTTAGCGAGGTCACGAGCTGTTTCACGGATGAAGACAGTGAGTAGAAAAATGATCGATTTGTTTGGTTCATTTGTAGTAGCTTGCTCGTTAGTTCGTTTGTTCGTTAGTTCGCTCGTTTGTTATCTCGTTTGTTTGTTCGTTCTTCGTTCGTTCTTTCGTTTGTTCTTTCGTTCGTTGGTTTGTTCGTTTGTTCGTTCGTTCATTCATTTGTTCTTTCGTTCGTTTTTTTCGCTTGTTCCGGTTCGTTCATTCGTTTTTTCGTTCGTTCGTTCTTTTGTTCTTTCTTTCGTTTATTTTTTTGTTTCTTAGGGCCTCCAAAGACTAGAGAGATAGTTGTCGATCATAAAAAGTTGTCGATAACAAAAAAGCCAGTGTGTGAAGCTAGTTATCGATAACTAGGGCCCTTAGTTATCGATAACTAGCTTCACACATTGGCTTTTTTGTTATCGACAACTTTTTACGATCGACAACTAAATAGTTGTCGACAACTATCTCTCTAGTCTGTGGAGGCCCTTAGTATGTTTGTTAGTTTTTTAGCTAGTTTTTTCTTCTGTGTCTTTGTTTGATTTTGTAAATAAACTTTATTATCGTAAATAAACTACTACGAGGTCTGGTGAATTACAATAATGAATATTGCATACAGCCTAAAAATCGTTCGCTCGTTCGCTCGTTCGCTCGTTCGCTCGTTCGCTCGTTCGCTCGTTCGCTCGTTCGCTCGTTCGCTCGTTCGCTCGTTCGCTCGTTCGCTTGCCAAGCCAGGGTTTAACACTTCATGTCAATGACAATTTTCATTGTTGTGTTGTCTTTGTTCTAGTTCCTCTTGGTGGGCCTGCGAGCATCTCGGCTCACGACACAAGTTCCACAAGTATTAATATCACCTGGATTCCAGTCCTCCAACCGTTACGTCTCGGAATAATCACCAAGTATATATTCAACATAACAGACGTGGTAACCGGAGCTCTTACGACAGCAACATTCAATGGAGAAAGTCTGAATGGCGAAGTTAGAAATTTGTCAAAGTACCAAGAGTACAGTATCATAGGAGCCGCCGCCAACAGCAAGGGCCAATCAAATTTCACGGATGCGATCACGTGTCGCACTGGCGAAGATGGTGAGTGAAAGGGGTGGGGAGATAATTTTATTTCAATGTCACTTTGCCCTCTTCTAAGAAATGTAATGATCCATCTCTAAAAAGCGTGTGAGTTAACAAATTATATTTTCGCGTAGAGAAGTAATTTAATTTTTAGTTTGGTTTCGGTTTTGCATCTGATTGGTCGAGAAAGTGGCGCGAGTTTTTTAAACCAATGTGTAGAAAAAACAGAGTGTAGTAAAGCAAAACCAAAGCAATTCCGCGATTATACTTTCGACACTCAATTGAAAACCGCACTATTAGACCCAAAAACCATAATATGCTTTATATCTTCGCGTTCATTTATACTCAGCTCCAGATCTCCCGCCTGCAAACGTGACCGCGTACAACACAAGTTCCACATCGATTGTGGTCAAGTTTGAGACCTACTCGTCAGAAGAACTGAATGGAATCATCCGCAGATACGACTTCAAGGTCTTCAAAGCTGATGTTGGAATTCAACTGCTTCGTTTCACACAGTTGTGATACACCACGCGAGAAGACGAAGATCCGCTCCGAACAATGTTGTTAAAGTACCATTTGCAAATTTGACAGAATACACCATGTTCTCCATACAAGCGGCTTTTTATACTGTAAAGCAGGGACCCTATAGCGCTGTTATTAATGCTTCTACTGACGAAGGAGGTAAGTTTCACGAAGAAAACATCAAAAGAGCAGAAGGAAAATTGATAATTCTGATTGCATATCAAGCACACAGTCTTTCTTTGCACGCTCAATTCAGTCTTCCCCGCTCGAGAGACGGTGTGCGACAAGTGTGTGCCATTCCTCTTCTCTTGTCCATACTGATGACGTAGCTCTACAGAGATCCGTGTAAAGTCTCTGATTGGTTGTTACTTCAGTGCGCGAGAAAATGTAGAGTAGAGCTAACAGCTAATCAAACATGGATAATAAAATAACTTGTTGTAACGCGCATTATACTGTACTGTAAAATTAATATATCCGACCGAGATCTGCGTCATTTTTCCGGATAATAATTATAAGGACAAGAGGACTCGCAGAATTTGCTGGATATGTATGTGAATTACACTGTTCGCCTCTCGGAACAGATAATGTCCAAGGACAAATATCCGTGCATATGTTCGCGCCAAATGGAGGTTATTGTTTATTTATGCCTTATTCGGTGGTATGAAAGTTAATACTTGCGGAGAGTGCTACGCAACTCAGCTCTAAAATATCTGTACATATATCATTCAAACCACCAATTGTATTTAATTATAACTTAGCAGTTGCGTCTTGCGTTTTCCCGCTTTCACTTACCTTCAAATGTTTCTAGTCCCCAGAGTTCCTCCTCTACAAGTGACCGCGTTCAATACCAGTTCCTCTAGCATCCTGGTCACGTGGCAGCAGATTACACCAGCAAGTGTGCCTGGGATACTATTGGGTTATGTGCTGCGCATTATAAAAGCTGATGATGTCAATGCGTCAAACTTCATAGCAATGGAACACGACTTGAGCACGAGTAAAAATATAACAAATCTGGAGACATTTACACTGTATAACATTTCGGTGGCGGGATTTACAAGAAAGGGGTTTGGAAACTTTAGTGTAGTACATAGTTGGACAGATGAAGGAGGTGAGACAATAATGATAATAGAAGATGATAATGACTAAAGCCCGGGCCAAACGAGGATGAGAGATGCTGAGAGTTCAAACTCTCGCTCTCGTTTGGCCTGAAACTCTCATGCGCTCTCATGCGCTCTCATCAACTCTCATGCGCTCTCAGTGACTCTCGTGCGCTCTCATCGACTTTGAACCTGCTCAAATTTTTTTTGAGAGTCGTCGAGAGCTCTCGCTCTCGTTTGTCCCGAGGTGATGATAGTCGAGGAGAGTTGAAGAAAATTCTCATGAAAGCCAACTCTCAACAACTCTCATCCTCGTTTATCCCAGCCTTGATGGATTTAAACTGATGTGATGACTGCGTAGTGTCTTGAATGGTGTTCATATGGAAGGTATAAAAACACAAAAACGTATGGTAAACCCGATGTTTCGGCAATTCTGGCTTCTTCAGGGATGCCGCAACGGAAACGTTTTCAACTGAAAAGTTTTGCATACTAACATATAATATATGCGACCGACCGACCGACCGACCGACCGACCGACCGACCGACCGACCGACCGACCGGAGGGACGACCGACCGACTAACGAAAGGACTGATAGAGCGAACCGACCGACCGACCGACCTATTGACTATCTATTTTTTTTTTTCATTGCGCCCATAACTGTTACCATAATTAGCATTACTAGACGTTCCTCGTGGTCTATTGCAAATCCGCCAATCTGATTGGTTCTCTCAACATTGACTATTTTTAAATAATTAAAACAATTAGACCGCCCTTGCGTAGCCAATCAGATTGGGAGTTTGCCTAATAGTCGGTCACTGGGTTATGCTATCGCTGATAGACCACGATTGCGCGCGCAAGTCAGAATATGCTTTTCGTTTGCCATAATAGTCAATCTCGTTCCCAGAGTCAACGGTCTCCTCAGTCAGCGGTAGTCGTCGCCAGGTTTGACTCTGGGGGAATGGAATAAATATCGAATTTTTTGATTGGCTGTCTCGTGTAACAAACAATGGCCGGAATACCAGATTTCTGGGATTCAAAATTCCATTCCCCAGAGCCGACCGAGGAGACCGTGGACTCTGGGTACGAGATTGCATAATAGTAATATACCCTGCTTACTTACGTGTATCTTTACATCCCACAGTTCCCGAGGGCCCTCCAAACAGCGTTACCGGAAGTCCTACTAGCACAACAAGCATCACACTCTCTTGGCTTCCGGTGACAAGAGAACTTCAGAAAGGCATAATACGAGGATATCACGCGAGACTTTACGATACCAGTGGGTTGCCTTTGAACGATACAAAGATACTCAGCCCCAGTCTTTCCGCGTATTTCTCGGAACTCGACGTGTATGCTAACTACAGCCTTCAAGTGAGGGCTTTCAACCGGAAGGGACTGGGTCCGTGGAGTTCATTGGTTAATGTTTCTACTGGTGCGCCAGGTAAGCCATTGAAGTGCGACACGGAACGTCGTGAAGATTACAGTGATTTGTGAAATGTTGATCTTATTAGGTTTACTTTTTCTGTTATTTAGGGAAATGTTCATCATCGTGTTTTAATTTAATTTTCAAATCGTTACATTTCATATTACAGTCGAACCTCCGCTAACGGACACCTCCCGTAAGCGGACACTTGGTGATGTTCCCAGCTACATACAAACACTACATTTTTAGCCTCCCATAAGCGGACACCTCTCTTAAGCGGACACTTTTTCTGGTGCCAAGGGTGTCCGCTTACGGGAGGTTCGACTCAGTGTACTTTTTTTGTGGTAACAAAACACAGTAACATGTTACAATGTTACGCTACACTACGTCGTGTCTACCAATCAATGGGAACACTTAGACCTTTACGAGTACAAGATTGACTACGAGTACGACTTTCGAATTTCAAATCAGTCACGTTCCCAGAGCCCTCGCTCCTCCCTGTTGCTGACCAGTAGAGAAGAAGGCTGTAGGAACAAGATTGGTGTTAGGCGTGTTAATGTAAACCCTGCGCACTAGGTTTGAAAAGTCGTACTCGTACTCAATCTCTTAAGGTTCCTATACCGTAGATGGTGCGGTGATCTTATGGTTAGCGTTTTGTACTCCTGATAGAGTGGTCATTGTGTTGTGTTCTTGGACAAGACACTTGACTCACAGTGACTCTCTCCATCCAGGAGTATGAATGGGTACCGGAGAACTGTTAGGACAACCTTACAAAATACTCGGGGTATAAGCTGTGATCGACTAGTATCCCATCATGCTACGGAAACCGGAATGCGCTTCGGCAGTGTGGGACAGTTTTGCCCGAGTGCAGATTTTGCCTTTTTACCAATCAATACTTGAGCTTCTGTCGTTGGAAGATGTTTTTGAGACACTGAAAACACAGCTTTTTAGGAGCTACATGTAATAGTTTTGAGGTGTCCGTCGTTAAGTCTTTTGAAGTCCAGCGGTTTCCTATTTTCACTCTCCCCAGCTCCCAATCAAATCCCCATGAATGCTACAGCAGACGCCACAGGTCCTGACACGATACACGTGACCTGGAGCCCAGTCTCTGTGGTAGATGCTCGGAATCTTCACGGTTATCGAGTTCGGTACTTTCCCGTTGTTACACCGAATCTCTTTATGGACATCATGGCGGGAAGGAACTATATTGAAGCAACTATTACTGGTCTAAGGCCATTCACTTCGTACGGTGTACAAATTGCAGCTTTTAGTACGGAAGACGGCAACTACACCAGCCCAGTGTATGCTAAAACGTGGGAGGCAGGTAAGGGGGAGAAATCTTATAGCGCTAGCCATGGTTAGTGAAATAAATATATCGCCAGCCCGATCTCATACAAACATGCGTACGATTATTTGCTAATTTTTTTAAGCTTTAATTTGGTCACATGTCCAAATTAATCTTTAATTTGGTCACGTGTCCAAATTAATCTTTAATTTTAGTCACGTGTCCAAATTAATCTTTAATTTGGACATGTGACCAAATTAATGAGTTATACGGACAATTTTACGTGTGATATATGATCTAGGCTCGATTTCCGCCGTTCTCTCGAGTACGCGAGTCTGGTCTTCGTTCTGATCGAGGGCTCACTCAACCTCGTCCCCAGGGCCTTCTCTCTTTTTTTCAAGATGGCGTCTGATGGAGCGACGCCATCTTGAAAAAAAGAGAGAAGGCCCTGGGGACGAGGTTGAGGGCTCACTGAAAAACTATGCCCTTGGAACAAGATTCAACAGTATGAAATTAATCTGATATGTTAACGCGAGTAAGTGAAAATGATCTGAGCAGTTGTAACAGAACTTTAACCATTGTTCTTCATGCACCAATCTTCTATCTCAAGGAAGGGACTCCCATGTAAAAGTGACAGGGATCTCGTGGGAAATTTTTGATTTTTTTTTTCATTTCCTGACAACTAGTTTTTGTTTCTTTGCGGCTTACATTGAAAACAGACACTAATATGCAGTAACTGTGAAAAATTGAAATGGAACACCGTAAGCGATACTAAAACACGACTTTCGACCCTAAAAGATGCGAAGAGCATCCTCGTCAGTGCCGCATAGAGATTTCTCCCCGGACTGTTAAATATATCCACTAAGTTCTTGACATATTTTCCTTTTTCTTGTTATTGTTGTTGTTGTTGTTATGGTTTATTTTGTTTTGTTGTTTCTACTGAATGTTGTCACTTCACCAATTACAGTTCCGTCAGCTCCTCCTACCAAACTTGGTATTTCTGTCCGGGATTCTCAAAGTCTTCTTGTCTATTGGCTCAATGTGCCACCGGAGCACCGAAACGGCGTCATCAGGGTTATCGCCTGACCTATTGGAGCGCAAGTAACGGTACAAGCTCAGTAATAACAAAGAGAATGTTCTCAGAGGTTCTGACGCAGCTTCAGAAAGCGACCGAGTATAGGGTTAAAGTGTGGGCATATAACAATGCTGGAGATGGCATTTCTGATTCATATACTGCCACAACGGGCGAAGATGGTAAGCAACGTGAAGTATTATCATGTGTGATTTTAATGTGATTCCTTTCCATTGTACTGCGTATTCTAACTGCGCATAATTACGCGCGTAATTCCGCGCGTATATTAAAAACATGGCGGCGTCTTTTTCTTTGTGGCTAAGCCCTCAGAGGGCTTAAAGAGCCCTTAAGCCCTTAAAGATGAATGATCGTTTTCTCGTAAACGAATATGGCGACCTTTCTTGTTTTCGCATATTTCAAGTCTGGCAACCATCAATGCATCTTTCTATACACTGAGTATAGACCAATTTCCATGTCGGAAAAAATAACATAGCCTGGAAACTTGAACAGTGCTACAAACACAGCTTTCGTAGTTGTTATTGCAAAGGAATTATGATCAAGTCATCTTCAGTCGATCATATCTCTTTAGCGATAATGGTGACCTATTCTTTTTTATTCTATATTTTGAAACATCACTTCTCAAACTTGATTAGCATAGGTTTTTATGATTTTATTTCTCCGTTTACTCCTTAGTTTTTGTTTCGATTGAGAAGATATATCAAACATTTGAGACAGTGTTTCATCCGATTTCCAAACACCTCGAATTTCGTCAAAAATACTCCTCTGCGCATCGTATTTTCAACTCTCTTCTCGTGTTTGGAAATCGGATGAAACACTGTCTCGAGTGTTTGATATATTACATCGGAATGATCAAGCAGAGAAAGTTTCAGAAAATTACGACCCAACTTGCCATGTGTTTTTCTTTGTTTCTTTCCTAGTACCCAGTAAGCCGCCATCAAATATCATAGCTCAGAACTATACCAGTTTAACCCGTATACCCATTTCCTGGGATCCAGTCCCTCAAGAATTCGTTCACGGTAGCCTTGTCGGGTATCGAGTGACGTACCAAGCTGTGAATATTGGCGACCTGCCAGTGGTTTACCAGCCCGTGATAAGTGAAGACGTTGGAAATGTTACCTCCATGACATTAAAAAACCTTGAGACGCTTGTAGTCTATAGGATAACCGTGGCTGCTATATCGAACAGGGGGCCTGGACCTAAGGGTGTTACATTTGGAGGTCAGTGGAAAATAATGAAACAAAATGACTTTTTATTTAATTTAGTAAAATAATCGAGCCTCTGTTTGGTGCATACAGCATAATTGGACTTCTATCTTAAAGGGCACTATCACGGGAATTGTACAGTCTTTTGGTCAAAAACGTGCCACAAATTATGACTAAGCACCTTCGCTCACACACGAAATGCGGGAAATGCGCCTAGAACATCAAGGGGAAGATATCAAGTGAATTGTTGAAGGAAGAGCAAACCGTAATTAGTTTTTGGGGATTTTTCGAAGACACAACGGCAGAACTTGAAAACGTTTGTCCGATCGACTTTTTCAAATTGAGGAAGCTTCTCATAGGTAACTCATGATAGCACTCCTTTTATAGCTTCAGTACACTAGTATAGTATTTTTCCGTAACAAAACTTGACCATTACTTTTAGGTTTTCATTGATGTAGATATGTCTTTTGACGTGCGTACGTACGTACGAAACGAACCGACGAACCAACGAACCGACGAGCCAACGAACCGACGAACCAACGAACCGACGAACCAACGAACCGACGAACCAACGAACCGACGAGCCAACGAACCGACGAGCCAACGAACCGACGAACCGACGAACCAACGAACCGACGAGCCAACGAGCCAACGAACCGACGAGCCAACGAACCGACGAGCCAACGAACCGACGAACCAACGAACCGACGAACCAACGAACCGACGAACCAACGAGCCAACGAACCGACGAACCAACGAACCAACGAACCGACGAACCGACGAACCAACGAACCAACGAACCAACGAACCAACGAACCGACGAACCAACGAACCGACGAGCCAAAGATCGAACCAACAAACCAACCAGCCAACCATCGACTGAAACAACAATATTAAAAGAAAGAAAGACGTTTTGGCTTATTCTTACACTCTTACACTATCAAAAGGGAAAATGTTTTGCAATCTGAAAACCATGCCACTATGGTTGTAGCTTCGTTGGTCTAACGTGATTACTATACCGACGACATATTTTCTTCGTTTGTGCTTACAGAAACTTGCCGATGCCGTCCACACTTAACAACCAACTGGAAAAATTACCCGCCCTATGTCAATCTTACTTCCTTGAGAACACCTGGTATTATCATCCCTTTCTTGTTGGTCAAAGTCATCGACCAGTGCTGTGGAAATTGCAGCGAGCACGGACTATCAAAGCTAGACTTCAGACGTAACGGAAATAACGGGATTGCACAACAAAACACGACCGGAGATCTTCTGCATAACATCAATGACCAGACAGATTTCTCGTTCCCAGTAATCGGCTACAAGCTGCAGGATAGCTACAAGGGAGGACTGGGCTACGCGCCTTTTGTAGAATCTGCGGGTGTCGCGTTTGTGGTGTATACCGACACGTCCGTTTTTACGAACACCATGTTTGCAGCGCTCCTGGCGTGCTGGCCGGTTGTGGTGATACCTTTGGTGATGGCTTATATAGCGGGTGTGATGGTCTGGATGCTGGTAAGTATTGCCGAGTTAACAAAATGAGATCCCTATAGGATCAGCGAATGATTCACATTTAATTAATTTATCTACTCCTGTATTTTCCGTTGCCATGCTTCCTTCAATAACATAGCTGTGTACTCCACTATATGAACACACACAGTCCTCCATTTTGCTCCTACGAAGGGCTAACGCTCGAAATGTCAGCTTTCTAAATTCGCTACGGTGGTTAATTTACCTTTTCCAGCTTCATGTTGGTAATCAGCTAAGCATTTCCCAGTTTCTGCCACAGGCGCCTTTACAAGCTGACGTCCGATCTCACCCCTGAGTTGAATTGTAAAGCGCATTTGGATATACTATATAGAAAATGCGTTATATAAATGTCATTACCATTACCATTACCTTGTGCCCCCAGTCTGTTTCAAAATGAGTCTTGGTGCGAAATATTTCATATAAAACGAGCAGTACTCACGCGTTCTTTTCATGCAAATCTAACATGGATTTTTACGATTTTCTTTCTCCGTTTACTCCTTAGTTTTTGTTTCGATTGAAAAGACATATCAAACACGAGACAGTGTTTCATCCGATTTCTAAACACCTCGAATTTCGTCAAAAATACTCCGCTGCGCGTCATGTTTTCAACTCTCTTCTCGGTGTTTGGAAATCGGATGAAACACTGTCTCGAGTGTTTGATGTAATACATGAATAATTTCGGTAACAAGGGCTTTTGGTGTGAAATATATATACCAGGCCTTCAGATCGTCGGATGCGATGTACTTGTTTCGTAACGTGTTAACGTTTCTCTGTGATTTGTTTGCAGGACGCAAAATCAAACAACCAACATTTTCCGCCTTCATTTATCTACGGAACATGGGAAGGAGTCTGGTGGGCTTTCGTTTCCATGACGACTGTCGGGTAAGTTCTTTGATAAAATAACTAACATATAGCGACTATAGTCAATAACCGTCATTATTTTAGTATCATTTTTATTCGTAAAAATATACAGCGACACTACACATTGAAGTCTCAAATAAGATATGTATTTACACATTTGACAAGTAAAGCCTTTTCGGCCATGTTTCTGTTATTATTTTGTTTCAAGTTCTTTAATCAGTTTTCGTAGATAAAGAACGAAAGCTTTCTTTTCGAATAACCTGAAACCATTTTGCACAAAATGTCTTTCCGTAGCTATGGTGATCGTACTCCCATCAGCCACCTCGGTCGCGTTTTCGCTGTAGGCTGGGTACTAACAGGACTCGTGGTCATCTCAGTGACAATGGGAGCGCTTACGACAGCGCTGACGACGATTACCGCTGACAGCGAACCCACCATATATGGGTCGAAGGTAACATGTAATCTAACCCAAGAGAGAATGACCTAAGAGAAGCATTCCCCCATATATGGGTCTCTTCCAATGATAATGTTTTGAAATCTATTTTCAATTGACAGTCTGTAGCTGAGCTATTTTAAGACCGCTACCTGATTGGTCAGTTCGAGTAACGTGATGCCGGAGCCTCGATCAGAAAGAAATACAAATATATTTCACAGCATGGCGGGAAACTATTAATAGATTTTAAAAAATCATCATGAGGCATGGGGAATCCTTCTCTTAAGTCATCCTCTCTTGCTTAACCTAAATACAGTCGACTCTCGTTCCGCAATAGCGGGGGTCATTTATTTTTTATTTTTTTATTTTTTATTTATTTTATTTTATTTTTTATTTTTTTTTATTTTTATTTTTTTCGCCGGTTGGAGGGCTGGATTTTGTCCGTAATAGCGTGTGTCCGTAATAACGGGGTGTCCGCAAGGCGAGAGTTGACTGTAATTCCCATGGCGAAAATTCCCTACAGTAAGATTCTAATTAATTTATTCGTCTATTTTGTGTCTGTAATTTTTCAGATAGGGGCAATTTATGGCTCACCTGAGTACAATCTCGGAGTTAGGAGAAATGCGATTATGAATAAAGGTAGGTCGTAAAAACTGCTTGTGGAACCGCCCTTCAGGGAACATACAGTTGAACCTCTCTACAACGGCCACCCTGGGGCGGAATTAACTGGCCGTTGTAGAGGGGTGGCCGTTGCAAGGAGGTTTCAATAAGAGTGAAAAGTATGGATAGACGTACGATTGGGACGAAAAATCCTGGCCGTTGTGGAGAGGTGGCCGCTATAGAGAGGTGGCCGTTAGTGGAGGATCGACTGTATCTCATTTATGAGATATGTTCGCTTTGTTAGATTCCCACCAAGATAAGCCTCCTATATGCGAATACATTCATTGCGCTCAAAGTCAAACTGCGCTATCATGATAAACGAAACCAATTTATTCAGGATTCTGATTTAGACATCTGACTTAGGCCCCGTTTACACGAACACGGTTTCATTTGTAACCGTATCGTTTTGTATACTGTTACGCCTTTCGTTTACACGGCGACGATGTGTAACCGTGTACTTTTGAAAACGCTGTCCAAAGTTGCGCGTTTTCAAAACGATGCGGCTAGGTGTTCCGTGTAAACTGGGCAACCGTGTAGACTTGAAAACGATTGATTTTTGGCGCGACAAAAACCAGGCTTAAAATGATGAACTTGCTTTAGTCGTGACTACTTTCTTTTGCGGTGTAACTTTATTATTTCGGCTCATGTCTTTCTCTTTTAAGTTTCGCAATGTTGAATAAAATTGACGGCGCTTCAAGATATTATCATGTCCAGATCCCAGCTAACATAATATGTCACGCACATGACGTAACAGCACCGAAGACGGGAAAATCGTTTTCGTGTAAACGCTTTGTATCCGTGTACTTTTGAACGGGGTTACGAAATCATGTAACCGTGTAGATTTGAAACTGCCTTAGTGGAGACTGAAAGAAAACGATCTCGAAGTTCTCCCCTTGTTCAATCATTTATTTCTCTCTCTACTTAGACAAACACTATCACACCTTAGAAGAGCTCTCCGAGGCTCTTATCAACAGAGACGTGGACGGAGTCTTAATAGATACGTACGCCGGTGGAACAAATAAAGACCTCTTCTCCAAGCCCTCGTTACGAGTGACCCAGATCATTGATTATCAAACAGCGTATGGAGTTGTGATTGGTGGAGATTCTATGCGCCTTCGTCACTGTTTCTATGGTTACATGCGCTCGCATCAAGCGGAGATTTTTGAGTGGGTTGACGAACTCGTTGAGCCTATAACGGTACGTATTTAGCAAGGAGGTGTTCTTTACTGCGGTCTGAATAGAGTGCTTGCACTTTGAGCTGTTTTGTGACAAGTCTCTTGCAGTAGCGTTGCACAAGATGACCCGTATTGAGTAGTTGCGTGACTCTTCTTCTAATTAGGGAGTAGCGTTGCGTGACAAATAGTGATGCCAATAATCACAGCAAGTGCAATAAGTTAGCCCTATACACAGCACTATACATAGTTATTAGGGAGATTAAGCAAGCACGACGGCAACGCCGAGGACAATGTCGATTAAAAAAATTGAATTTATATTTTACTTGAGAATCTCGCGAATCTCTAGTTCCATTCAGTTTGTTTATTGGTATCAGAGCTATCCTCAGCTGAATATATAAAGGCAAATATTTAAAGGCAACGTTCAAATCCAAAGAGAAACTTGAAAAATCCGTCGTTGCAATTACGTTCTCCGAATAGCCAGACTTTGTTAATTTCACGTTGTTTTGCAGAGGACGGCTAAGAAATATACCAAAATGTGTAAAGGACGTGCAGAGCTATTGTACTGCTCATTAAACCTTTTGTTTAGGGCAGGAGCCCAGTGTTTAGGGACGTTCTCATTGTCGTTGCCGCTGCCTATTCTTCCTTCAAGGCAACCAGAATATTGCCACTGTAGATGCAACCTTGTTTATTGTCCCCTCCCTCAGCAGTAGTCAATTCGTACGATCGACTAGGATACCACCATGCAGATTCAATTCCTCAGTGAAAGTCTCCCCCTGTTCGTACCCCACCCACGACATTCCATATGTACCAACACCTTGTATATTCCCCATAATTCGCCCCTAGTTACCCCCCCCGTCCCCCTCCCTGAACTGCTGATTATGTTAGTCCTTGGTCCTTTACTGCAATTCAACATCTTATTTAATAATTTTACAGTCAGCATATATTTTTCCAAGTCATGGTCTTTTCAATCTCGTTCCAAGAGTCCTCGTTACCCTTGTCCAGCGGTGGATCGGCCAACAAGGACCTATGGGATAAAGCGATCCGCCTGACTTGCGCAGTAAGACCGGAAAGTCCAAGAATCTTGGCGTCCGTTAGCATTCTCGTCCCCAGAGCTACGCGGTTTTTTTTAAATGTTGTGACCAAAAGAAACGGAGGATCTGGGAACGAGAATGGTCCGTTAGTTGAAACATGGGGTCGAACACATGCGCAGTAGAGCCGGAAGTCCTAGAATCCGGTCATGGCGGATCGCTTTATCCCAGAGCTCCTTGTTGGCCGCTCCACCGCTGGACAAGGGTAACGAGGACTCTGGGAACGAGATTGTGGTCTTTTTAAAAACATCTATACAGAAAGGTACAGTAATTAAAATTACATGCGTATTCTCCCGCGTAGATAACATCCCCCGTTCATCTTTAATGTTGCAGGGCTCGGGACTGTCTGATGAAGAATTTGTCCAGGACATCTCGACTGGTTTGTTTGATAGCAACAGTGACCTTTTCGACAACACCCTCCTCATAACTGGCGCATGCGCGATAGCTGCATTCGTCTTGGGACTCATTTATGAAGCGATTAGGAGAATACGCGGACGACAGAAAGTTCAACAGGACAACAGTAAGTGGTTAATTATACTGTTGGAGTTAGGCTCCAAAAAAGGCAAATTCACAATTTCTAATAGCCCTTAGGCTAGCTTTTCCGAGTTGGCTTTTTGCCTCTGTTTCAAAACGAGTCTTGGTGAGAAACCATTTTAATTTGCGTGACAACATGTAAGTAAAACTAATTTTCATATGAATGTGTTTGTACCAATCTAATTCTTCTAAGAAGCGCTTTTTG
Source organism: Desmophyllum pertusum (assembly GCA_029204205.1). Classification (NCBI taxonomy): domain Eukaryota; kingdom Metazoa; phylum Cnidaria; class Anthozoa; order Scleractinia; family Caryophylliidae; genus Desmophyllum; species Desmophyllum pertusum. The sequence goes on from MU826365.1 coordinate 1,318,195, forward strand.
CTGCTTTTGTAAAGTAAAATTAATCAGTCCTTGGAGCATACTACTGGGAAAGTAGTATTTTTAAAGAAATAATAATCACAATAATCGCCTTATTTAAAATGTAAACGAAAATATTAATGCTGTATTGAAATTTTCTCACTTATTCACTCAATCAATCAATCGATCTCTAATTCATTCTTTATTAAGTAAACCTTTCTTAAATGTAAAAATATAAACTAAACTGAAAAATGTAAACTCTAAACTACTGTTTTTAATATTGTACACAGCTCTGTCGATACGCAAGGACAAAATGATCGAAGAAATGCGATTTATCTTGGACGATTTCTTTCAACACTCGATGAAAACTCTAACTAAGATGAAAACTAGGCACAAGAAGGAACTGTTGAAACACGCGAGACATGCGCCAAAAACAACCAGGAGGCTGGACTCTGCAATGACGAGTACATCCACAATGACATTAACAAGAGAATATGACGATATTTCTATGATAGAGTTAGTGGATTTACACATGAAAAGCACTAAATGCTAGTTTAGCATACGTCTGTATACAAGCCTAAGTGGCTTAGTTTGAAGTGACTAGGAGAATCACTACTCCCCTTGTTGGGATGCTAGTCCATCGTAAAATGCTAGTTTAGCATACATCAATTGACATTCAAACTTAAAGTCTGTCTAAAAGCCTAGTGGCTTATCAGGCTGGCGCTTAACTCCAGTTTCCATAGCATGAAGTGACTACGAGTATTACTACTCCTCTGGTTGGGATGCTAGTCCATCGTAAAATGAAGATTATTACTAGCATGTTGACATTAACGTTGCTTAATTAAAGGAAACCCCATTGTTGGAACAAATTCCCGTCGAAATGTTTAAAATGATATTGTCAAAACTGAACATTTGTTTTAAATAAAGGGGAAATGGTTAGTGATTATAGACAATCCGACAGGAGTATCAGCCATTTCCCACGCGGCGCCATTTTGGATTTTATGACGCATACGGTTGTCCCTTTTGCTACACAGTAACAGAGTAATTGACTGGCCCAAGTTCAATTGACTTAGATACAAATAAAGCCCGAGTAAATATAATATAGAAGTTAGTCTCGCAGGCAGGTTAGAACTGTGATATGTGGAATGTGGTTTATTGTTTCTGACAATAGCACTGTGTAATACACCAGCTAATTTCACAAATAGTGTTACTTAACGTTGTATAGTATCGCTCATCTCAACCAGTGTTTTTTAATTAACATTTAAAACCATAAATGACTAAATACATATAAACTCTCATTTTAATCATTGTTTTGTCTACCGAGTATTTTCCGCTTTAGAAGTGTGTAATTATGTATTTATTGATTTACATTCAACGATGGATTGACATGTAGGCTTAGAATAATAAAAGATATGATTCGTGACTTCGTTATAATAGCCGTCCTTCGATTAATCGCCGGCCTTTGGTGAAAATAACTGAAATAATCGCCCTCCCTCGCATAATCTTCCCCCTCTCCCTCCCCTTTCGTTCACCCCCTCCCTGTCAAGTTGAAAATTTACACGTTGGATAGTAAACAAGCTTTGATTTAATCGTTACAACAGAAAAGTTACAAAAGCACAGGTTTCATTACAGTTTTTCTATAGCGAGGTTCATGTATTTGACCCTTTCTTTTATTTCTTGGAGCTCTCTAATTAGCACATCGGCACATGAAATAATCGTCCCCCTCGATTAATTCCCCCTCCCCCTCGAATAATCGTCCCCGGTTATTATTCGAGGAAATAACTTACTTACTGCCCATTATGCCCACTGGCATGTAGGGCAGCTGTCTGTCTTTGGCCAACTTCTCTCTGGTAACCCAGCCGTGGTTCAAGGTCTTCATCTCTGCCTCCACAGTTCGCAGCCAGGTATTCTTGGACCTACCTCGCTGATGTCTGGACCTGTCTGCCTTCAGGTGTCCAGTGAAGGGTTGTCCTGGTGATGGAACCATTCTCCATTCTGATGACATGACTGATCAACCTCAAGCGTCTTCGTATGACATTCTCTCCTGGCAAGGCTCGAGAAAATACGGTACCTTATTATTTACACAACTCATTAATACTTCATAAAGAAAAATGTTTATGAATATCTGTAAATCGGATACAGATTTCGTCCTGATTTACATAAACTTTCCCTTCGATTTACTTTACTAAAATGCTTTGTATAGCCAAAATAGTCGATAAACATGAACGTTTTGATGCATTCGTGTCGTAAGTACAGCGGCTTAGCTCAAATTTTGAGAGAAGTGTGCACTTCGACCTAAAAGCATGAAACTTTCCACAGTTAACAAACATACCATAAGGTTTATTTTTAGATGTGGAGCCATCTGTGATTTGACCTATGACGTCACTAAAAGGTCAATGACGTCACACAGAAAGAAATGGCTAGTATTGACCATATATTTCTTACTAAAGTGCTGAAACGAATATGTATTTGGTAGTAAAAGCTTGCAATCATCTTAATAAAGTACTAAATAAGACAACTTTACGCCTTGAGCTTATTTTATGGACTTTGACCTTTGACCTTTGACCTTGGTTGACCTTTAAATGTAAAAATTGAATCAGGATTAGCCTGGTTAAAATGCATGCCTAATGCAACAAATACAAATCGTATAACTGTACTCTGACTGTTTAGTTTGAAGTTTTAGCTGTGTTTTAAGCTGTTTCAAGTGGCTGTTCCAAGCTACCTGTACTATTACCATTCTCCAGAATGCGAGAAGAGTGTGAGAGCAGTGCACGTCAATGCCCCCATGAGGGTTTTTTACAATTTTGAAAAGAGGATCTTCTCTGGGATGCTAAAGCTTTCAGTAGCTGTTCATCCATCTTTAAGGGCATTTTGATGTAATAACCATTTCTTGGCAGTTTTTGACGTTGCCATAGCAACCACATAATTATCAAAATTTTACATTTTCTTTGTTCTAATGATATTTTTTCCACCAACATTGCATTATTAGTGTGTTTTAACATCCCATTATTGCTTTGGAATGATTTTGTTTCAATTTATTGCGCTCTTTTGTGTGGAAATAGTGAAACCCTTGATGGCGGATGTATTGACGTCATTTGGCGTCATATGAAGTCATAACAAGTAACTATATTTCTTGTAGAGCAAGTTCAGAGCTATCTATAGGGCATAATGCTTTTGATACATCTGTAATAACTAAAACCCAAGGGGGGGTTTCCATCAACCCCCAGTCCTTGTACGATCGTCGGGGTACCGAGGGTTAACACACTTGCAATTGCACCATCCTGCGCAACCCTTTTTACACCGACAGTCCGACAGTGTATGAACTCATAGCAATAAACCGAATCCTCTGTAAGGGTTGTCTACAGTGGTGCTATGGTAGTGGTATTCAGTCTAGGATCATCTCCTACAGGTGACATCTGGCATATAGCCGATGGGGTTTGTCATCAATTTACATGACGGGACACAATGACATTTTTTGTGCACCTAAGATGCGTAGAGGATTGCTCTCAACAGCAGCAGTCAACAATATTGAATACAGCCCTAGTTTTGCAAAGTCAGTCTATTTAAGTTATTTATTTTACTGGTCAGGATGATTCGATCAGTGATATAGTTGATGACGAGAAAGGACGATGTGTCAACACTAATACATAATGTAGTATTGATAGATCTGTATTTGCATACGCTGGGAGTTTTATTGGTTAGAAGACAGTGGATGGACTGGCGCACATATGCAAGCAAACGTTGCTAGCCCTAGTATAGAAGGTATTTTAGCTAAAGTCATCCATGTGACCAAAACCCAGCACGCACATCATGTCACACTGCTGCGAGTCTCTATGCATTCCTCCAAAAAGCCTAATCATTCTTGTCCCCAGAGGCCACGATCCTTTTTGTCAGCACCAAGAATCAAGACCTCTGGCTGGTTCCAAAACCGGAAGTCCGCGAATCTCAGACTAACCGTCAAATCTGACAAATCTGATTGGCTGAGAATACAGAACGAGTACTCTGAGCATGCTCAACAAATTGGGACCGGCCAGAGTCTCGATTCTTGGTGCTGACCAAAAGGATTGTGGCCTCTGGGGATGAGAATGAGCCTATGTGGAAAGCCCAGGGTCAGCTGTGACAGCCATGATATCTGCCCCTTAAAGAATGGTGTGCAATGTAGGCAAGTTGCAGTGTCCATTTCAAATACCGGTTGAAGACCTTAGTCTTTTATCGAGAAATATTGTGGTAAGATCTATTCGAGATGGCAATTTTCAGCTATAAATAGAGTTACTGATAAAGGTCATGCCCTGGACTGTTTGCTCTTGATCATACCCACTACTCCAGATATTAATGACGGGGAGATGTAGACCCCAAAAAGTCCAATGTCCCAAAACGTACCCCCAAAAAGTCTGGCTTTTTTCTCTAAATAAATAATAAGTAGATAAAACATCAAGAAAGTACAAAATAGTTGATGTGTCCACCTTTATTCATTGTTTGATATAAAGTCGAGGCTATGCCTTTCATCAACCCTAAAAATGTCCCCGCCAAAATCTTTCTATACCCCCCCAAAAAAAACTGCCAGAAAATTTATAGCCCCCAAAAGTCCCCAAATTGCTAATTTGATTTTCAAACCCCCAAAAGGTCTTTACACCTCCTCGTCACTAATATACCTGCACTCCTGTTGTTGATGCAATATGTTTGGATGCATACTGCTGTAGTTGTTCAATCCTGGCACGGTTGAGACTTTCCAAGATTATGCTGATCTGGTATTTCAACCGTATGTGACATCTCAACTAGAATCAGCTGACAGAGTGGGTAGGGTCTAGGATGTGTACATTCCAAACAGTTTGAAGAACACAACTAGAGAAAAGCGAGGGAAGGGTGTGCGGTGTGCGCAGGCGAGTGCGGCTGCCAACAGCAGTGATTCTGAGAGTTGATTCTGGTCAGTTTTTAGTCCCAACAAGTTACAAGTCAACCAAGTACAGATAAAGCCATCTACACAACAGGTGGTAGAGATTTTCTTAATACACTGGTAGAGGTGGATGTTGCAAACTTGATCCCATGCTAGCAGACGCCTATCTCCTTCTGCACATTGCAAACAGAGGATGTAGGACAGTATGTGTGCACATTGTTGAAGCAGAAGTCGTAGTGCTGCCCATTGCTACTTTTGACAAGATGTCAAATGAATTGTGGGTGGCTTTTGGTAACGGCACAAGTTTCAAATATGTTCCTGTCCATCAGCTTGTTGACTCGATTGAGCCCTAGATGTGCAGCACTCTACCTGTCTTCCATGTCCTGACAGTGTGCGATACCGTCTTGTCATTCAGTAGTATAGGTTAAGAAAATTTCCTGGGACACATGACTGAGTTACCCAGAAGTTACCAATGCATTTGAAGACATCATACAGATGCCTAGTGATATAGACAATGCCGTTCTGCCACTGCTTGAGTGGTTTAAGGTGCTGCTGTATGAGCGCAGAAGTCAACAGCGCCTGAAAACATCTGTACAAGTTTTTCCACTCTTCGTGAAGTCTTAAGAATATATCACCGACCCAAGCAGTGCTGATACAACATATGCGAGCCTGTTATCAGGCAAGCACCCGGAACCAGGTCCTAATTACAGATCCTGATTCTCAGCTACTTTACCTTTAGTTAAAGCCCTTCTAACTGGGGCTAGAAACAAAGTAGTAAAGGGTAGGCTCCACTGTATACAACCCTTACAAAGGCTTTGTTTTATTGCTATGAGTTGATGCACTGACTGCAGGTTCAAGAAGGATTGTGCAGGATGATGCAAGTGTGTTAAGTCCTCAAGCCTTAAAAAGGCCTGGGTGCAGGGAAATTATGGTTGATAAGCAATATCTCAGGTTAGATTTGTTCTACCACGCTGAATTTTTTCCTGATTATAAAACTCGATATTCTTTTTTGTATATATCTTTTTTTGATCACGTAGCATGTCACGTGATAGTTTTCGTAAAATTTCGTAAATAAGCGACTTGTACTTGTATTCATCAATAAATGAGTGTTTTCGATAGTGTAAAGTTATTTACCTGCCTTTGGAATGATCATCCATGATTTCGATTTAAAGAGTTATAAGTAATTAAATGTCTTTTTTTTTTTTTTTTTTTTTTTCAAGAAATGACCTTTGCCCTATAATTTTTTTCAGAAACGAGGGACGGTCATTCCAAACGTGAAGGGCTGGAAATATTTGACCTGCATCTAAAAAGCCTTTTTGTTTGATGATTTCACTGAACACCACCGGCAATTTCCCAAATATTGGCTATTTTCTGCCAAATGCCGCGTGGCATGTCACGTGACCTGCCAGAAGCCCTAATACCACCTTAAAATGTCAAGGACGTTAAAACCTAACTGTGTGATAAACTTGGTTGCATTGCCATTCTTGTCACCAGAAATATATCAAATAAACTTATTTTTCCCAGTAAAAGTATTTCACCCAGGCATTAATGTGCTTGAGTCAGTATTGACGTGCACTGCTCTCTGCTCATGTTCATGGAGAATGTACCAGTAACTTGAAACAGCCACGCGAAACAGCTTAGAATACAGTTAAAACTTCAAACTAAACAGTCAGAGTATAGTTATACGATCTGCATTTGTTACATAAGACATACATTTTAACCAGGCTAATCCGGATTCAATTTTAACATTTATAGGTCAACCAAGTTCAAAGGTCAAAGTCCATAAAATAAGCCCAAAGCATTAAGTTGTCTTATTTTGTACTTTATTAAGATGATTGCAAGCTTTTACTGCCAAATAGATATTCTTTTCAGCATTTTAGTAAGAAATATATGGTCAATACTAGCCACTTCTTTCTGTGTGACGTCATTGACCTTTTAGTGACGTCATAGGTCAAATCTCAGATGGCTCCACATCTAAAAATAAACCTTATGGTATGTTTATCAACTGTGGAAAGTTTCATGCTTTTAGGCCAAAGTGCACACTTCTTGATATTAGCCGTTGTACTGCGTCAGATCTGTATGAATGGCTTGCCTTCGGCTCGCCATTGTAAATACCCATACAGATCTGCCGCTCATATTGTATCTATCACTTATACTTTATTCAATAAGACTAGTGCTCGTTGTGTGAAGCCTAGTTTCCATATGATCGCCAAGATCAACCTTGAAAGCGGAGTAGACCCTGGGAACGAGGTTGCGCCAAGATCGCTCAATCGCTCAATCGCCAAATCATAAGTTGGTATTTTGTAAAACTGGTTTAGGTATTTGAGTCGATAATTCTTTAATTGGTTTGAATAATGTATGGTTCTACTGCGAAATCCTCTTCCGTGGACTCCAGATTGAAATCTCCGACCACGCAATGACGTCACAAATTACCATAATGAAACATGGCGGCGAGCGGGATATTTACGAAAAACCGACTGACTTCGCATTCGAACCAGTCACGGAGGCATCGACTTAAAACCCCAAGACTAGTTAACGAGAACCATTAAGTATACGTTGGAGATTCCCTTTAAGCAGTGATTAGGTGATTTTTTCAGCTCAAAGTTTTTCCATTGTGTTATTGTGACTCATTGTATGGTATTTTCAACCTTTGCTGAAGGGACTGCATAGTGATCATAGTTGTGAAGTTTATCAGTGATCAGCCAGCCATCACAGACATGCTCCAGGGAGCCAACCAGCAGTAGTACTGGTAAATGTCCATTTAGTCTTTTTGTGTTTACGCTTTCGGTCTGTTTATTACAGTAACAATAATAATAATAACAACTTTATTTGAGTGTCATAGTAGTTAGCTATACAGCTAATGCAAGACAGCGCTGTTTTGGCAAATCTTCATTGAAGCACGCGAAGAATCTCCGACTCTTATTATCCAATCAGAAAATAGCACGAGAGTACTCCGAAAATTGTCGCACCAATCGTGACGTAATGAGTATACGTCATGTTGCTTAGCAACCTCGGTGACGAAAACGCGTGCTAATTGACGTTTTGGTACTTGTTCCCCAACTGATGACAACCATTGAAGTCGAGAAAAATTGGACGTTGAATTGTTCTCCATTTACTCTCAATAATAGAAAAAATATAGCTTGTCTCAATATTCATGTCGTGATATTTGATGTATTGTTTTGTTAACCCCATTCAGATCGGGCTTTTTTGGTCTTTTCCGACACAGGAGGGCGGATTCCCCCCTCCCCGTTTCTCCAAGGTTATTGAAGCTACGACAACCAAACTTAGAGGGTATGTAGTACGTCTAACAATGTTTCTTTTGACGTATGAAATACGACACGATGACGTCATATGACGAATAAATTACGTCATTATCTCAGAAAACCACCAAAAATGACTCAAAAGTAAACAAAACCAATCAAAGAATGCTAAAATGATAAAAAGGTGAAAGTTATTGCCAGAAAGTAATTTTCTTACTTAAAAACATGAAAATTTCAAATTTGGAAAAACATTTCTGTCAAAATATGGTTGCCATGGTAACAGCAAGTTCCGTGAACAATGATATGCCATACCAAATTGTTTCCAGATAAATTTTAGGTAAAGTCGAAATGTTTGGCGGATTTTACTTCAATATTCTTCTCCCGTCAGGCAGATCCCCCCGGTCTGAACAGGGTAAAGAAAAATTATTCCTCCAAATGCCCATTACTGTTGTGTCGTTATGTAAATACTGCGTTGTTTTATTTTCTCGTTATGAAAAAGCAGCGACAGTGTCACTGAATGCTGAAACTGTGTTTATTTCAGGTTTGACGAGGTGCGATCATGGGTGAATTGTTGGTAGTGATCTGAACGGTACGGTGATTGATCAAACGCGGACGAACTTTGAAGGCTTAAAGTGGACTTGGTTAATATGTCTTTAACCTGTCTTTGCATTTTTTATATAGATTCTTATTTTGTTTACTTTTTTTTTGCAGTGAATAGCGATGTTTGTTAGGTTAATTAGAGCGGTTTTCAATTGACTGTCGAAAGTAATCCGAAATTGCTTTGGTCAAAAAGCTCGCGCCAACTGCTCAACCAATCAGATACAAAACCAAGACCAATCCCGACTTGGTCACACGCGTTTTCCCGCACTTGGCGCCGGTTACGTTTATTTGCTTCGAGTTTTCATTGGTTCATTGTGTTGTTTACATTTGTTGTGATTGGCCATTGTAATTGCTTTGGTTTTGGTTTTGGTTTTACGACACTCGACTGAACGTTGATTTATTTGCAGTTGTAACTTGATAGAGTGTATCAGTGATTTTTCAAAACACGTGAAAGATAATTTACTCAATAATATTCAGAATGTGTGTCAAAGCATAATTATGTAATTCCGTTTTTTCTATTTCACGAGGTTTGTAAAATCACTCCATCACGCTCATTCAGCGTTACTCTTGTTCATAACTTAGTTCAAAAGCTCAGTGTAACTGGAGAAACGTTTTGATTTTTTCAGCACTAAACATTTTCATTTCACAATTATATAGTAACTAAAACAATCTAACGAAACAAAGTGAATGCGCACCGGAGTTAATGTTAATATTATGGTACAATCAGTGTAAATTAGTTTACAAGATTCGTATAATTATTATGTCGAAGACTTACTATGACTCTGATAACGATTGCTTTGTTGTTTTAGCCCAGTTATGGCCCTATGTCACGCAACGCTACGCTCTCCCATTGCGTGACCGAAAGGGAACTGGACTATTTGTTGTTTATGTAAGCTTTTCCAGTGTAAAGCGGTATTTTGACGAAGATATATGAACTCCGATAATGATGTGTTGTTTATTTTGTTATATGTTTATTGTTATATGTACACTAAAACTTTTATTAATGAACATCATTGTATGGATTTTTGTTTTGTACAAATATGGAAAAATAAAATACTTTAATTAACATCATCAATGCCCGTCTTTTGCAGCTGCCTTAAAAATGAAGAGTTACAGAAAAGACCCCCCCCAAAAAAAAAAAAAATTACTAAGTTGAAAGGAAAAAGAGATTTTAAAATAGACCCTAAAATCTTAAAATTTCTATGAGGATTTGTCTTTATCCAATGCGCATGCGTATTAGAAAAAGTGTACCACAAGGACGAGAAAGTTAGCAATTATAAAGGAAAGTGCCTTTCTACAGATGTGGTGGTGGTGTTGTACAATTTTTATTAAAATTTTCTACTATTAAAATAGTCTAATACACTTCAACTAGACAGTAGTATACAATTCAACTACACATTATATAGACAGTATTTAAATAGTTTATTTTTCCCATCCACCTCCCCCACCCTTTTCTTTGCCCACCCGATGCGTTCAACTTTCTTTTATAGATACTTATTACAACCATACTTGTGGTAAAAAAAAAATTAGCACACTTATACGCATGTGCAACAAGGGAATGTAATGTTCTGAAATTGGGCAAATTTGTAAGACGATCCAGGATAAAAAGTCAATCCAGGAATTGCACACTTTTTGGACCGTTGTGACCACTCCTTCTTGGTGGAGGCCAGGTTGCTACAGTGGTAAATCCAGACATAGAAAATCGTCAATTTCTAGGAAAAAACTGAGATAAACTTCAATCGCTGGAGTGACCCTCTTTTTGGACCGTTGTGACCACTCCTGCAAGCTGGAGGCCAGGTTACTGCAATAGTAAATAAAGACAACGGAATCTCAATTTTAAAAGCAAAACTAAAAATGTACTTCTTCTTATTCGTATGTAAAAAAGCCGCTAGAAATAAAGACGTTCAATAGCAGTTATTACAGTTCAGCCCGCAGTCAAATATTCTTTCGTTTTTAAAAAGTATGCAAACGTGTTAGGCTCGATTTCTGCCGCTCTCTCGAGGCCGGTCTTCGTTCTGGCTCATTTTCCTGGACAGCGGCTGGTAATCAAGCCTACAAATGAGGAGTAATGAACCAATACAATGCCAGATTGACCCTTTCGCCTCGTTTGCATGTCAAACCGCTGACATCTGTAATAACTGCTGAAGTCTAGCTGAAAGTCTAGCTGACATTTCTGCAATCAAATCCTACAAATGATATAAAAAATACCAAAGACTGGCTGGAATATGATCGATGACCGGCGCGAGTAAAATTATCAACCCAGACCAGATTGAATATTTAAATTCGGAGCGTAGCTTCAGAGTCAGTCAGTGATCATCGTTGTAGAGCCAGCCTTTGGTAAAAGTATGTTGGTAATAGTTGTCATGCGACGTCTTGAGAATTCTAAAATCGGAGCTGTTTATCCTGCAAAGCTATTCTTTTCACATATTCTATATATACAAAACATAAATCTCTATGCAAATTTTGGTATTACTGGTTTGCAACCAGTCCCGAGAGATTCAAATGACAAAGACCCCGGCGGCCGCTGTTCGATGACAAACAATAAAATTAAGGCTAATAACAAATATTTGTCACCAAGAATTAATTCTGTGCTTCGTTTCGGAAATACAGCATTGTGTAATGTTCCGCATTAACGGATGTTTTTATGTCATTTTTAAATTTTCCAGACGTGATAATATTTAGAAATGATGTCTAAAGAGCTTTCAAATGAAAGCTAATGATATTAACGTTAGAATCTGCATTACTTATTGTATAATTTTATAGCAGCCATATTTGTTCCCCCAAGTGCGTACTATTATCATTGTAATTTTCTCAAAATTATTTGGACAAACTGTTACTTTCTACCTGCTCTATAACCTGTTCCTTTAGCACATTTTTAAAATCGATTTTGATACATACGTAGATACCCGTATTTCCTCCATTTTTGCCCCCTTCCTACCCTACCCTCCCCCCCCCCCCCACAGGGTTTATTAATTTTAGATCTCACAAAGGGGGAGAGGGTCGGGGGAATGCTCCCAAAAATATTGGGTGGTGGCGTGCCGCTGGGCTATAAAAACACTTACCCTGTACCAGACCACAAAACGCTAATTTTGCGACCCTGTTCCAGACGATTTTTTTCCAACCCAAAATGCCAAACGTACTAGAGCAGCTGACTGCGAACTTGTTGTTGTAAAGCTTCTTTAATACTCCTACGCGTTTCGTTTTGTCTGACTAACATAGACTTCGTCTATCCTATTCCAGAGTATCAATTACTGATCTTCGTGCCATATTCTGAGAAACTGATACCCTGTCCAGCAACACGTAACTATATAGCGTATATAAGGGTGTACCCTCGGGGAGAGGGTGAAATTCATCTTATTTACTCTACATAGTCATTTGGCATTGTGAGAGGACTGGCCGCCATTACAGACAGCGTGATGCAAAAATGTAAAATTCACATTGAAACAAGAGGGTGAGGACTTAACCCTATTCTGCCTGGGATTTTTTTCGTCCGTGAGCCTGGTGAACAAAAAGTGCCCCCCCATGTATCTCGAAAAGTAATAACGCTATGAAGATGAAACTGTTTATTTTAGTGACAATCACGTGTCAATTATGACGTAATATGATGCCATAATGACGTCATGCATTAAAAAAATCCGCCATCTTGGATCCTCAATCTTGGATTTCAAATTGTTCAGAAATAATCTCCAAATTTGATTTGAAAAAATCAAGAAAAATATAATGCTAAAACAGCAAAGATTTTGACCGAAAATTAAGCTAAAAAAACACCAAATTTGTTTAAAACGATCTGTATCTCGAAACGTATTCATGCTAAAAAAATAAAACTTTTGTGGTATATAAAGCATCCAAACATGTTTATTTTAGTGACAATCACGAATCAATTATGATATCATATCACGCCAAAATAACGTCATACTTTAAAAATGTCCGCCATCTTGGATTTTTTAATTGTTCAGAAATGTCAGAAAATCACCAAATTTGATTTGAAAAATCGAAAAAAACATAAGTATGCAAAAAATGTAAAGAGTTTGGAAGAAATACTTCGTAAAAAGTGGAAATCTCATGAAAACTGACAATTAAAACGGCCTGTCAAAACTTGGTTGCCATGGAAACATCAAGTAACGTGATCAAAAAATTAACACACCAAAATGTTCCAAGATAATTTTTAGGAAAAGTCGTAAAGTTTGGCTGTGATTGCTTGAATGCTCTTTAAGTACGATAAATTCAGTGAAATCAGCGCGGGCTCCCCCAGGCAGGATAGCCGGGATTAATGTGGGGGGGGGGGGGGGGGGGGGGAGGGATCTAAATAGAGGAAATACGGTAATGAATTTTTTTAAAGTAAACAAAACGTTTGTGAAAGTTTTTAACAAATATTACAAAGTTCGTTGTATCCGAGCCAGACAAGTTAAAAGTTAATCTTATGGCAATTTCCGTTCACTAAAAAAATATTTCTTAGTAATTATATAACCCTGCCAGTGTAAACTCGGAAACAGAGAAACACCAATGAACAGGCTATAATATACCTCAACCAAGTAACACAACATTTAAAGGTCAAATCAAAGTACTTGAATGACCTACAGGTCACAACAGTCAGCTCCAGCTGTCTGAAGTGATTCCCATGTTGTGTTAGCCAGCACCTCGGATGACCTCATGGGTGCGGCTCAAGATCCATTCGCCGCATGCAGATAGTCCCAGTTCCTAAACAAGTTTCTGTCTTGTGCCGTCTCGTTGTAGAACCAGTCTTTGCTTCACAGATCAATTAACTCAGGAAGAGAATTGCAACCGACTCCTTTGAGGGTCAGCTCTTATGCATTAAATCTCTTGTACAAAGTTCAAGATCCATTCGGCGCATGCAGATAGTCCTTGTTCCTAAGCAAGTTTCTGTCCTGTACCGTCTCGTTGTAGGACCAGTCTTTGCTTCACAGATCAAGAAACTCAGGAAGAGAATTGCAACCGACTCCTTTACTGAAGGGTCAGCTCTTATGCATTAAATCTCTTGTACAAAGTTCAAGATCCATTCGGCGCATGCAGATAGTCCTTGTTCCTAAGCAAGTTTCTGTCCTGTACCGTCTCGTTGTAGGACCAGTCTTTGCTTCACAGATCAAGAAACTCAGGAAGAGAATTGCAACCGACTCCTTTACTGAAGGGTCAGCTCTTATGCATTAAATCTCTTGTACAAAGTTCAAGATCCATTCGGCGCATGCAGACAGTCCTTGTTCCTAAGCAAGTTTCTGTCCTGTACCGTCTCGTTGTAGGACCAGTCTTTGCTTCACAGATCAAGAAACTCAGGAAGAGAATTGCAACCGACTCCTTTAAGGGTCAGCTCTTATGCATTAAATCTCTTGTACAAAGTTCAAGATCCATTCGGCGCATGCAGATAGTCCTAGTTCCTAAATAGGTTTTTGTCTTCTACCGTCTTGTTGTAGGACCAGTCTTTGCTTCACAGATCAAGAAACTCAGGAAGAGAATTGCAACCGACTCCTTTGAGGGTCAGCTCTTATGCATTAAATCTCTAGTACAAAGTTCAAGATCAATTCAGCGCATGCAGATAGTCCCAGTTCCTAAACATTAAATTTATGTCTTGAACCGTACGGCGTGTCGTTGTAGGTCCAGTCGAAAGTAAACGTTGTTACTTAATTAAACATTATTAGTATTTATCAAAGAATCCCAACCTGGTGCCATGTGAACATCAAACCCAAATGTTTACCTTTTGAAACAAAATAATAACTTTGAAACTACTCTGTGAAAATTTAACACAGAAATACACAGGAGCATGCTATAATATGCGTGCCTCAACCAAATACAGTAACACAACATTTAAAGGTCAAATCAAAGTACTTGAATGACCTACAGGTCACAACAGTCAGCTCCAGCTGTCTGAAGTGATTCCCATGTTGTGTTAGCCAGCACCTCGGATGACCTCATGGGTGCGGTTCTTTGTTTGGTTTGTGGCAATGACTAACAGATAAGATGCATGTACTAATTACACAATCATAAGATTAAAGAAAGGAATAAATATCAGTTGTATACTCACCGAAATTGCTCCTTTTACATGAGCCATTTAGGACCCATGGGGCAGAATCTCCTGCAAGAACTCGTAACAGAAAAACTAATTAGTATTTTCAATTAAGTAATTTAAGTTATTATTTGTAAGGCCTGATGCTTTTACCGTGTCTAAATAAAGTTAATATTCTATTCTACCCTAAGTATGTATGTGTTGTAGTTTTAATACAATTTTGTATAATGCAATGTAATGCGTGATGTAAGTGTTTGTAATGTGCTTAATGAAGAATTTAAAAAAAGTCATTATTGTTGTACTCCTGCACCTAATGCGCGCCTCGACCAAGTAACACAAGATTGAAAGGTCAAATCAAAGTACTTGAATGACCTACAGTCAGCACCAGCTGTCTGAAGTGATTCCTATATTGTGTTAGCCAGCACCTCGAATGACCTCATGGGTGCGGCTCTTTGTTTGGATTGATGGCATTGTCAAGCCACTATGACCTCAGATAACATCACAGGCCTTGCGCTGCTCCAGAGGAAGAGCAATGATGTGCTAATTACAGAGTCATGCCATTAATGGAATAGACATCATTATTTTTGTACTCACGTTTTGCGCACATCCTCCTTCAGTTTGTTTTTACACGGAACATTTAGGACATCTCATGATAATTCCTCGGTACACTTTGCAGGTCCTTCCTCGACCCAGTCCACAAGTGAATCCCCAGATATGGGGCATTGTGTTATCTTATTCCTTTCCTGTATTAAATAAACAATAAAAATATTTCTAAGTCGGTTCAACCACCCTTTAACTCCTAGAGACAAACCTTGGGTCAATATGTGTGGTTGTAACGTTTGAATCTGTGGTTGAATCCTTCAAGTGTGACCATTCAAATGAAAGCTATTGAGTGGTACTTTCATGCGGTGCTATTTGTTTTTGACAATTTTGCAAAATGAAATTCAAGATTTTTTAGTCAGCTTTGAACTTAGCGCTCTAGGGAGTGAGAGGGTTAATGCATACCATAGAATTTTGATAATAATCGGGGGGGGGGGGGGGGCTTATTATCAGAAATATGTTCTCTTTACAAAAAATTGTTTTGAAAGGAATTTTGTATCTGCATGACAACAATAGTTTAATTAATAATAATTTATAATTTAAGCGTGTAAAAGTATATTGTATGGTAAGCAAGTGATTCAGTTACGTCTCTGAGCATACTGCAAGGACATAAAAGTTCTACAATAATCGGAATAAGATAATATATTCAGGCTTAAGGTCGCGGGGGATACATGGCCATGGATACATTCCATAAGGCAACAATTTTGGTAGGAGTGTTACTTTTAAAGGATTTATATATTGGATGTTTGGAAGCCGATTCTGCTAAAACGGGACACATATATTAAGTTATTGAGAAATAATGGAAATTCACCAGGACTGTTTTTTATTCAATGAATGGCGCTTTACGGTAATGCTGTAATCTTTGTAAGTTAAAACTTTGTAAAACGTGATTTTGTGTCTAAGCTTTCTTGTATTCTCACCCACCAGCTTAGGTTGGGATGGGATGGATGTCTTAAGCCCCTTCCACACGAGCAAGTTTTCCTTGTCAAGTTTTCACTTGACAATTTTTCCTTGCTCGTGTGGAAACGGAACAAGGACACTTGTCAAGGAAAAAATTGCCAAATTTCCCTTTCCACACGAGCAAGGAAAAATTGTCAAGTGAAAACTTGTCAAGGAAAACTTGCTCGTGTGGATGGGGCTTTATTAGGAGCGTTAAGTCTCTTGAACTCGTTTTTTATGGGATTTTTATTTGGTGAAACACATCACAGCTTTAAGCCCCTTCCACACGAGCAAGTTTTCCTTGACAAGCTTTCCTTGAAAAGTTTTCCTTGACAAGTTAATTTTCCTTGCTCGTGTGGAAAGGGAAATTTGGCAATTTTTTCCTTGACAAGTGTCCTTGTTCAAAAACAAGCGTGCCAGTTTTTGAACAAGGACACTTGTCAAGGAAAAATTGCCAACAAGGAAAACTTTACAAGGAATCCCTGGTGCCCAGCGGCCTAATCTTGTTTCTCGCGACCTGGATCCTATTAAAGACGATAATCCACTGTACAATATTATTGTTGTTACAAATAAAAATTGTCAAAGAAAAATTGTTTATCGTCCACACGAGCAAATAAAATTTGTCAAGGAAAAACATGTCAAATGAAATTTGTTGTTTATCCACACGAGCAAGGAAAACTTGTCAACAGTCCAGCGCATTTCTTCTTTTGGAAATGCGCTAAACAATAGCGTGACGTCACAACATGGCGGCTTTGAAATCTTCCCGTGTGGACTCCACTTGAGTTTGAAATTTTCATTTTATCGAGTCTTCCCAGCTTGCTTTGCCTGCCGATTTGTAACACAACAACAAAGAAAGCATTGAAGATTGCGTTGTGCTTGAGATTGTGGACAATGGCGGCGAAATGTGTGCGAAGGTGAGTTTTTACTTTCGATACATATGTCAATTTTGCTTGTTTACTGGACCGATTGATCGTCTTCAATTCACTATATATCTCGTGAAAATTTTTTATGGGCCTTGAAAAAATTCAGGGACATTCTATAGGTATTCTAGATGTTTTGTACGAAATCTGAGCGATGGGCCGCAATTTGCGTGGATGGGCCGCGATTTTTGCGGGAAGCAATCCTCTGCGGCAAAATGATACTGCTTGTAACTACATCGTTTGGGGCGTCTTTTCCTTTCGTTTCAGGTCGGTGATGTGATGGATACATATCGGAGTTATATGTACGATCGCTGCTGATTATGTGCTGGACGGATAGTGTACAAAGGTGACACAAGAGGATGTGAGGTTTCTTTGTTTGAGGCAGAGTGCAAGGCTTTATGCATGTTTATGGACGTTGTAATCGGGGAAGGATCGGCCGAAATCCACTCAGTCTGGATTTGCCACAAGTGAAAGAAAACACTTCTCGATTTCGAGCTTCACAAAATCAGGAAAAGAAAGTAAGAAACCCATTGAATGGCTGCCACCTTTGAATTGTATTTGTGCTGATTGCCTGTGTGATTTTGTGACATTTGTGAGCGGCTGACCTGATCTGACCTTTGAAAGCTTCTGCGGTTAGTGACACAGCTGAACTGCAACATAACATGACAATGAAGACCATATCTCTCGTATTTTTGAAAGAGATCGATCAGGCGTTTCTACATCCGCCAAGTGAGCGCTACAACTGGCAACAGAACTAGGATATCAACATCGTTTTCCTTGTTGTTGTATTAAAAAGTGACAGGACATTTGCTGCTCTATATTAAATTATGTCTTCTGACCTATTCAGTTGCTTCAGGTGTGTTTTATTTTTATTTTAACGCAGTAAACGAGCATGTTGTATTATGTGGAGGATTTTCACGTAGAATAGAGCCTTCGAGTGTTCACTCTTGCAAATTTTAAGAGGTCACAGACCAGGCCTAGGATATGCGTGTATTGTTGCAGCGTTCGATTTTGATACAACAGCCGATTATAACCTAACCAATAGCTCTGTTTTGAACATAGCGCGCGACCAGAAGAGAAATACAAGAGCTAGTCGCAACTCATTCCTGGGCTAAAGGATATCGAAGCCATGTTTCGCTTTCTGCAAGCAGTTAAATATATCCCGGACAGTATACGTGTAAGCGTAAATAGATTATTTCTGAACCAAGACGGCTCGATCTGTTTTGAACATAGAGCGCGACGAGAAAGGCAAGTGCTCCTCCCAATATTCCTGGCCAAAATATATCACAGCCCTGTTTCTCTTTCTACAAATATGAGGAGGTCATGTTAGGCTTGGGATGCAAAATAACTCGATCGATGCGTGATTGTTGCGACTGTTGCAGCACGCCAGTTGTTCGCTGTTACTGTAACCTAAACCAATACTGTTTTAGCTTGTTTTGAACATAGCGCGCGACCAGAATATAAATACAAGAACTAGTCGCAACTCATTGCTGGCTAAGGATATCAAAGCCATGTTTCTCTTTGTGCAAGCAGTTGATCCCGGCCAGTAATACATGAAAGCGTATAGCTGCGGATTGTCGAAGGACGAAGCGCGATCTCCGATCTGAGCACGACAAGAGCTCGATCTAGAGCGCGACAAGAAAGGCAAGCGCTCGTCACAACTTATCCCAGGCTAAAATATATCAAAGCCATGTTTCTCGTCCAGCAAGCAGCTAATCCCGGCCAGAAATAAACGTAAATAGATTGTTGGATTGTTTCATTCAAAGCATCGCGTTAGATCGACTCAGAGCTTTCAACTCGCGCGCGATCGCAATCGTGAATTTCGCACCACGTGACTCCAAATTCGCGCTCTGATTGGATAATTGTTTGTTTTGGTCGGCGGATGAAAACATTTCCAAAAGAAGAAATGCGCTGGACTGGTCAAGGAAAACTAGCCAAGGAAAACTTGCTCGTGTGGAAGGGGCTTTAGAGCCGGGACGTGTGGAAAAGCTGGAATCCGGAATCGGAACCGGAACAGGAATTGTTCTCATTTCACCCATTTCGGTCGTAATCACAAGATGACCAAATCGTGGTTAATTTGATAACCGGTACTAGTACTACCATGTCTCGTTTGAACTAATATAGAGTAACGTATGTGAACTGGCTGATCATGATTAAATCCTGTAAAACGTCGACTTTGGTCATGAAATTGTCTAGTCAACACTCAAAGGTTTACCTGGAGCTCGAGATATTTTACTATTTTCCTAATATTTCTTCTGTGAGTTCGCCACGCACCCCCCACCCCAAATAATGTTGACAACTGTCAAGTTGGATGCTGAGTTAAAAGTCAGATATTGATGACTGTAAAGTTGGATGTTGAGTTACAAATTTGATTTTTGACAGAGATGGAACACCATATTTAACTGCTATGAATCACGAAAACCACAGATATTAGACGTGTGAAATTAATGGAAAATACGCCCCGCGACGTATATCAGTATGAGGTGTCCCGTCTAATAATGGCGACCGCTGAGCTCGACATGGTTAACAACAAGAACATGAGCGTTTTTAAATACCGGTAAACGTTACACTCGTGTAATCATGAAATTATCCATACAAAAATATAGAATATGTCCCCAAACTACTACGTAAACTATTATTCCAAAACAAACCTTGGTTAAAGACAGACAGTTGAAGACACATCTTTCAAATAACGTCAAGATCTTTCATTATCTTGTACAAATAATGTAAGCGTCCTCGCCAAAGTCGTTTGTGAGCTGCCATTTGATCATAAAAACGTCTCTGTATTGAACCGTTGCCATTGATAAAGCCTCGCAATCAGTCGACAGATGAAACTTGTACATATATCCTCAAGAAAACCTCAGCTTTCGATCTTGTGCCTTCCAGACTGTTGATTATAAACTTCGAATGTTGTCTTGGAAGATAATGAATAAATATTTTGTAAACATTTGCAATTCAATTGTTGACTCAATCGCCTTTCCCGGCACGTGCACTCGCACGCATATATTTTACATGTCATTTTTCACGTATTCAGTATTTATTTGGATAATTTTAATTTGTGGCAATTAATTTTGTCAGTTGTAGTTGCTAAACACCCAACTTCTAAAAATAACAAATACAATAAACAAAGAGCTTTTTTTTCAGTATTTGCAGAACGGTCGGCTCACGTACACTTTGTCCCGAGCAAAAAACATTCCCGTTTTTCTTAAGCATTTAATTTATTAGTGAGATTTCTAATATTACAGGCCTTTCATAACAAGAGCAATGTTTAAAGAAGCTACCGTGTACGAGGAAATTTTTGCGGGAGGAAAATTTTGCGGATTGCCGACTGAATTTGTTTTGCGGGAGGAAATTTTTGCGGATCGAGACAGCTAAAATTTCTGCTGGGAGGAAATGTTTGCGGGTTTCTGGTTAAGTATAAATAAAATTCAAGGCAGTATCGGTATTAAATTGCAATTTTACTTCCTGACCGGAGGTTTCTATAGTTCTCATAGTTATGGTTGCTGTTCTAGCGCCAACATGAACATAAGCAACGAGAAAACCTGAGTGAATTATTGTACGTTCTTGTAAAAACGTATTAGTCGATTATGATAACAGTCTCTGGTTCTTTTGAGGACGTGTCTGGAGTTGAATCGGGAATACAGATGACTGTTGTGCCGGTCGCCTTGGAGTTATGAGAGCACGCTTTATTTGCTGCAGGAATCAAGTCTGTAGATCGTTCTGCGGGAGTATATTTCTGCGGCGGAAAATTTTGCGGGAGTTTTTTTTCGGCGGGAGTTTTTTTTTTGCGGATCGAAGGAAATCCGCAAAATTCGCAAAAATTAACTCCAGCAAAATTAAACTCCTACACGGTATGTCACAATTAACACACTGAAGTAATTTTTTCCAGATGTATAAAATTAATTTCAAGTCTAAGGAAACCCCCAAAATAATACAGTTGAACTTCTCTACAATGGTCACCCTGGGACGGAATTAACTGACCGTTACAGAAAGGTTTCAATAAGAGTGAAAAGTATGGATAGGCGTACGAGTGGGACGAAAAATCCTGGCCGTTGTGGAGAGGTGGCCGCTATAGAGAGGTGGCCGTTAGTGGAGGTTCAACTGTAGTTAACAAAGCCAGGATTAGCTTGAATATTGATTTCAGTTTTGGAACTTTTCAGTGAGGTTTTCTGTTTATAAGACCTTGAGTAATCTCAAACTCTGCAGCAAAACACACTTTTATACAAGAGAAATTAGCGACTAGGAAAGACGACATTGAAATTTGTGCTAAATCGTCCAAGATGCGCAATTTGTGACACAGCTCCTCCCCGCCAGGGCTTCCAGCCTTTTGCGCGCGTTTTACACATACCGTAAAAGCTCTATTTACCCACCCCCTCCCCCTTCTATACGCCCCCCTCTCTAATAAGCCCCCCCCCCCCCCCCCCCCACCTTGGAAGTTAAATTTTGTAATAAGCTTCTCCCCCTTTTCCGTCAGGTTGATGTAAATCACGTTTCAGAAATATTTTCTGGCGTTTCAGAATTATCGTTTGAGTAGGGTATAAATAGACTGCAAAACAGTCGTTTTTTCTCTAAATCGCTGGTTGCAAGGCGCGAAGCGCCGAAAGCGTGGATCCTCGCGTGCGAAGCGCGCGAGCATCACACGCGCGGCGTATGAGGCGTCTCTCTCCGTTTTCACATTCGCTCCAGACCTTTCGCTCGAAGACCGCGCGCATTCGTTTGACAGACCAACGCAAAAAATACGACTGTTTTGCAGTCTAGGGTTAAACCGTACATCGGATTTGTAAGACGGTGATACGCAACCCATTTCTTGTTCTGTTTTAGTTAATAGTGGTGTAATAGTAAAGTTTGGAAAATTAATGTGAATTTTCTCGAAAATTTGTGATTTGAAATAAGCCCCCCCCCCCCCCCCCCCCCCCCGGCCCCTCTCTCTATTAAGCCCCCCTTCTTGGGCCTGAAATTAAATAAGCCCCCGGAGCTTAATAGAGCTTTCACGGTAGTTTTGAACTGATGCCGGCGCTTCTCAACTCAGTCTTCAGCCCGCTTGTAGATAGCCAAGATAGCCAACTGCATGGTCAGCTTCCTGCCAGTTGGGATTTTCAACAATGTTATCTTTATTTGCAATGTTTGTTTCAGTACATTGCTTATATTGGCTCTGAAAAGGACTTGTCAATTAAGACATCCATTTTTTTTTAACTTTTTACTAAAAAACGCGATTCCATCTTCGTAATACAGTTAAATTCTTACCGGATATCTTTAACAGTTTACAAATCGTGCCTGAATATTTTTACGAAACATTTGACATCGATCGGATTCCATACAAATTATGTATTTCGCGTAGAGTCCTTTTCAAAATGGCGGAGTTATAAAATATTTACCTTGAGCCGGTGTTTAGCGCGACATGTGAGCTCCATACGTCACTCAACAGTTCAACTGTCATCGATCACATTACGAAGGTGAACAAACATTGCCAAATGACATCGATGACGCTCATAACACACTTGTAAACTTCGTAGCCAATCAGTTGTCAGTATGATAATGATTGACAGCAGCTGTTATAAAAGAAACACTTAGAACTATTGGTTGAGGGCAGAAAGTAGAGTATTGACTAAACAACACGGCAGTTTTCCTTACAACTGTCATCAATGCTGTGCTTGTTACGGAATACACTTTTTGTAAATTATACTACTTATAAATTCAGTGTTTTTAAACGGGAAGTATATATATTATATTAAGGGTGGTTTATTATTGCAAACTACAATAGATTATTAAGTCTCGGCATAACTTTCTTAATATAAATTCGTTTTTTTGTCGAATTTCACCTGTCCCCTTGACAATGCTTGAGTTGTCAGTGATAGTCACATCTATTATTCTATTGGCAGGTATTTTGGGGAATATGCTTTGCATTGTAGACTTTTAATTTATTCTGGGCACATAAATGGGAAGTTTTTCCAAAGTTTGCAACTGATCCAAAAGTTCAGCTATTTATCTATTGACTAAATGAAATTGGCAAATTAGCCGCTCGCTTGGAAAGAAATATCCTGCAATTTGCTGGCAGCAGAAAGTTAAAGGCGGAAAATGTAATACTGCAGTCATGGTAATTCAGCATTCACCGTGTGGTGTAAAGGTAAGCCGACTGAATTAAGCTCTGTATTAACTTCCTGTCGTTCGAATCGGTCGTTTTACACTGTCCAGAGCGCTTAAAAATGGCTTTAACCGAGTCCGACACCTTCAGCTAATAGACAGGAAATTTTCACTGTTGTTTATAAGAGCAGATTGGCATGAAGTAACCAAAAATTATGTCGGCTAAAAAAGGAAGTTAACGGTGATCGTTTAATATGCGTTGTCGCTGCTAGAACTTTCCGAAGGTTTTCCACGTAAATTAAATAATATATAAAAGGTTTGCCGCCGGCGAGGTTTCAACTAAGTTCAAAGCATACTGTGGAAATTAGGGACAAAGCTAGGTAGTCGTGTCCATATGCCAGGGGCTTGGACGGATGGATGTAGACACACGGAATGTCTATCAAGTTAATTTCAAGGCGATAGTTCATTTCATTTGGCCAAATATTTCCCGCCTACCTTTATAAACACAAAATGATATTAATTGCATTGAAAAATAACTAACGTTAGCACAATTCTCACTCGAAAATGAAATCGAATTAAAAATACTGAAATGAGACCCAAGTATTCATGACGAATACTTCGTCTGTGCACAGATAGTTGCCATGGGAACCAAATTGTAGAAATATATAGAAGATTTGTGTAGTTTTATCGGCTTTCAGTTGAATCTAAATGGAAGTACAAAAAATATAGTAGCTAACGGAACGACACATTTGTAGTTTTTTATTTCTTAAAAAACATAATTAAAATAGAAAAAATTATTTAAAAAACAAAATTAAAATAGAAAGAAAATTCTTAAAAAACCTATAATTAAAATAGAAAAAATTCTTATTTTTGTTTATATTTTTGTTTTCTTTGGTAGCCATTCTAAAAAAAATAGAAACAGGTGCAATTGTGGGTTCGTTCATGATAAACACTTCTTTTCTATTCTATTCAGTATATTGCGTTCAAGGTTCTTTCTCAGTTTGACTGAATGGAACAAAATATATAGGAGCTGTTTATGACAGTAAAATCTTAATGTTTTAATAAATTTTTGTTTCTGAAAAGAGAACTTTCCAAGTATGTTCGTGTTTATATCCTTCTTCTATAATTGCGCGCTCAGGCCAAATGACTTTTAAAACAATAGCAATTAAATATACTCCCGCAGGCGACCTGAAGTTTAAAGGAGTTATGTCACGATATATGAATTCATTACAAAATTACCTTCCAATCGAAGGAAACTTTGAAATCACCGTGAACTAAGGTAGAAAAACACCAAAGAAGTAATACTAAATAAAATAGGGACAAGAGTAGTTAAGGTTGGGGAAGATTGAGACAGATTACAAACGCCGAACTTGAAAATTCAAGATACGCCATCGATATCCATGACGTTGCGAAAACGCGAACGTCGCTAAACAACAGTTAAGACCTGGTCAAACGGCGCGTGATAGTCGATAATTGTCGATGATACAATTATAGTTGAAGCTCGCGCTCCCGTTTGACCACCAACTATCAAGTGCTATCATCAACTATCATTCACTTTGAACCTGTTCAAATTCTCAATGATAGTCGATGATAGTTTTTTCCCGTTACGCGCGCATAATAGTTGAAGATAGTTAGGCGGGAAATTGAGTTCGTAAACTGTCGTCCTCTGAAAAACAACAACTTAAACATTCCGCAGAAGTTATTAAACCGGCCCACAACGACGAATTTTTCATGTTTGTATTCAAGTTAAACGCTGTCTTTACATATTCAGCTGGCGAATGGTTCTGACACCAGTAAACACATTGAATGGATCTAGATAATCGAGAGATTCTTAGGCAAAATATAAATTCATATTCAGTCGGCGAACGTTGTTCGCTGCATCGCCTTCCAATTTATATGCCAGTTAACACAAGATGGCTGATAAGTTCGAGGGGGCGGCCTACAAGAAATGTCCACTAAAAAGAAAATAATCAATTTTAGTTGTTTGTGTAGACAACTATAATTACATAACAACGGCTATTTTTTTTATTTTTTTATTTTTTTTATTATTATTATTAATTATTATTTTTTATTTTTTTATTTTTTATTATTATTATTATTATTTTTTTCATAACAACGGCTATTTGATGCGAAACTAAAAACCAAACTCTCAAAAAGGACTATATAACAATGGTACAGTCAAAGCTCCCGTAAGCGAACACACTAGCCTCGGGAAACAGAAAAGGTGTCCGCAACTGGAGCTGGCCGCTTTGACGGAATGTGTAAATACAAAGTTTGTATGAGCTAGAGTTCAAACGGCTTTTATCCAGGCGGCTGTAAGTAGAGCTGTCCGCTCACGAGAGTGTCCGCTCCTGAAGAGAGCTTCGACTGTATCTAAATGACAATTTTGGATCAGGAATGTTTTGCCCCAACCTGCATGACAATCCCATTGATCTGCAAAGGAATCAATCTTCTAAAGCACTTTTCCAACCATTTTCGGTTGTTCAATATTCAAAAATATTTTCAACCAAACAATGGAAAATGGTTTTTCCCAATGTATATCAAGAAATATTGATTCAAGCAACCCAACAGGCATCCGAGATTCGCTGATCTCAACTAGAACACAGCTTAAAACAATTATCAGCAGCGTCACAACCGAAAACGGTTGGAAAAGTGTTCTTATTGGGACACTTTAACCAAATCAACCAAAATAGTTTTTTGGTGTCAATTCGTTCAGAAATGTCGACTTTCTAATATATAATTATTTTCTGTTTTTTTTTGTCGTATTTCAAGCCGTCTACGCCGGTTTCTATGTAACAACGTTCTGAAAGATTTGTTATTCTGAAGCAGAAAAGAGGCATTCGTAGACCCCGCGGTTTGTATTTCAATTAAAGAAGCTGTTTCACTCTCAGAGTCAAACCTTGAGTCAATTAATGTGGTTCTAACTTTTAAGTCTGTGGATGAAACCCTAGTGTGTGACCATTCAAATGAAATCTATAGAGTAGTACTTTCAGGTGGTGCTGTTTGTTTTTGACAATTTTGCAAAATGAAATTCAAGATTTTTTTCCTCAGTTTTAGTAGCACTCTTGGACTGAAGTGAAAGGGTTAAGGAGCTATCTCTCGATATATCAAGTCAACGTTACCTTCAAAGCGAAGGAAACCTCAAAATAATAGGTTACTAAGGAAGAAAAACACCAAAGCGGTGATAATAAACCAAACAGGAACAAGAGTGGTTAAGATTAGGGAAAATTGAGACGGGTTGCGGTTGACGAAAAATGTTAACCGTTAAGATGCGCTGTCCATGACGTAGCATCCCGGCAAAACTGAAGTTGTTATTATTATTATTATTATTATTATTTGAATCATGCCATTATGTATTTTTACTGCCCTATTTGTATTTATTTTTAATATTACGATGTCGAACCTTCACTTTGAAACATTCACGTTTGCACGAAGAGTGAATATTAGGCAAAGTTAATTGTTCAAGCAACGAATTGTGCCAATTTCAGTTTTAAACCTTTTATATAACGTGGCAGCCAATAACCCAGCTAAACAGATATTACAATTGTTTAATTTGAGTTATAGAAAAAAGGTCGAAAACTGCGGAAGGGTTTTAACTGAGTTACAGACTGACGTTTGATATTGGTCTTGAAATAAGAACCGAAATATTACGTTTTATTTGTTTCTCTCTCTTGCTTATACTTATATTTTAAGAGAGAGATATTATTCTGTCAGTGACACAAGCTATTCGGAAAAAAATTCCGAGTTCCCCCAGCAGGAATCGAACCTATGACCTTCCACACACCGGTTAATTGCAAGATGTTTGTCGGATTCATTATATATCTTATATTTTTTACACTTGTCGGCGGGAAAAGATTTACAGACTGTTTCCATATTATATTTTGCATTTAATTACAAAAATGGTCCAATAAAACATCAGCCGTTATTGGTTATTGGCTAAAAATTGCAAATTTTTTACATGAGTTTCTACCAAAAAATATAAAAGTGTTTTGTATGTATTTCAGCTGAAGTCTGTATGGAATTTGTTTTATGTTTATCCTCTGATACCATAGTATATATTCAGTTCCATGCAGAGATGATTTAAATAATTAATTTCCTCAACTGAATATATTTCCTTTACATCAATGAACTTCATATGAATATCTTCGAGAATATTCGTAAAAACGGCCAACATATGATATGCGTATTCAACTCGTTTTAGATGCGAAGTTCGCTAAAAAAAATGTGGTATACAACTGAAAAGATCAAATGTGGTATACAAAAATATCAACGATTTCGCCATAAAATATATTACCGATCAACTCTGGTGTACGCAAGAGAAAATCGTTTTTCCTCTAGCAATGCAACTGAGTTTTGGAACACGTGTATGATGAAATATAATTATTTTATTTTTTGAATAAACATCTAAAACAATATTCTTCTCAAAATGAATTCATGCAACTTTGAAATAATAATTATGCAAGCATAGCAATTATTGCAAAAGCGAGACATTTCACAGCACATATTTTTATGTCATTCATCTTATTCGTGCCCGAAAAAAGACCTCTAAAAGTCGATGTTTTTTGCAAATACGTAACTCTGTACAAGTTCTTTGCTTTTATAAAACCGTCCGGCTTTTATATCGAGTTTTACAACTGGTAGTAGACGAAGTCCTCAGTCAATACTTCCAATTATAGATTCAAAATAAGTTTTAATGTAGCCTTATTGAAATGGGAGGTTTTACGACTTGGCAAGCGAAGTGCTTAGCATTTAAAACAAAACAAAAATGACATCTCGATGGGCACAAACGGGAAGTTTGAGTACCTTAGAATTTGTGTGGTTTTATTGATTCTAACAAAGTCAACAACCTTTGTTAGGAAACAGTTTGGCACTACGGCAGATGTTACCGTTCAACTGGGCTAGTTGGACACTTCTTAATCTGTCAGTGCTTTAACATGTATGAAGTCTGAACAAAAAAACTGTTAATTGCATTTGCTTTGACGGGATTCTAGCCATTGCCTAGATAGCGCCTAGTTGGTTCCCTATTTGGCTCTACTCAATAGCATTCTAATTTAAAAAGCTCATCTGCATACATTTGTCATAATTTTACTCAACTGACGTCTTTGTGGAATAATTGTGCGGTGCTCGTGTATTTCACAAACGGACGTGTTAGACGAATTCGGTTTGACTTTATAGTCGACGTACACAACGTTTATTGTAGAGAATAACCGAATAAACTGGCTTAAAGCTGGAAAATGTGGCGGTAAGGGGAAAAAGAACTGGGGAACAACGTTAAAGAGCTCATTTATACAATGACACCTGCTGAGCACAGAGCGAGAAAGTCTATACAAGTATAACTTTCACGAAATATCCTTTTTCTCTGGAATGACGAGAAAAACTTCATCTAAAACATGGAATGGACAATTTCACATCTGGTAATTCTGCGCGCGTCTTTCGACTTTGCATCGCCATTTTCCCGCTAACATCGCTGAATTCAAAGCGAATTTATTTACTTACAGTAATAAACCGAGTTGGTTTCATTTGCGTTTTCTTCTCTCGACAGATTGTGGTGTTATTCCTTGGAATATTCCAGGTCACCGAGTCATTATTCATTGCAGGTAGGTAAGCGGGTATTTTGCTATAGCAGGGAGGCCCGCAGATCAATAACCGATATCCATAACTCCTTGAAAGTAACATTAGTTTTATAAACCAAGTTATTAACTTGGTAAAACTAAGCTTTCGGTTGAATAATTTATTATCTATTCCAATTTTGTAGTATTATTTTAGTATTTTTACCTAGATAAAGATTAGGTTAAAGCAATGTTGTGAAATTTTTCGTTAAAAAACAAAATTATTGTAATTGAAGCTCGACATTTAGTATTCCAAAGAGGATCCTTAGCTACGTAACATTGCTTTTCAAGTCATTAATTATAGATAATAGTCTTTCTACCAAACAGTTATATATATTACGGCGACTAAAGCACGTTTTTTCTTATAAGAACGAAAACGTGTACATCACTAAACACATCTCCTAGATATAATTCTCTTTACCGAATTTTTATTTAAGCTTTTTCCCTCGTCTTAAAATTATGAAATGAAAAACGATAAAAATTGTTGACAAACGTTTATTTATTTCCTCGCGCATTATCTGACTGAGTTTTTCATTTGTGTTATTTTATATCTTGCCCTTAGATAGCTTATATAACGACAGGTGAATATAGTTTTTTTATGGACTTCGCGCCTAATGAAGGGCGAATAACGTGCTGAAAATTCGCTAGTTTGCAAACTAAAAGTTGGAGGATTTCCAAGCGCTAAAAGTGTCAGATATTTTAATTAAAGCGTCCAATACTCGTCTGTCAGTAAATAGCGGCAGGTCGTTCTATTCAGGTGACATAGAATAAATGTTGGTGTCACTTGAATTAACAACGGTCAATACGGGGTTTATTTAGACATTTTCAAATTTAAGGTTCAACGTTCAAAGAAATATTTCTTGCTTTTAAGTCGTTTAAGAAAATATGAGTTATGAGAACGTCGATTAAATTTCTCATGTTGATACGAGAAAATTTATAATTTTTAGCAAATATTGACATTATGGAAATTTTTTTAAATTTCTGTTATTTTGTTCTAAACATTCAAACATTGCCTTTTTTTGTCTGAAGTTTAAAAACGTTGTTTATTCCATGTGTAATTTCAGACATAACCTGGGTGCCAGAGGAGCGACCGAAGGGCGCGAAAGTGCGCCACGGTGTGTCTCGTTGTCGTGGCTTCACGGCTTACAGTTCGCGCAAAGAAAAAAGGAAAAAAATCCCTCTGGCACTTAGGGTATTTCAGACATCGTTACCGTAGCAAAATCGTAGGCCCCATTTATACGTCGCCTTTCAGTCGCGTCGAATGTAATGTAATGAAAGTCCCAGAAAACTCGCTGAAATCGCTTTAAATCAGCGCGGCAATGCTCACACAAACAGACTAAACAGCAAAGAAGAGCACGTTGCTTCCATGGTGTATTGCAACGTAGTCGAATCAAGTACTACCAGCGAGATTTCTACGACTTGAATTACATTCGACGCGACTGAATTGGGCCTTAGTGTTATTTTAGTAGTTTTTTCATTCAAACAAATTTATGTCAGTTAGCAAATTGAAAAACAGAAAACATTATTCGATCATTCGAGCCATAAGAGCAAATATCTTGGTCAGGAATCAGTAATTATTAGTATATCTGTAAATGCCTGAGCACGTTCATTGAAACTTTAAAACAATTTCTTGTTTATACTACTTTACTACTGACGAATATTCAGAGCATAATCATCCACACAGGGGGCAGTTTTGATTGACACCTATTTTGTGGACTGCCGAATTTTATACTTGCGCCTCAGTAAAACCTAGTTTTCTGCGTATAAGGTCATATTACTAAGCCAAACTGATTGTAAAGTCCAGTTCAGACGCCAAACTTTTCATGAGCCGAACTTAATTCCAATTTGGGTCGACCAAAATTAAGAAAATCTTCCTTTTGATTCAGACGCCGAGCATAATTAGCCGAACAATTCTCTAAACCGTTATTAAACAATTCCCACGAACAAATTTTTCGAGAATACAAGTCGTTTGTAAAACATGACAGCCTATCGCCATTTTTCTCGTTATAAGAGTAATATTTGGAGGAATGCAATCACTCTCTTCCGTCAGTTGACCAGTAAATCATAAAATGCTATATTTCATCATTTAGATCATTCTTACAAACGAGTAAACGAGGCTGGCATTACAGCAAAAGGGAAGGATTATTGGCCTTTACGTCAACTAGCAGCACTAGTCTTCTTCAGGGCTACCAAGGCATTACCTGTTTCAATGGGTTTGATACTAAATTGCAATTTTAAATCATAACATGGCTTCGCGCAGGGTTTGTATCTTTCGCATATAAACCATCAAATGAATAGAAGCCAAAACTGTAACCGTCGCCAAGCGCGGAAAAACGTGTAACCGGATGGTGCCAAGCGCGGAAAATGTATTCAGTGCCTAGTCACGATCTGTTTGGGTTTGCTTCTGATTGGTTAAAAAGAAAAGTTTCGTTGCACTGGCGTTTTCGGATTTCGTTGCACGTACAAGCTACATGAACCAAATAATTATGTATTAATATCTTCCCTAAAAAGGATTGCGGTCTCTGGGAACGAGATTGTTAATTATAATGCTTAGAAAACATAAAAATGATTTCAGTAAAATAAAATCATGCTATAAACTACCATTACTTTCTCAGCTGCACTTTCTAAAAACACTTTGTCACTTTTTTTTTATCAATTAAGCTCCAAGCAATGTTACAGTTTACAACAAAACCTCCACGAGCCTGCAGATCTACTGGACAGAGGTAAATGGCATTATCCTCGGGTACAGGATACGTCACCGTAGTAACGAGTCAATACCACCCGTCGCAGATAGCAACAGTTCCCTCTATAACAACAGTTCGTTATTTGTTTGCAAAAACCAAACCTCAGCGTCATTAAAAGATCTAGAAGTATATACCTACTACTGGGTCGAGGTGAGAGCGTTTAACAACGAAATGTTTGGAAACGATAGTACCATAAAACGTTTTCGTACAGATGAAGGCGGTAAGTGGAATTTAACTTCTAGTATTTTTATTATTTTTCAGCGGAAATGTAAGGAACAGGGAAAATGGCGATTAGGGGGGGGGGGGGGGGGGGATCCCATGATAGCGCAATACGGATATGTTCCGCTACGGGAAATCGGAGGGAGCATCCCATCCTATAGCGCAGTTTGAATGTGTCCGCTATATTGATACGGGAGGGCTTTTATTAGCGGGATAAATAATGAGCATAGATGATGATGATGATGATGATGATGATGATGATGATGATGAATATTGGACGCCTAAGTTGCGAGTGCTTCAAGTTGCTATCTTATTATATTACTAGTGTGAAATCATATTAAAGCAACTGTCCAATCATTTCCAAAATTGGATAGCACATGGTCCTGTGTGTAATATAGTTAACACCAAGAGAGTATGATCTAAGAGAAGGATTCCCCCCGTGCCCCATGTCAATTTTTTGAAATCTATTAATAGTTTCGCGCCATGCTGTGAAAGTTATTCTTATTCCCTTCTGATCGAGCCTTGGACATCACGTTACTCGAACTGACCAATCAGGAAGCGGTCTTAAAATAGCTCAGCTATGGACTGAAAGTTAAAAATAGATTTGAAACAATTTCATTGGAAGAGACCCATGTATGGGGGAATGCTTCTCTTTGATCATCCTCTCTTGTTAAAATATAATACGACCGACTACTAGTGACGTACTGTCCGATTTGGGAAATAAATGAATTCAAAAAAATTATTTGACTGCCAAATTGGACTCATTCAATTATTTCCCAAATTGGACAGTACATTTAACAAATAAAGAAGCCAAAACCATGTATTATACTGTCATAAAACTCGACGGGAATTTGAGAACACGAGAGAAATTTAGAAAACACGAGCCGCAGGCGAGTGTTTTCTATATTATAAGTGTTCTCAAATTCCCGGAGTGTTTTATGATAGTATAATACATGGTTTTGGCTTCTTTATGTGCTTTAAAATATAGATTTACGCGCGCGAAAAGATAAAACACGCTTTTCTATGATTTATACTCTGATAAAACATGGTTTTTAACCAATCAGAGCTCGCGAAATTTTCAGTCTATATTTTAAATACAAATAAAGGCGCGTTAACAACCAATTAGCTTCGATAATTTAGCCATATATTTTTTATTAATCCATTTATTTCCTTCCTTAGTTCCAACCAGTCCGCCTCTCGACATAACAACGTCAACGGAAAATTCCACCAGCATAACCGTGTCCTGGGGCTCCGTTCCCAAACGGCATCAGCGAGGCGAAATAATCGGCTACATAGTGACAATCACTGATCATAATCATAACACAGGAGATTGGTGCGAGAAGTTTAATGTTAGCAGTGATCACATGACAATAACACTAGTTGACCTCGATAAGTTTACGGTGTATTACGTCACGGTGTCAGCAAGAACGAGTAAAGGGGAGTCAAACGACAGTGCGGAATATAAAATCCAAACCGCGGAGGACGGTAAGCTGGTTACAGTGTAACCAAGAGAGGATGATCTAAGAGAAGCATTCCCCCATACCTGGGTCTCTTCCAATGATAATTTTTTGAAATCTATTTTTAATTTCCAGTCCAAAGCTGAGCGATTTTAAGAGCGCGACCTGATTGGTCAGGGTTTGAGTAACGTGATGTCGGAGCCTCGATCAGAAGGAAATGAAAATAACTTTCACAGCATGGCGCGAAACTATTAATAGAATTCAATAAATTATCATGGAGCACGAGGAATCCTTCTCTTAGGTCATCCTCTCTTGATGCAACTCTTTAAGGGCTAAGCCATTGATGATGCATTTTCAGTTCGTAATCCAACTCAATCCTTCCAATCTTTACCATCCTTGTTCATTTTTTTGTTTATTAGTGCCTCTTTAGTGTTCTTCTATTTTATTAAGATATTATTTTGAAGTTTCATTTGAATTAATTGTAGGTAACTTTCAACAAAGCAAAAAATGACTTCAGGTGATTCCGCATAATTTTGCGCGTAATTAGCGCGCAACATTAAAAAATCTGAAATGGAAATCGCTCGCCAGAGAGGAAAATGATCGTTTCCTCGTAAACGAGCACCGTGACCTATCTTTATTTTTCGCATATTTTAATTAAGTCTAATAATCACCGCAGTAAGTATAGGCCAATTCCTATTGCAGAAAAGAATAATATTCACTGGAAACGTGAAAAATACATGTTTTTGGTTGATTTAGTAAGGAATTATGGGTATTTGTAGTCGATTATATCTCTTCCGCGGTAATGGTGATCTATTCTTTTGATTCTATATTTTGAAACATTACATCGCAATGTTCAACTAGGGAAAGTTTCAGAAACTTTCTATTGCAACTTTTATTTCGATGTAATGTTTATATTATAACCTATCAGAAGCAAGAATAAACAAAAAGCTCATGCGGTAAACACAAACAAAGTTAAGCTTTGCATAGAATGACTAAATTTTGCTAGATATATCATTTACAAACTCAAGTCCAGTAAGTTAAACACTTCAAGATAAACACGTTTTATCACTAGATCTTCTCTTTTTAAAATATCGCGAATCAATTATTATGCAAGTATAATGCGTTAATATTCCTTTCTTCTTTGCCTCTAGCTCCAGACGATCCACCCACAAACATCACCATCAGCGCTAACTACAACATCAATTTTAGCTACATCACTGTAAGGTGGGGCCCGGTAGACGGATGGCTAAACGGAATCCTTCGCGCCTATAAACTACGCTGGAAACAAGTCACATCAACAGCTAATCATTTCGAGAAAACTATCAATTTGACATCCTCACATTCTCGACGGAAAAGATCAGTTGAGTACTCCAACGTAGCAGAAACTCGGCTAACAAATCTGAGTATTTATACCAATTATTCACTGGAGATAGCAGCTGTTACAGTCAAAGAAGGGAAATATAGCGAACCCGTGTATTTTCACTCGCCGGAAGGAGGTATGTCTTGAACTTGATTCATATCTAATTTCTCCGTACAATATCAATCCATTGTCAAGCATATAGTGTATTGAGAATGAACGAAATCGTCAGCTACAGAGGATATTGAAACACTTGGTTAATTATCTACTTGAAATTGATAAGGTAAATTAACCGCCATAGCGAATTTGGAAAGCTGACGTTTCGAGCGTTAGCCTTTCGTCGGAGCAAAGTGATATTGAAGGGGATATTGAGTTGATTTACCGTGAGATTTTCATAACTAATAGTACGCGTAACGTTGATGAACATAATACGGTTTTGAAGCGTGATAACTTTGAAGTCACGAACACTGAAACATGGCTGCACTAGGTTCTCACTTTTAAGTCGCTTTCATGTTACACCTTTCCAAGGCAATTAACCAGTGACTGGAGAGAAGAAAGTTATTAGAGAGGTTAAGCATCGTATTTCGCGAACGAAGCAAATCCTGCGTTCGCCGTCTGCCGTTTCTATGCGAAAGCGAGTACTTTCATGTTTGTTGAGAAAGTGAGTTTTTTGCCTTTTTTCTGATAGATGTATGTAATAATACGCGCGAAAGCAAACAGAATCAAAGGCAAGCTGACAGCAATTTGCCTTTTTATAGTAAAACGTTGTGCTTAATCTCTGTATTAATTAGGATATAGAGCGGTTTTCAATTGTGTGTCGTAAAACAAAAACCAAAGCAAATACAATGGTCAATCATAACAAACGTAAACAACAAAACGAACCAATGAAAACTCGAAACAAATACACGTGACCGGCGCCAAGCGCGGGAAAACGCGTGTGACCAACTCGCGTTTGGTTTTGCATGTTTTTCATCTGATTGGTTGAGTACATTTGTAGGTGGCGCGAGGTTTTTAAACCAATCACAGAGCAAACCAAAGCTCTATCGTTTTCAATTGATGTACCACCAAGTTCTCATAACCAACATTTGAAGAAATGTATGACCATCGGTAATGAGAACTGATACTTTTATTCTATTCCATAATAGTTCCACTATCGCCTCCTGGCGACGTGACTTCCTATAACACAAGTTCCACCACGATAAATGTCACGTGGTCTCGACCTGAAGAGAATACTACTCAAGGCAAACTTCTTGGTTACGAAGTCACTTACACACCGACCCTGAAAAATGCATCGGCCACCCGCAGGGTTATGTTGTGTTACCGATATACATCATTCGAGCTGAAAAACCTTACAATTTATACTCTATATAACATCACTGTGGCGGCTTTCACCAGAGTCGGTATTGGAAAGGAAAGTGAGCTCAAGCAGACTTGGAGCGATGAGGACAGTAAGTGTTGGCTTATATGACGTCTTGATTCGAGTTGGAGCGATTTTAAACGTTATAACAAAACTTAAGTTAGTTATCCAGAAGGGATGAAACGTACGTTTAGCTTCTTGGTATAATATTTTGACCTCTTTTTAGCTTGTTACATTTAATGTAATGTATTTTTTAGACGCAGGGCCCTCTCGATACCTAACCAGCCTTCGAGCTGAATGGGCCAGTCTGTGGAAATAAAGTTTTATAACAACAACAACAAAAACATTTATTTGTACCTAAAAGTCCTAAAACAGGAAATAAAAATATTATTAAAATTAGGTTATTGCTGCCTAAGCAAGTTATCAGTCTAGTGAATATTTAAAAAAAATAATAAATCATTTATTATCTTGTTTAATATTCACTTACGGTAAGTAGATAAGTATATATATATATAATAAAATAATATTTTATTTTATACTTTACAATGGACACGAGATATAAAGAGATATAATATTTAACGTGGAATATTAATACGATATAGATACGATATAAATTATATATACGATAAAAAATATGGCGTGTTGAATTAACTATACTTTTAATGTCATTTTTATTTCCTCAGAACCTGGCGCGGCGCCACAAAACGTCATCGCAGTGTCCAATACATTTTCGAGCATTCACGTGAGCTGGGATCCTGTACCTGAAAAACAACGTCATGGCATCATCATTCGATATGAAGTGGATGTGTACGGATATGAAAATCGTTACCAAAATGTCACTTCGACTGAAAACCACACTGCTGAGATACGAGGCTTGGAGATGTTCGTGTTGTACAGGATTTATGTCCGGGCCTACACACGGGTAGGATACGGCAAAAACAGTTATCCTACTAAATGTTAAAGACGTTAGAAACAGGTACTGCTTTGCCTGATTGTTTTTTTACATTTATTTTAATCACATACATTAGTAACAATACCATTACATTACGTTATTTACATCGAACACAATTTGCCTTTAGAGCGCTCTGCACTTTAGAGCGCTCTGCACTTTAGAGCGCTCTGCACTGTGGAATATTTATAATTAATTTGCTTACATTTTCATTATATATTACATTACAATAGATAGAGCGTATGCACTTGACGTCATAGCCGCCAATTATTGGTGCACCCTTACAAGATAATTTTAATTAACTTATTTTGTTAGGTACATCAACATGGCTGCCATGGCCTTTGCCATTTGAGTCCCACAGGACATTTAACTTGCCGTAAGCGCAACAAATCTATCTTAGAGTCGATTCTCATTCTCTTAAAGCGAATACAAGTAGGCTATGTACCGAATAAAGATGAATGCAATCGACAATTTTGGACACAACCTGTTGACACAATCTTAGATTGCGCACTCTGTAGAGGTGAGATTACCAACACATATAACATCCCCCTCTCCCCTTATTCAAAAAGGACCCTTAAGCAATCACATCATATTACTTAAGAATCTTGCAATTATCTAGATCTCAGATTCAGTTTGTCTATCTGTGTCTTGTTTGTTTAACAAGAATCAACAATCAAGATCGCATGCTGGCTGTGCTCAACACCTTGTCCTCCGTTAAATGATCGCGTACGCGTCATTGGGCGGTGACGTTAAACCGTTGACCTTGTCTCCTATACCTTCTCATAGTAAATCAGTATGGGACGTTAAAGAACCCACATCACTGTTCGATAAGAGCAGTGAACGTAGTCCCCGGTGTGTGGTCTGGCCTTTCCATTCATTCATTCACTTCACATGCCATGGGTTGGGTGGGGAACAACAAGATCAACAATGGACTGATAGCGGCAGCCAGAGGCGCCTTATATTTGCTGACGTCCGATCTCGTTGTAAAAATACGATGTAAGCGGACACGTCTGTTGTCGGCTCATAATCCAGACAATCATCATCATCATCAATCGTTATTTCGCTCAAAATAGAAACAAATAAATTAACATTAATATTGTTTGTTGTTTTTTAGCTCCTTCTGTTGTTCCGACCAACGTAAGTGCCAATGCCACTAGCAGAACCACTGTCCGCGTAACATGGGATATCAAGAAACTGGAAACTGGTTTCAAACTCCGGCGTTACGTCATATCTTATAGAAAACTGGAACATGAGGCAATCTGGAATAACATGACAGTGGACGTCTCTCTCGGAAAGAAGGCAAATATCACGGGTCTTCGCGGCTTCACTACGTACGAAATCAAGGTAGCCGCATCTACAAACTATACAGGAAAATACAGCGAGCTGGTTAATGTTACAACCAAAGAAGGAGGTGAGATATTATGGGACATGTTAAAATAATGTTTACGCATTTTTAGATTACTTGCCTTTGCTTTGTGCTTGAACAACAGCTAGTATCTACAAGCAGCCTGATTTTCGGAAAACTTCGGAAATCTTCGGATGATTTTCGGAAAACGTCGGAACTTTTCAATTTTGTTTTATTCACACTTTTTTCAAGATTACAGTAACAATGTACATAAGGAATTAAAAACGGTTGTTAGTGGGAATAAATAAAGGGCGTATTTCGTGGAATAGAAGTGTGCAGAGGCCAAAGTAGCAGAGCTTTCGAGTTGGCCCCTGCATTTGAGAGAAACCTTTTTGGATTATGTGAAACTATCTTATAGAATAAAAAAGCAAAGAAAAAACGAACAAACAAACACAGAGAAAGGCAAGGTACAGCAGTTGGTAGGGTTAGAGAATACATGTCTACACTTGTCTAGCTAGCAATATGTTTTTGTATTCTTTCTTGAAGCTCCAAAAACTTCGGAACTCTTTGGGTGATTTTCGACAAACTTCGCAATTCTTCGGTTGATATTTGGCAATCTTCGTAACATCGTGAGCTGTTCGGGTTCTTCAGATTTATTACAGCTCTGTGTTCGTGTTGCGTTCGTGTTATATGAATGGATGATATATATGCTCCTGGAAAGGTGCCATCGCCCAGAATGTTATTTTCTTTCGCGACCTGTACGTACTTACAGTGCCAATTTTTGCAACGTATTAACGGTAAACATGAGTTTATCTACTGAAATGTTAACCCTACTGTCGCTCGCAAAGTAAAATCTAAGGAATCATGCAAACAGCAGTAAAAAGTGTAATGAGCCAATCGAAATGAGGAGTATATTTATCACGTCAGCAAAAACAAGATTTTTTTTTGCATCCGATTGGTTTAAAAGACAATATCTTCTTTCTGATTGGTTCGGAATACTGCACAAGTATCTGGGATGACTCGTTTAGTTCGGCATAGTTGTAGGTCCGCAATGCGTACGCGTGTCTTGCACTTTTGCGTTTAGGGCGATTTTTGCTGACGTCATTGCCATGTTTACTTCTCCAATTTATGAATTCACCCGATTAAAAAACAGATATCATAATTAGAAACAACCTCGTTCCCAGGCCCCTGGGGTGGGGAGATGAGAGACCCTGGGAACGAGGTTGAATTAGAAAGAGCATGTAACATTTAGTTATCGTGCCAGGTTTGAAAGAAAACGCTTTGAAACTTGCTCCAAACGATGCATTCAAGAGTTGCAACATTTTACAGACGTTTGTATGGCTCAGGGCAGTCATACAAACGCGTCTGTAAATTTGACGGTTTTAAAAAGTAAATATCTCGTTCAATATTGAACATATTCCTCTCGTATTTGCTACAGTTACTAAATAGCTCAGTCGCTATCAATTTATCGTATCTATAG
Source organism: Desmophyllum pertusum (assembly GCA_029204205.1). Taxonomy (NCBI): domain Eukaryota; kingdom Metazoa; phylum Cnidaria; class Anthozoa; order Scleractinia; family Caryophylliidae; genus Desmophyllum; species Desmophyllum pertusum. Next base: position 1,357,998 of record MU826365.1, read on the forward strand.
ATTTGTCACTGAACTAAATTTAATTTTCGGTAAATTTACACTAATAAGGTCTAATAATAGGGAATTAAAGTTTAATAGGGGAATAAAAGAAAGCTGACGTGAACAAAGATCGCGCTATTAGAGCGGTTTTCATTTGAGTGTCGTAAAACCAAAACCAAAACCAAAACCAAAAACCATGATTGGTTTTGGTTTAGCATCTGATTGGTTGAGTAGGTGGCGCGAGTTTTTTAAACCAATCACAGAACGTAGTAAAGCAAAACCAATTTCGGATTACTTTCGATACTCAATTGAAAATCGCTCTACAAGTGTAATAACTAGGTAACCTGACTGAAACAACAGATAGCGATTTCTTATATCTCCAAGCGCAGATTTTGAAGACTTTTTCGGAAAACTTCGAAAATCTTCGGCTGATTTTCGGAAATCGTCCGAACTCTTCGGGTAATTTTGAAGAACTTCGCCATCGACCTCTTTAGCTTCGAATGTAAATTGTCCATTTCAGACCACGTGATGTTCTCTAGAGAATTGTTCCATTGTCTATCTAAAATTTATTCGTTCATGTACACGTGAATATGATTCAAATTGAAAGAAACAATTCTCTAAAGTAACATCACATGGTCTGAAATGGGGAAACAAACAAACCAAGCTAAAGAGGTCTATTCTTCTTGTTCAATTCTTTAGTTTAACTCGCTTTGTTCGGCGTAGTTGTAGGTCCGCAATGCATACGCGTGGCTTGTACTTTTGCGTTTGATTAAAATTCTGCCTTTACTTTTTCAGTACCACAGGGATACCCAGAAAACGTTTCAGCGGTGTCTGATACAGTGTCCAGCATACGCGTGAGCTGGTATCCTGTGCCCGAGGGACAGCGTAATGGGACCATTAGTCACTACAACATTAGCGTGACCAATAGCATTATGTTGGAAATTTTACGACAGTCAACCTTACTGCTATAATAAGTGGCTTGGAAATGTACGTCACTTACTCCATTAAAGTTCAGGCTTTCACCAGCGTAGGTCCCGGTCCTTTCAGTCCTATTGTCAATGCAACCACAATACAAACAGGTATGGAGGCTCGAGAGGGGCAACTATAAGGCGAATTTTCTTTTGGTTTTCACTCGTCGCTTTAAAGAAGCTATGTCACGATATTTTAAGTCATTTTTACGAAGTGCAAAATCACCTTCAAATTGAAGAAAGCCTCGTAAAGAGTCTACTAAGGTAGAAAAACACCAAAGAGGTAATAATAAACCAAACAGGAACAAGGATGGTCAAGGATGGAGAAGATTAAGAAGGATTGTGAACGGCGAACTTGAAAAAATTGACCTTTCTTTTTTCAAGATGCGCCATCCGTGACGTAGCTCCTTTTAAGTAGGAGGGAGTCAGTTAGCAGAGGAGTGTTCATTTTAAACACCTCCCGAACTGACGATTTCTTGAAGATCCAAATGGGGATTGCTCATAAATCCTGACATAATTCCCACGCCACGTGACGTCACCATCTCATTTTACAGACCCCAAAGGAAACATTTTTAGATGTATTAAGTTTCATTGTCGTAGCCTTGATAATAGGGACCTTAAGCAACCACGACGACGACGACGACGAGAACGTCACAAAACAATAGGTTTAATTAGTAGTACAATAGCTCTGCACGGGCGTTTTCAAACTTTGTACATTTCTTAGCCGTCGTCTGCAAAACAACAACGTGAAATGACCAAATTCAAAGTATTATGGAGAACGTGAACACACGTCGGTGAATTGTCCTTTCTCTATCTGGACTTGAACTCTGTCGCTACGAATTCAGCTCCGGGACAGTTTGGCCACATTGGACAAATTAAACGTGTTGGAATAATCGCGAAATAGTTTTAGGGACGTGAATTCACTTTTGAAGTGACGTTTTCCATGGCGTCGTCGTCGTGGTTGCTTAAGGTCCCTAATCTTGGAGTTACGGAAGCGGGAGGGGTGCGGTATCCCCCCCCCCCCCCCCCCTGTTGCAAAAAAGCAGTTTGAATAGGTTAAGAAGGATACTTTTTAGCTGTTTGTTTTTAAGAAAATGACTATGCTCATTTCCACCTCCTCCCACAGATTTGAAACTGTCGACTTGAATTACTTCACTTTTTGCATTTTTAGCTCCTGACGTTGTCATTGAACGTTTCTACACATGCGAAGAGCAATTCCTCTATCTATGTGGAATGGAATATAGAACCCACAATTCATCGTCAATTGCAAGTGAATGGTTACAGGATAAAGCATTGCGTATGGAGAAGCGATGAAAGTAATATGCAAGGATTCGATGATCATTGCCATGGGAGTCACTGCAACAACACAAGCGTTACTGGCCACCATCAAACTCAAACTCTCAGTAATCTTCGAATCTATACTACATACCAGATCCAAGTGCAGGCAATACACATAACTGCTAAAGATGGGACGGTGGTTACAATTCCATATGGAAACTATAGTGAGGCGATCAATGAAACGACAGACGAAGGAGGTGAGAGATACGGGAAATCGTGATCGTTGGAAATAGTTTGGGATTGTGATGCTACCAACGAGTCACTAACAGTGGGAGGCGCGGTGGCCTAATGGTTAGCGCGTTGGACTCCGGATCGAGCGGTCTGGGTTCGAGCCATGGCCAGGGTCATTGTGTTGTGTTCTTAGGCAAGACACTTAACTCTCACAGTGCTTCTCTCCACCCAGGAGTATAAATGGGTACTGGCGACAAAATGCTGGGGTGTAACCTGCGATGGACTAGCATCCCATCCAGGGGGAGTAGCAATACTTCTAGTCGCTTCATGCTACAGAAACCGGGATAAGCTCCGGCAGTTGTGGGCCACTAGGCTCTTGAAGACTTTATCTTTAACCAATGAGTCACGTGTTTACTTTCTTTGTGCGTACAATTTCGCGCATGTACTAACCACTCAGCGTGACGACTTTGTCGTCCTTGCCCATCAGGTGCAAATGCCAAGCCAACCGTGACCTTTCCCGCGCTTTGGCGCCTCGGTTCCATGTTTTAACTTCAAGCTATCACTGGTACTGAGGAGACTCAATAGCCTAATGGACGCCGGGTCGAGTGGTCCTAAAATTTCCTTTGCAATCGTTATAGGTCGTCACGCAATACTCTCCGAGAAGCGAGAACAAGTCGGGGTAACAAGTGCCGTTTTTGGCAAATAATCGTTGAAGTACTCGAGTTTCCGATTGTTATTATCCAATCACGAAACAGCGCGAGCACTCACGAGTACTGCGAAAATTGCCACGCCAGCAAAGCGCAATGAGTATAAGTCATGTTGCTTGGCAACTTCGGGACGAAAATCGCGGGGATTTCGTCCTCAAACATACTTGTTCTCCAACTGATACTTGTTATTTATTTTTCAAATAATCCACGTTGATTCTTGTCGTGTTTCAATGCGTTATGACATGAGCTAGAGATGTTGGTTATGAATCAAAGCACATCAAAGCAACTTTAACAAGTTCCTGCTTTCCATTCACACAGTTCCAAGCGGCCCACCGGAAGATGTCAAAGCTGAACCTAACACTCCCACAAGCATCATTATTAAATGGAAAAAAGTAGACGAGTGCAAGAGAAATGGGAAAATAACTAAATACGTTGTTGAGGTGTATAACAGTAGCTTGGATGAGCTTAAGTGGTTTAATGTCAGTGGTAGCACTTATCAAGTGATAGTGCCAGACCTACAGTATGCAAATTACAGTGCTAAAGTCCAGGCCATCACGGCCGTAGGAGATGGTCCTTTCAGCGAGTATCAAACAACCACACCGCACCAACCAGGTACGAATATAGAAAACAACATTTTTGTTTGTAGGAAGATTGATTAGTACATTTTAACGATAGGACCCTTAACAAGTTATTAATGTGGATACTACCACGTTTATTAACAGGAGTATGCGTTTTGACAAGCAAGGTTATTTTAGAGCACATTTTCCACACATTTTAAAGCTGCCAAATTTAGAAGTTGTCAGAAGCAAATGACAACGAGTAGCTATGTCATGAGAAACAGCCTTTCAAAAGCAAGGATGCATGTATTTGGAACAGCAGGCTTGCTAACTTAGAAACTCCCAGGAGCGCAAAAGCAAGAGTATCTAAATTCGGGGCATGCAAGAAATGTACAAACCGATGTTAACCCTTTCACTCCCAAGAGTGCTAAGTTCAAAACTGAGGAAAAATATCGAATTTCATTTTGAAAAATTGTCAAAAAAAACCCAGCACCACATGAAAGTACTGCTCAATAGCTTTCATTTGAATGGTCTCATCCAAAGACATAAAAGTTAGAACCAACTTGTACAGCATAATAAACAGTACCCCATGAAAGTAATGGTAATGGTAGTGGTATTTATATAGCGCATTTTCTATATAGTATATCCAAATGCGCTTTACAATTCAACTCAGGGGTGAGATCGGACTTCAGCTTGTAAAGTACTGCTCAATAGCTTTCATTTGAATGGTCACACACTAGGGTTTCATCCACAGACTTAAAAGTTAGAACCACCTTGTACAGCATAATAAACAGTACCACATGAAAGTACTGCTTAATAGCTTTCATTTGAATGGTCACACACTAGGGTTTCATCCACGGACTCTAAATGTACAACCACATTTATTGACTCAAGGTTTGACTCTGAGAGTGAAAGGGTTAACTGAAATAAGGGAAGAACAACAGAGAGCATTCACTTCCACAGACCTGAAATGATAAACCTTTCATTGAAAAAAAAAAATACCTGACATTTCAAATGCACAGGATAAGAATAAAACTTTCTTTTTTCAGCCCCACACATCGTTCCTGGAAATGTCAGTGCCGAGGCCACAGGGAATTCAACCATCCGTGTGAAGTGGAGTGCCACAGATATCCCATCCAACATCGGTTTTCGAGGATTTAGTATCAAGTATGAGGCTGTCGAACATCTCGGAAAAGATACCGTGGATGGGGAAATCTATGAAAAGACATTAACCGGGCTCAGGATGTTCACCAAATACAACATCCAGGTCGCAGCTCGCACGACACAAGATGGGAACTACAGTGAAACAGTCTTCGCAACAACTTTGGAAGGAGGTACATATTTAAATAAGCTATATGTCACGATATGTTTAACTAGTTGCGCCAACGAGTATAACGGCATAGAAGAAGGGTTTTCAATATTTGTTTTTATAAGTTGCACTTTAACTGATAGTCTGAAGTGTCAGCCGTCTCCTCGCTCTAACCCCCCGTGGAGAGCGAGGAGACGGCTGACACTTCAGACTATTTAACTGAAGGAATGTATCGAATATTGTCCACGAACAAGAACTCGTGCTTGTCCCAGGCGGCCGATCAAACAACTAGCGCGCTCATTGGCTACAAATATCACACATTGTTTCGAAGCCTTCAATCCACGAACAACAACTCGTCTGACTGTTGCGCCTAATTTAGAAGCAGTGCAAAATAAAAGCGAAGTTTGTGTGGAACTGTGCCAAACTCTGAATTTTGTCTCGTCAAATAACCCTGACAATTTTAAATTTTGAATCTGATCATGCAAAACCAATCTCTATCTTACAATGGCGTTTTAAGGTTCAAACAATTGTCTAAAACTGTTTTGACATCACAAGGCTGCACCCTCATATTCACTCTTAGCCCATTTCCCAGTTTTTTTAATCTTCTTAAATTGTAATAGAATGTATTTTTTAGACGCAGGGCCCCTATGGATACCAGCCTAGAGCTGAATGGGCCACCCTGTCTAAATAAAGATTTCCTTACTTACTTACTTTTGCCTGTTTCAAAACGAGTCCTGACCTGTTTCTCCTTATCTAGTTCCCACCGCTCCGCCGTCTAATATCGTCGCGGAAATCCTGGAATCGACTTTCGTGGGCATCAGCTGGGGTCCAGTTCCCGAAAAGTCGCGTAACGGCGAGATACGAGGATACCGCGTGATCTACTATCGAGTTGACAATGACACCAATCCCCAGAGCAAAACCGTGACGGGCGGGGATTTCTATTCAAGTAAACTCAGATCGCTTGGAAAATTCTCTAAGTACCACGTAAAGGTGTTGGCATTTACCAGAGCAGGCAACGGTGTGGCTGATGACATAACGTTCCGGACCAGTGACGATGGTAAGTCAATAACCTCAAAGTTATATCATGTGGCAAACTGGTCCATGATGAAAAGGAGCATTCTGATTGGTTCCCTGAGCATTCTCGTTCCCAGAGCCTTTGTTTCTGTTGGTCAAGTGGTCGGCTTCCGGTTCAAAGAAAAAAAACGAGGGACTCTTGGGGCGGAACGAGTACAAATATTCCGCGATATTGTATACTTGGTTATTTTGTCGAGTTAGTTATTTACTTGCTATGGAAAGTGTAAGCGCACGCTTCAAATTCTTCGGTTTTTGACTGTCAAAAAGCAGTTGGTATAATAAAATTCTTATTAGACCTGTGGGCTCGTCAAAATATACAACGTATTGCAAAATTTGCACCGCTCAGGGAACCAATCAGAATGCTCCTTTTCATTAATAATTAAGTGAAAAGAAAACTGAAAACGGCATACATACTGTAGGTTGATATTTGTGTTACATCGTTGCGTGCAATGTTGCACCATGCTTACACTCGAAATATCATTTTTTTTCCTTCCTAGTACCCAGTAAAGCTCCCGGCAAACTCACAACTTACAGCCGTATATCACCACACAGCATCCGGGTGTCCTGGAAACCAGTCCTCCCGAAGTTTATGAACGGCATATTGATTAGTTACCGCGTGACGTACAAGCGAGTGAGGATTGGAGATGTTATAAAGGAATATGAGCCCGTGAAAAAGGCTATAGTTGGACCATTGGAAACGACTGTGATGTTGGCCAATCTCGAGCCTTATTCAAAGTACGAAATCACCATTGCAGCAAAAACTGTGAAAGGATTTGGGCCGAGTGCGTCGTTTGTTTATGGCGGTATGAAGTTATCATTTGTCTTTATTTCGTTCTTTTTAGTTTCTCCTTTCCTCTTTTGTTTCTGTCCGTCCATTCGTCGTTCTCTTTATGTCTGTCTGTCTCTCCGTCTGTCCATCTATCCGTCCGTTTGTCTGTCTTTCTTTCGGCTGTATTCTTTACTCTTATAAGATAATTTATTTATGTCGATAAACGTGGGGAGTGGTCGCCTAATCTCCGATCCCGAGCCAGGGGCTCATGTTAAAAACGCTCGACTTCAATTGCAGTAAACAATTTACAAACACCATAATTTTACTGTGCGAATCAGAAAAGCGTGAACACTTTGATTTACAAGCTTGGATTTTCCTTTGCCAAAATTTGGTCTGTTTTTCCCCGTATTTATTTCATTGCTACTTTCGCAAAGCTTGTCTGCAAAAAAATGTTTAAATTTGAGTTTGCTGACTATTCTTCTTGCAGTTTGGTCATGTTAAAGTTAAATCAAAGTGTTCACGCTTTTTTGATTCACACAGTAATGGCTTGATTTTTGGATCAGATAATTTTTGAATTTCTAAAGAAACTGAAAGAAACTGGTGTAAAGTCAAGAAATGATCAACGAAGTTGTGGCAATTGAAAAGAAAACTAATAACAAATGTGATGTACTGCGTCGACGGTCAGATGAAAAGACCTCAGTTTATTATCAACTCTATCCATAGAAAGCCTCAAAATAATAGGTTACTAAGGTAGAAAAACAGCAAAGAAGTAATAATAAACCAAACAGGAACAAGGATGGTTGAGGATGGAGAAGATTGAAACGGATTACGAACAACAAAACTTGAAAATTGTAAGCCACATTATCAAGATGCTGCCTCGTCCCCAGGCGTCGCTCCAACAAGGACCATCAAGGGTAACCATTTGTTTATTGTTTGTTTATTTTCATACCAGAAACTTGTCACTGTGAAAAACGCCTTACAACAAGCTGGCGACGATACGAACCGTACGTGAACTTCACAGAAGATGGGAGACCCGCACAGATCATTCCGGTCGTCCTTCAGGCCATGGTAAAGGAATGCTGTGGACAGTGCGCTGAACACAATCAAACAATCCTGGACTTTAAAACAAACGGCAGGAACAAGTCATCGTTTCGGAACACTAGCCGTGAACTCCTTGCGAATTTAGACGAGTACACGGATTTCACCTTTCCAGTTTACGGTCACAAAGACCAAGATACTTACAAAGGCGGGTATGGGTACATTCCAGTTATAGAATCTGCTGGCGTGGCATTCATCGTGTACCCAGAATTCTCGACAACTCAGATGACCATGTTTCGATCGCTCATTCGTTGTTTGCCTGTGCTGTTGTTGCCCATAGTTACAGCATACATCGCGGGTGTTATCATCTGGTTTTTGGTGAGTGGAGCTCAACTCTTGATCTCATTTGACCGCCAACTTTCATCGAGTTTGAATCTGTTTAAATGTTCATAACAGTCGCACACGTTTCATCATGGAGCACCGTTAATTTATCCATCGAAGACAGCAAACTAAATAGTTCAATCCTGTGCGCTTCTCTCTTTTTAGGCATACCGTAAAATAAATACAAATAAAATGTATATATAAAATATAAATGGGAATTTCAGTGGAAATCCACAGCGTGGCTCTTCTCTTCCACTGTTTACAGATCGAATTGGAATTTAGAAATTTTGGAGGGAGAAAAACCAGAGAACCCGGTGAAAAACCATCGGAGGGCGGATGAGAACCAACAACAAACTCAACCCACATATGACGCCACGTCCAAGATTCGAACCCGGGCCACATTGGTGGGAAGCGAGTGCTCTCACCACTGCGCCATCCCTGCTCCCCTTAAAAATATATATGCCTTCTGAAAATTAAGCTCCGCCAAATACATGTATAAGCCCCCCCCCCCCCCCCCCCCAAAAAAAAAAACAGACGCAAAAATACTTCATTCACAGTGTCTCCACAATTAGCACAGCGGTGCAAAATAGAGTCGTTTATTTCATTTTTTTTTTTTTACCGTATAAAACTGTTTTGTGTCTATTTTGCCGCTACTAGGAAAGACGAAATAATCCTGACGATTTTCCTCAGTCGTTCCTTCTTGGGACCTGGGAAGGAGTTTGGTGGTCGTTCGTTTCTATGACAACCCTTGGGTGAGTATATACTTACAATAGAACAGTTGTAGATTAGTTTAGGTTTTGCGGAGCTTTCTAATTGGTTAGAAAAGGTCGTGCAACGAGCTCTAACGAATCAAAGTAAACATGCAGATTTTTTAACCAATCAGGAGCAAATCGAAAACAAATCGTTACTTCGAGTTCTGACTGACTGACTGATTGATTGACTGATTGACTGACTGATTGATTGACTGATTGACTGACTGACTGACTGACTGATTGATTGATTGACTGACTGACTGACTGATTGACTGACTGACTGATTGACTGATTGACTGATTGACTGACTGATTGACTGACTGATTGACTGATTGACTGACTGATTGACTGACTGACTGATTGACTGACTGATTGACTGACTGACTGATTGACTGACTGATTGATTGACTGATTGACTGACTGACTGATTGACTGACTGACTGATTGACTGACTGACTGATTGACTGACTGACTGATTGACTGATTGACTGACTGATTGACTGACTGATTGATTGACTGATTGACTGACTGATTGACTGACTGACTGATTGACTGACTGACTGACCGATTGACTGATTGACTGACTGATTGACTGACTGATTGATTGACTGATTGACTGACTGATTGACTGACTGACTGATTGACTGACTGATTGACTGACTGACCGATTGACTGACTGATTGTTTGATTGATTAATTGACTCGCTGATTGTTTGTTTGTTTAACTGATTGATTGATTGTGATTGATTGATTGATTGATTGATTGATTGATTGATTGATTGATTGACTGACTGACCGATTGATTGATTAACCAACCGATTGATTGATTGTTTGTTTTATTTGATTACAAATGTAACACGATTAAACTCCTTAGGTATGGCGACCGAGCGCCTCTGTGTTACAAGGGACGGTTATTTGCCATTATGTGGATACTATTCGGGCTCGTCGTCATCGCCATTACGATGGCAATGATCACGACAGCGCTAACATCAATCACTCTAAAGAGTGAGCCCAAGCTGTATGGAAGCAAGGTGAGCAGCGGCCTCTCTATTTTCAATAGATTCTTCATGTAGAACTATTTTACGTGTACCGCTTCCAGGGCCCTCTCTTCAACTTCCTCGAGGGACGAACAGAAAACACTGCCTTTTTATTATGGCAGGGAAACACATTTTTCGTAGAGTTTCCATTAGGCAAAAACCCTATTGACTATGTACATCACAAATTGGTTGTTTTTTACATTAGAGACGCATAATCTGTCTGGTCGAACTTGGCAAGATTTTCTTGTGCGTCTGTTTATGGACATGAAGACGGGCACAAGACAGATTATGCGCCAAGACGAACTATCTGCTTTATTGCGTCTTGAATGAGAGACAAACTAAGGGCTTAGTGAGTATCGTTCGTAGAAAAATCGAGCTCGTATATATATATGTAGTCTAATTGTTAAATAGTCATTTTCCTTCTTTCATGATTAGAAATATTTCAGTATTATGGTTAAGCCCTCGCTAAACGGGGTCAGAAGTTGATAAATCATAACGTTTACGTGATAACTGACATATTGTTTCTTCGCTATAGATCGCAGCAGAATTGAACTCGCCCGAGTATAACGTGGGGACGAGGCGAAACGCCAAATATGACCCAGGTATGTCCATTTGTATACAGTAAAAGATTCACGGATAGAATTTGTGTCATATGTTCTGCTAGCTTTAGAATCTAAGATACAATTTCGCTAATAAGCCCCCACCCCCCCCCCCCCCTCCCCCCACCCCTCCCTTAAAATAAAATAAGCGCCCAAATCTCAGGCGCAAAATCCTTTCGATAATCTCCTCTGGATATAAGCCCATGGTCTCATGTACGTACTGGGAGAATATTGGTACTATTATGCAATTCAATTCTCGCCGCTCGCACGCTTTGCCGCTCGTCGCTTCGCTTTGTTCTCGACTGAGCCATATAAAAATTAGGAAAATTAAGAGACTACTCCCAGTCTGGGAAAATATTCACGCCAACATGACCTATATATTTCTGCCAGTTCCCTTTGAAAAATGTTTCGCACATTATTAACTACGATATTTGTTTCCAATTTCAAGACAAGGAATATCACAGCATCGAGGAGATAGTAGAGGCACTTGTCAACAGAGACGTCGAAGGGATCCTGGTGGATACTTATTCTGCGGGGCTGCGTGGTGACCTCTTCAACCGACCCACGATACGAGTGAGCAAGGTCATTGACTACAAGACCGCGTACGGAGTGGTGCTCAGTCCTAACTCGACTCATCTCGGCAAGTGTTTTCATCGGTACATGTTGTCAAACAGGGCGGATATTTTCGAAATGATTGAAAGAAAAGCCAAGCCAATTAAGGTGAGCAACACATAGATTCTCCTTACAATATCATACATTATCAACCAGATAGGTGATGAGAAGATAGCAAATCATCAACTAGGGAAAATTGTCTTGATGCACCTTCAAATTCTCCTAACTGACATTTAAGGAAATGTATGGGAATCAATGAGGAGAATTGACATTTTTATCTTGGGACTGAAAGGATCTGCTGACAGATTGTCTCTTCGTTCATAGCCTTTTATTTGTAAATAATTATTTGCATCAGTCAAATTGACGTTGGACATCTTGTAAGGATTATACAATGTAGTAAATAGTTATTATTGTAGCACTGGTGTACAGCAGGAGAATAGAAGAATCCGGTTACTAGGCAGAGAACAGAGCTTTGGTTAGGCGGGGAGGGGCGGGGCGGGGTTAGCACTGATTTACAGTGTGTCGAGTTGTCGGAAACTATCTAATTATATATGGCGTGACATTGTGTGACTTTGTTTCGAAGTAGGGACCTTTCTTGTGATTTCCTACAGTTACGCACTAACTTACATATGTTAAAGATAACTAAAAGTGAAACGTGAGGAACATGCAGAGGAACACACATGCAGAGGAACACACATGTAACGTAGAAATAAATCGCCTGGCTACTGTTTGTTACCGGATCTCTTGTTCTAGAAATGCACGTGCGAGACGCCACTTGAAGTGTAACTAAGCTAAACTGATTTCAAGGCTGGCACTACAGCAACAGGGCAGATTTATTGACTGATATTTCAGTCATTTCAACTGTCAGAACTAATCTTCATCTGGGCTATAAGTTATAACGAAATAATATTATTCTTATTTATTGTAATGTTATGGGAAACACTGTTACATGTGTTAGTACGTTAAAAATTGCGTCTCCCTCGTTGGTCTAACGTATGGATATTAGTGAGCCCTGACTGGGACTGCTAGTTGATCCTAGTTGTCTATTTGATAGATTGAAACGAGTGATGACTCTTTCATCTTAAATCTTTCTTCGTTCCAGACCTCCTCTAGCTCGGACCAATCGGCCCAAGAAGAAGCATCTGGTGGCTTGCTTGACAGTAGTTCCCCAACGTTTCAAAAGGCCTTGCGATACGCATGCGTGTGCTTAGGGATTGCTCTCGCCTTGTCTCTTGTCTACGAGTGCATACGTCGTATAAGAGAACGGCAAAAGGTCCACCAAGAAGGTGAGTCACGCAACACTCGTCACGCAACACTCGTCACGCAACAGCAGTTACCCGATAGGTGAAGATAGAGTTTGAGGGCCTATTTAGACGGAACGATTTTTGTTCATAACTGTCGCATGTGACATACTTACGACACGAATCAAACCCATGCATGAGATCCACTGATGTTATTGCAAGCCAAATCCTCTCTAAACAAACTGCTCCAAACAAAGAAAGCCCGTATAGAGCCAACTCCTGACTAAAGCCAAAGAAATTCCAAAGCAGATCACTATGATGTCATATAGAACAATCAACCAATCAGAATTCGAAGCAAAAAGGATGTAACCGGTGAAAAGCGCGGGAAAACGTGCAAGCGGTGACAAATGTGGTAAACGCGTAACCGGTGAAAAGCGCGGGAAAAATGGTTTCGGTTTTGCACCTGATTGGCTAAGTGCACAACAACTTTACTTGATTGGCTGGAACACGTTTTAAACAATTAGATAGCTCAGCAGTCGCAAAATGCGTTCTACTAGAAAATGTCGTGTTAATTAATATTTTCCCTTTTTTATTGCAGTGCATTTGAAGACGATACTCCAAAAAGAAATGCAGAGCGTAGTGGAAGAGTTTATCCGGCGCATGAAGGAGACTAAAAGCGAATTACGGGAAAAACACCTGAAACAAATCATCACTTACTGGAAACTAAAAAGAAAATCCATGACAGCGAATGGTAATGAAAGTGAATGGCTGAGGATTTCTATGGCGTCTCCACATAAGGGCGACCTAATGATAACTGACATGGACTACTAGGACACAGCTAGTGTAACCCCGATTGCTCCATTACGATAACCGACATGCAAATAACCTACTAGGACATAATACAGCTAGTGTAACCCCGATTGCTCCATTACGATAACCGACATGTAAATAACCTAGTAGGACATAATACAGCTAGTGTAACCTCGATAGCTCTATTACGATAACCGACATGCAAATAACCTACTAGGACATAATACAGCTAGTGTAACCTCGATAGCTCTATTACGATAACCGACATGTAAATAACCTACTAGGACATAATACAGCTAGTGTAACCTCGATAGCTCTATTACGATAACCGACATGCAAATAACCTACTAGGACATAATACAGCTAGTGTAACCTCGATAGCTCTATTACGATAACCGACATGCAAATAACCTACTAGGACATAATACAGCTAGTGTAACCCCGATAGCTCTATTACGATAACCGACATGCAAATAACCTACTAGGACATAATACAGCTAGTGTAACCCCGATAGCTCTATTACGATAACCGACATGCAAATAACCTACTAGGACATAATACAGCTAGTGTAACCTCGATAGCTCTATTACGATAACCGACATGCAAATAACCTACTAGGACATAATACAGCTAGTGTAACCCCGATAGCTCTATTACGATAACCGACATGCAAATAACCTACTAGGACATAATACAGCTAGTGTAACCTCGATAGCTCTATTACGATAACCGACATGCAAATAACCTACTAGGACATAATACAGCTAGTGTAACCCCGATAGCTCTATTACGATAACCGACATGCAAATAACCTACTAGGACATAATACAGCTAGTGTAACCCCGATAGCTCTATTACGATAACCGACATGCAAATAACCTACTAGGACATAATACAGCTAGTGTAACCTCGATAGCTCTATTACGATAACCGACATGCAAATAACCTACTAGGACATAATACAGCTAGTGTAACCCCGATAGCTCTATTACGATAACCGACATGTAAATAACCTACTAGGATATAATACAGCTAGTGTAACCCCGATTGCTCCATTACGACAACCGACATGTAAATAACCTACTAGGATATAATACAGCTAGTGTAACCCCGATTGCTCCATTACGATAACCGACATGTAAATAACCTACTAGGACATAATACAGCTAGTGTAACCTCGATAGCTCTATTACGATAACCGACATGTAAATAACCTACTAGGACATAATACAGCTAGTGTAACCCCGATTACTCCATTACGATAACCGACATGTAAATAACCCACTAGGACACAATACAGCTAGTGTAACCCCGAATGCTCCCTGCAAAACTTAGGCGAGTCTTTGTTCACACAATTTCTTTGTAGAGCAATAATTTCATTTAGCATGACAAATGTAAAACATTCAGTAACTAGAGGCTCATGACATTTAGTTCCAAGTCCAGTCAATGTCTTTAGAAATGGCTGGTTCCATAAGGTTTGTTCGTTATAAACGTGATTAAGTCCAGTCAATGTCTTTAGAAATGGCTGGTTTCATAAGGTTTGTTCGTTATAAACGTGTTAAAGTACAGTCAATGTCTTTAGAAATGGCTGGTTCCATAAGGTTTGTTCGTTATATACATGTGTACGTGATTAAGTCCAGTCAATGTCTTTAGAAATGGCCGGACTCCACAAGATGTGTTTGTTGTTTAGAGGTTGTTAATTCACATGTGTTTTTAAGATACATTCTTCCTAAAAAGATTGAATCGTTATCATCAAACTCATCTAGCTATTTAAGGTAAAACAGACATAGAAAACCTTAAAACTATATGTATCAATTTTCTGTGCACCGCCATCTTTATATGGATGACGTCACTATGTTGATCATTATGTTGTTCGTGTACACAATTTTTCACGCGACTGTAACCCGGGCTGTAACGTGGGCTGCTTGATAGCACTGTAAGAGGGTTTCAGTCAACATTTTGTAAAACTATCTCGGCCGTATTTTATATTTCTTACATGACGAGCAAATGAACTTAGAGTCACAATAAATTTTAACCATATCATGGTCAACATTTATTCAGTAATTTTATTTACTTAATCACATAGAAAAAATACTTGTGATATCATTGCTTAATCAGTAGTTTTAAAATGTTGAACTTTTGCATTTGACACTTGTATCCGTTTTTGACATCATTTTTTGTTGGTTTTCCAAACTTCTCGGCCAATCAAAGATCAAACAATTCACACGTGCAACTTTCCTAAAATAACTTCGTGTTTGATTGGCCAGACGGTGTAAAAAGCCAACATGAATGACCAAAACGTCATGTAGTGGCAGAAGAACAGCAATTTCGCTGCCACACCCAGGTATTTTAATTAGAGAAGATTTAGACAAATATTTTAGAATGAACATTTGCCTTAACACTTTCACTCCCAGAGTCAAACCTTGAGTCAATAAATGTTGTACTTTTGAGTCTGTGGATGAAACTCTAGTGTGTGACCATTCAAATGAAAGCTATTGAGCAGTTCTTTGAAGTGGTACTGTTTATTATGCTGTGCAAGGTGGTTCTAACTTTTAAGTCTGTGGATGAAACCTTAGTGTGTGGCCATTCAAATGAAAGCTACTGAGCAGTTCTTTCAAGTGGTGCTGTTTATTATGCTGTGCAAGGTGGTTTTAACTTTTAAGTCTGTGGACGAAACCCTAGTGTGTGACCATTCAAATGAAAGCTATTGAGCAGTACTTTCAAGTGGTGCTGTTTGTGAAATTCAAGATTTTTTACTCAGTTTTGAACTTAGCACTCTTGGGAGTGAAAGGGTTAAAATAATGAATATAATTACGATGCCCTCATCGCATCACCACATGCCATTAAATATAGAAAGCATAAAAGTTATGTTACAAGTTCCACATCAATACCTGAAAGTCTTCTATCGAAGTCAGCATCCAAAACTGCACAGAGAGGTTGAAAATACTTTTCGCAGATGGTTTGTACATGTAATGAGTTTTATGGATTTGAGTGTGCGATGATAAAAGACTCTTTCGACATATAGACGACCTTTTATACACATTATATTGAATAAGTAAAATAAAGAGATTTAGTTAACATAAAAATAAACAGCTATTTTATGTTCAGCAAACACTGGGTTTTTTATTTTTTTATTTTTTATTTTTATTTATTTATTTATTTTTATTTATTTTATTTTTTTTATTTTTTTATTTTATTTATTTTTATTGATTTTTTTTTTTTTTTATTTTCAGCAAACACTGGTTGTTTTCTTGTTTTTGTTGTCATTAACTGAAAACCTTATTCATGATAATATTTGATAGTCATTGTGGAACATTTCAAGCCCGCTACCTATATAGCTACGTAAACTCTTGATTTCGGAGAAATGACTTGGCCGCCTTGATCAAAACACTTGAAATTAAAGTGAGTTATCGACTTTAATACTTATACGACTTCAATAAATGGATGAAAACAGAAATGGATTGGCGAGATGATGTGCACATAAATTTACTTGGAATGAAACCCTCTCAGATCTTTGCTTTAATCATTAGTTCTGCTTGAAATGTAGATTTTTAGATTGCGTGGGAGAAAATAAAATGATGATGTTGTCCTATGAGTGGGGCATTTGCACTCTTCCAAGAGCCCCACCGTGGGGATTTTGTCCATATGAGCTGACCCCACCGTGTGGCATTTGCAACATTCTGGCAAAAAAATGACAAATGCCCGACAAATGCCCGGGAGGGCGGGCTTGGAATTTACGGAGCCATAACTACGCAATCCACTTATTTTTTAAAGCGCCGAATGACTACAAGGTTACCATAGGATAGCTACGAAATATGTTTATAATGTACAGTACATGTATTTTTGGAAGGGGCATTTGTCACAAAGTACGTTAAACGTATTTTAGAAGGGCGTTAATAAGATATGGGGCGTTTATAAAAAGAGTGGGCGATTAGAGGATCATTTTCGGTCATCCGTTGTGCTTGCGTCGGGGGTTAAGTAAAAAATATTCATTTGCTCAATATCAATTATAAACAGCTAACAGGACACGTGAATCTACTTAGGCGTGAAAAACGACTGAATTGTAGTCCGTTGTTTCTTCTTCGGGGGCTCGTTTGTGGAAAAATCCGATTTCGCGGCTGCAGTCGAGTTCCTTTCTACTTTTTGCAACTCCAGCGCGAAATGATAATCTAAATGCTCTGGCATTTCCCAATCAGGCAAACTTTCTCCACATTTCTCGCACTGCTGCAAATATGTGCTGTCGTCCATTTTGTTGCAGACATTTTTCATTTGTGCTTCGCCATCGGAAAATCCTTCACTCTCGAAAGAGTGTGATGTTTCCTTGTTGAACATGTTGTGTGGAGCACTTTCTTTCCCACTCGATGGCACCCTCGGGCCAAAGAAAGTATTCCCTTCTATCGTCTTTTTACCTCGACGATTGCTTCGCACAAGAGATTGTTCAATCTCCCGGCGAATTTCGTCCGGCAAACTTTCCAACACGGCAGAATCAATTTCGCAACCCTGGTATGGATTTAGAGAACTATCTTGTCGTTCGCCATTCTTCGCTTTTCTCTCACTGGAATTCTTCCCTGAGAAAAACACTTTTATCCCTTTCTTTGCCGAGAAGGTACTTTCAGTAAGTTTAGAGTTATGCGCAGTTTTACCACTACTTGTGACTTCTTCTTCGTTTTTAACACCATTAACTCGTTCCCGGGCATTTTCTTCGCCTCGGTTCTCGGAAACGAGGCTTGAAACACTAGAAGTTTCCACAATCCCTTCTTTCATGTACGCATTCGGTAAATTCACGCCAGAAAAACGTCCGTCGTTCTCGTTTTCTATTAATGTTTTTGTCACTTGCTCGTCCAATGTATTTGTAGCCGTTTCAATCTTGTTTTTCTTGTTGAAGAAAGTACTTATGGAGGGCGTATTATTATGAACAGCTATTTCCTCAAATTTGCTCCCTGATATGTTCAGGGTGACAATGGCTGGGTACCTGAGGAATAAGGAAGCTTTGATTAACCGAGAAAAGTTTTTCTTCTTCGGCAACATTAGTTGACTATTTTTTGCAGGCATTTGCTGCGTTGCGTTGAAAAATGTCGAAAGCTACGTATCAACGGTTTGTGTGGGCTTACACGAAGTATCGTGTATAACCCACATTTAGGCATGAGCTGAGATACGCACGTACGTACATACGTACGTATTTGTAGGTTTACGAGAGTTGTGCCCGCGACATGTTTTAAACACGTTAATAAAGTCATTATTAAGAGATGTCATCTCTTAATAATGACTTTATTAACGTGTCTGAGGGAGCATAACCGGGTTCAACGTAGTTTCAACATTTGTTCAAGCATTATTGCATCAATCAAGAAAAAATATCTTGATGTTGCGTTGCGAGTGTGTGCAACCCACGCGCCTGAACGTAAACCATGTTTCTCACTGCTCGAAAACGTTCGCGCGTGTAGCTCAGCCCACGCTTGATGTTCGTCGCGCTTTGCACTTACTTGACAAAGTACGCGCGTATATTATAAGTGCGTGTTCACGCGCGATTCTCACGCGCGCTTTGTATTTTCTCGATAGTTTCCGCGCGTAGTAGAGTCGACTAACATGATTCTTGACTAGAAAATTACTGATTAGAGAATGGATAAATGACTGAAGTCCTTACCATGTATCCGTCTTGCTATCCTTGGCTGTGTTAAATGGTGACAGCAGATTGTACGCATCTCTGGAAATTTGAGCGACCGATGAATCTTTAAGATGGCACGACCGTGTCAGCGGTGAATTGTTTTCAGTTTTGAAGCCAACGCCTAACAGCTTTGCCTCGCGGTTATTCTGTTAAGAAAGAATACAGTAAAAACGTGCGTATAACATCTGCGTTTTTCCATGTCAGCCTAAAACGGTGAGAAATCAGTATGTTTATAGGTTCTTTAAGGTTCTTATTTTTTTTCGGGGTAAAACTGTTGGTCAGGAAAGTAATATAATATGGGTGTGGCCCTTTGCTTCTATTTCATAAACACGTACAACTGTATTGTGCCTGTTAGGGCTTCATTCTTAACAAATACAGTTCCTATTCAGCCTGTAGGTTCTTAATCCACTAGGTTTTTTATATATACGCGGGTTTTTACTGTTCAGTATAGCTGTTGTTACAGCAAGAAGCCCAAAAGTGTGACCACTATTAATTAATACATTCGTTCGTGCATGCAGACTATCCAATCGGAAGATAGCTACATTGTATCCTCGGCTTCTGATAGTCTGCGCGCACGAAAGAATGTGAATAATAGTGGTCACAATTTTGGGCTCCTTGCTATAAATCTGTATTATGCTTGACTATTCAAAGTACATTTACCAATTCAGATTCACTAGTGAGTCGCTCATGAAGTTCACTAGCCAGTTGATCTAACCAGTGTTTCACCTGTGAAGAAAAGAAACATCACTTGAAAAGCGTGTCGGTTGCATATATTATTCTATTGCCTGGGTGGGAGAGCTAGAGTTCCACAACGCGATCTAAAACCTCTTTAATCTACCCAATTACAACACTTCTATCATTAGCATTAGAGCAATGAGTGTCATAAAACCATAGTTAATAGAGGAACCAATGGCTAATCAGAAAAAAGAAAACAACGGAACGAACCAATAAGAACTCGAAGCAAATACACGTGACCAGCTCCAAGCGCGGGAAAACGCGTGCGACCAAGTAGCGATTGGTTTTGGTTTTGGTTTTGCATCTGATTGGTTGAGTATAGCCTCCTCCGCAGGCAACTCTTACATAAAGGCACGAGTGAGAGACTGGTACGGAGGACAAAAAGGTCGGCCCCAGTGCCCGCTCTTTTGCCCCTTTCTTGCCCCAGACCCCGGAGACCCAGGAGTTGCCTGCGGAGGAGGCTAGGTCGAGTAGGTGGCGCGAGTTTTTTAAACTAATCATAGAACGTAGTATAAAAGCAAAAATGATTTCTTTTGTCAGTCAATTGAAAATCGCTCTATTATAAACATACCTGTACAACTGTGGCCAGCTTGCTTTTACCAGGGAAGTTTTTGCTACAGCCTGTGGATTTTGCCAGCTGACGTGGTCTGACAGGTTCATGATCTAAACCACGGCTTATTAGAAACAGCCACTCCCTAGCAATCAAAGGGTAGGAATTTAAAGGGGTTGTGTCATGTGGTTCAGTTGTGACTTTCACTAACACGAGGGTGAAAGTTTAAAGTTAGAATTCATTTTGCCAAACATTGGAAAACAAACACTACCTCACGAAAGTACTGCTCAATAGCTTTCATTTGAATGGTCACACACTAGGGTTTCATCCACAGACGTAAAAGTGAGAACCACCTTGTACAGCACAATAAACAGTACCACATGAACGGACTGCTCGATAGCTTTCACTTGAATGGTCACACACTAGTCTAGGGTTTTATCCACAGACTCAAAAGTTAGAACAACCTTGTACAGCATAATAAACAGTACACAGACTTAAAAGTTACAGCCACCTTGTACAGCAGTTTGGTACAAACGCACAAATGAAAGTTTGGAGAGCTTGAAAGTGTATTTGACTGACCATCTCAACATTCTCAAGTTATCCTAAACTCTTTCTGTTTGTTTGTTTGTTTGTTTGTTTGTTTGTTTGTTTAAAGGGACACTGTCCCGGCGTATTTGCTCAAAACTGTTATAAATGCATGGAATGGTCCCTAAATCTATGAAATAAGAACTTAATAAACTCTAACTAAATAATAAAAAGCAATTTCTTCAAGAAATTCCATACTGCAACAAAAGTTTTGCAAAATTTCAAAGATTTCCGAGCCAAATTTGAAACTTTGAAAAACTGACATCCTGACGTTTTTTCAAAAATCCATATTGCAATCCATTTCCATCCTCGCTGTCGTTCATCATCCTCACTTCCTAATGGATTCCTGTCATTTGTCGAGTGCTATTCTACAGAATCAAACCATTATTGATCAGCTTCCTATGATCTAGATATGTTTCTGAGCTTCCCAAAATCATGCTAAAATCAGGACAGTGTCCCTTTAATGTAAATATCTTACCCAGTCTTGTCTCCAAACCGGCCTTGTAACTCACTCATAGAGTATTTTGCCAAGTCACTCATCTTCTCTGCTTTTAAACTTGAACATACTTCATGACCAAGTTTGCCTCCCATGTTACGGCTAGAAAGGATGTACATAATAGGCCACATTAATAAAATACTTTACTGCAAAAAAACAAAGCTTGCAGGTAACGATATCCCATTCTGTCTAACTACACAATAGCCTGCATGAAGCAAGGAAATAGGAGACGTCTGCTAAGTGCTTGCAGGCTGACAATAGAATGAAATAATTTGCAAACTAGATGAGTATATTCCAAGTTCAGTTAATTTTGTGCGGTGTGGCTACGCATTTTTTCCTCTTTTTTTTTCTTCTCACTCAAAGAACCAAATGAAAAGAGAGACTGCTTGTAGTCTAGCAAATACTGTATGCCATCCACTGTTCTCTTATAAACACCTTTTCAAAGTTCATACTAAGTTTAATTAAATCTAATAGTTGTTGTTTTAACTTTCTTACACTTTTTGTATGGGTACAGTCTCAAAAAACTTTGGCACTGCACACTGGGTTAGTAGGGTCTGTTTATTTGGTTTATGACGTCCACCACCCAACTTTGCCAGCATCTGATTGTGAGAGAAAAGATGAAGAAATCATTATGTGAGAATTTAATATCATGTAACAAATAACCGACACTGTGACCCTTCACAAAACTGATCTTCATGAAACAAGTCTTGTATGTTCAAGGGAGTGGAGGTCAGTTTGCAGTACATTACATTCCACAGACAGGATCCCTAAAACAATTTCCCCTGTGCCAAGTTAATCTTTATAAGTATGAAATGTTTTGCTGGATGGAAGGTGGGTGGAGTTGATTGTCAGGGGGGTAGACGAGATGTAAATTAATCAGCTTCTCACTTTGTTATGAGCTACTCCAGCTGAGCAAGTAAACTGCGTCTCCTTCAGCACAGCTTCTCTCATTTCTGATACAATAATTGCACCCACTGCCAGCCTTTTAATGTTCTCGTCATCTTCCAAAGAGGCCCTCCAAGCATTAGTATCGACACGTTTATCATCACCATCATCAATCATGAAGCCCTCCAGGACTGTTGATGCTGCAGACTTCTCGGCAATTTCATCTATGTCCATTGTGCTCATTCTTCTGTTAACGAGACAATACAAGAAATCAGTAAAATTCAATAAATTATTGAAATGTTGTGGCTGAATGCAATTTAGGCTAAGTTAAACTCGAGCCAATACGGCCAGCGGTTTCTCCTCTTGGCAGTACATGACCTCCGGGGCAGCCAAAGTGGCCTTGCAGGATGTTGTGTGACTTGCATTTATGTTCTCGTCGCATTTTCAGCTGAGTCTTGCAGCTCAATTGCTATGTACATAATTTATATTGTTTTGAAGGCGAATCGTTGATACTTATACCAAGTAGCGATATTCCTAGTCGCTTTATGCTATGGAAACCGGAGATAAGCGCCGGCCTAGTTAGCCATCTAGACTTGTAGAAGACTTTAACCTTTAAAACAGTTATAGTACTTACATTTTCACGTTTTCTGTCAAATCAAGATAAGCTTCATCAACACTCGCCCTCTCGCAATTTTCACAAATCCGTGACATCACAGCCATTACTTCTGCTCCTGCCTCACGATAGCGGATTAAGTTGGCTTTCCCACGCGCCTCTGGTACTTGCACCAAAATTATATCTGGACACTTCTCCTTGGCTTCACCTCCACGCATATTTCTGGTCACACCAAAATCACGTGCTTCATAACTCACAGCTATAATACTGATAAATAAACATACATGTGTATTGTTAACCAACAAACTCACTACAGTCGAACCTCTTCTTTATGGACACCTCTCTAATATGGACACCTCTCTATTACGGACAGTTCCTTGGTCCCGACAAAATCAGTGCCCATATAATCTCTGAAAACCTCTATAATATGGACACCTCTCTAATATGGATACTTTGCTGCATCCCTTCGGTGTCCGTATTAGAGAGGTTCAACTGTACTCGGAGTTAACACTAATACGGTAACATTTAAATTCTAGCAATAATTTGTTAGTAATGTTCAGTGTTTTTTACATATTTTACCAGTCATAGTCAATTTTCATTCGGCACAAACCATCAGCCCTTCCTGGTCTAACTGTCCTACATGTACTTACTACAAAAGGCATGCTTTCTAGTGCTGGGCTCATTTTTGTTCAGAAGGTTTTTTTGGGAAGGGGTGGGGAAATTTTTTATTTTTATTTTGGGGGCAGGTATTTTTCAGGGGGAGTATGAGAAGAACATTGATATGGGGGAGGGGGTTGACAAATAATTATTATAAGGTACTAACTTGAAAAAGTGGAATTGGTGAAAATTATTTTAATTTATAGTTATTATGAGTGTCTCAAGAGTATTGTCAGCGATTGTAGCTCTTAAAGAACAATATAATTTCTTCTGATCATAAAGCACAGCTTGTATTGCATTTTATATTGTTATGGTATGGTCAGAAACTTTTAAAGTTCATAATTTTCCACTGAAGAGCTTGTTTTGTGTTTCATATCATTGCTGTTAGAGAGTTTGAAAATGCAGTATACTTGACGTATGCAAAATCACTTGCAAATAAAAACCCATATTTTAAGACACAAAATTTCATCCGATAATAAGGTGTAAACAAGATCTACAGCTCAGCTGAGGATGAATTATTTACCTATTGTCATTTGTGAACAGAGCTAAGAGATATTTGAAAAGTGTGTTGTATGCGTGAGTATATCTACCGGTACTTGTCTCAACAGGTTTTGTCTGCGATTGTAGATCTACCATAAATATAAGCCCCTCCCCCTCCCAGCCGCACCTCCAAGTAAACACTAAAGATACACATACATGTACACAACACAATACATCTTCATGTGTAGAATTTATTATATCGGATTGCATAGCAGAATTAATATACCTCCCAATAGTTTGAATTTATTGTATCAGACCGATGACTGCAGGCAACATAGCATTTTAGAGCACGAATACGCACCAAAATGAGTGCAAATATGAGACCGTATTACACTCGTCTTAGTCCCCCTGATCCCACTGTTAAGCGCCTATATTTTAGGAAAGAATTATGTTGTATAATAAACAATTTATTCAACGGAAATTTGTGTATACGGATGGGCATTTTTACTCGTCAATGTTTATTTTTTTTCACCTAAAGGCTCGAGAAAATAAAACCTGACTCGTAAATAACCTCTTTTTATAAAACCATGAAGCAGTCCTGTCCCACAAGTTATATACATATAGCCACACTTAGTCAATATCTCTCCTAATATCATGTTGTGTTATGAATGACAGGAAAACAGTCTCCATTCTATCTATTCTATGTAGCTAACAGAAGTGGCTACTCACAAAACTTACACGTAATTTTTGCGGGATATTCTACAGTCTCCCTGGCCCCACTAATTTACAAATGAATGCAAAAAATTAATGAAGAAATGCAGTAGAAAAAAGTTAAGAAGAACTTTACATGTAAGCTTAAGTATAAAATTATGGTACTCCAATATACTCTGATCTATTGTAGCTCTCTGATCTAGCACTAACAAAGTTGTATTCAACGTAAAGTCCCTAATTCTTTATGGATGCTAATAAATTCAGGTTATGTAATTAACTAGCGGTTGCAAGATTATGATATTGTCAAAACATTATTTACAGTATCGACAATAAAACAAGGCAGTAAGCAACGATTGCATCAAAACTACGCGTCACGTACATGTACGCAACAAATTTCGCTGTTCACTATCGCCAAAGAGCAAAAAGAATCTTTGATCAAAAGAACGTTTGATCAAAACTTACGCTCCACCTTTCCAGGTTTGTACTGAACTACAGCGCACGGCTTCCTCGTAATTCCGGATTTCGTCTTTGTTCAACTTGAACATAGAAGCAGTCCATATCCACTAGAGCTACAATACGATCTAAAGCCATCTGTCGTGTTAATTAAAGAACAAAGACGCCACAGTGATCTCCCTAAAAAGCGTCGACACATTTTGCAGCCACCATTTTGAATTTTCCTATTCTCCCGCGAAGTAGTCACGTGATCTAAAAATGACTGAGGGAGGGTATGAAGGTAATAATTGGATCTTTGTATTGAAAGAGACAATAATACTGGCAAAAAAGCAATTTATAAAATTAATTTTTAAGAATATAATACGTAAAACACAATTACGTTCTAACTTTAAGGGGAATAAAACATTTACAATGTGAACGCCCAGCGAAAAAAGTTTCCTCACCCCTCCCCATGATAGGATGTTCTTCAAATTCTGCTCGCAGTGCACTATGGATTGTAAACAAGATGGCGGGAGCGGAAGGCAGAGTAAGTAATATTTCAAGTGTTGTATTTGTCGCTGGTTTTGTTGTAATCAAAAGTTAGTTAATAGTTTCTGTGCGCAGCATTGTCACAAAAATCAACAGTTCTTTTAATCGAGAGGGTTTTTTTAGGATATGCTGTTCGCTAAAAATAGAAAACCGCAGCGAAAATTGACAACAGACAATATTGAACGTTGTTTTTGTATCTTTTGTTGTTGATTATATGGGTGACTGAATGCAGTTGAAAAGCTCAGATTTGGGAAAAGGTGTTACGTTGAGATTATAGAGAACGAGCGCGATCAAAGCGAAATTCAAAATTACATGGTTATCCCGAGAGAGACAGAACAAATGTTGACATGTACGTCTTGCGAAATACCACAAACCCACATTCGATATTAGGGACGTTTTCGCATTGATATGTGAATTCCCGTGTTGTAAAGAAGATCGTGATTTTATACGCGCCCCTGACTTGATTGAGGTGACTCTTTATAAAAAAGAAGTCATCCGTTAATCAGCTGGAGGAGATTATGTTACGTTAATACGTAAAACGAATCGATATTTTTTATAGCTGACTACCTTGCACGTACATGCTCGCAGCCTATAACATCGTCGTTATAATTACACCTAATCACGAATGTACGGTCTAATATCCTAACAAGAATTTGACACATTTAGCTTATCTACAATTCGTCATTCTTTGATCTCAAGCCAATATTCTGTGTATCACTAATATTGCCACGCTGTTTGTCACAAAACATTTTGTGTCCAAGCATAAAAATAATTATTAAGAGTTTGCATACAATCAGTGAAGTCACAGAAAAATTATGCACTTGGAGGTAATGTTTCTTTTTCATTATTTATTGCTGACAATTCCCTAACTACATAGCCCTACATGTACCCAAACTCTCATGGGCTTTCTATGGCAAAATGTATTCTCTCCGAAATGAAAGAAAAAATTATCACATGTGTTATGGAGGACAAGCAGGTTCATGAGTTTTAATCATGAATTTTTTATAACACACAAATTACTTATAGACCAAACATCTGTACTTGATATATGAAGAAAACAGGTTAAAATAAATGTTAGTGAAACAAAGAATGATATCGACCTTCTGGAAGGTTAATATTGTGCAATGAATTTAAATTTGTTCATTCAAAATCATGACAAAGGTATGCTAATCTTTTTAATTTTTCTGTTGTGTTTTGCATGTTTCCCTCCCAGCAGGCATTTTTTGTTCTTAATTTGTTATTTCAAGCCATTCTTTGGTTATTTTGAGAAAGTTTCAAGTATTTTTAGAGGATTGAACTTGGTTTAAATTTGCAGTTTGATTTAAAATACATTCTAATTCAATATTATATGCAAACTACAATCTTTATAAAGTTCACACGGATATGATTTTATTATAGATTTGCATTCCACTCATACTTATATTCTTTATCATGCTGTTTGTTTTTATGTTCAGCTGAGGCTCAAAGTTTATCTAGATGAGGGACAGAGAGCGGCAGAAATATTTGTTACGCCAGCGACAAAATGCCGAGATATAGTGCAAAGACTACAGCGGCAGATCCATGAGTCAGACTGCTTTCTGATTGAAGTGTGGCAGGGATGTGGTAAGTTGGTACATGCTGTTGAATGTGTTTAAGTTATTTCTACTGGTCAGGCTTTTTGCGGTATCTTCCCTGTCAAGAATTAGAGAACAAATTTATTGTTCTCTTAATTCTTGACAGGGAAATGGAACGGCAGCTTTGTAGTCAGTTTATCTCATTCATATGTAGACCATTTGCAGCAATATTATATTGCTATAAACATTCTCCTTGCTAGTTTGGACTTCTAAAATACATAACAATGTGAAATTTTATTTCTAAATGTAAGTACATTTAAGTCGAAAAAGGTTCTCCTGTAGACCACCTACTGTTCAAATGTTCAATATCAGTAGTCGCCATTCACCAAAATTACGGCCCAGGTTATGACGTGGTGGACAATAATATTGTTATTGAATATTATTTGAATGTTCTTGTAAGTGGATTTGGAAGTGCTTCTCAAACTCATTAATAATTCATCAAGTTAAAACAAAGGAAATCATTACTGTGTCGGAGGTTTAGATACCCGGTCATATTATACTTAGTCTCCTACGCAGCCGTTATTTGTGTCGTCATGCAACGCTTCTCCCCACTAACGGCTGCTCAAACCTGGACCATATTCCTTTGTAGATTTAAGCCAATCACAGTTGCAGTGCCATTTTCGGAACTTGTTCGCGCCAAAATACACCAATCATAGATTGTGTCTTATCATGACCTTAGCGTCGGAAACGTCAAACGCACGCTAGTATGCCGCCTTTTGAATTTGACGCACACCAGATATCAAAATAAAACACGGTTTTACTGAAGAAAAATGTATGATATGAAAGAATAATGTCGAAAAAACTTCATTATAATTACAACAGACATCCTAGTTCAAGATTTGGATCGATCTAGCAAGTTTTCGGCAAACGGTAACAGTCATTTTTTTGCCGATAGGTGTCAAAGTTACTGCGGTCAAAACAAAAGGAAAGGAATGTGATCCAGGTTTGAGCAGCCGTTAGTGGGGAGAAGCATTGCGTGACGACACAAATAACGGCTGCGTAGGAGACTATATTATATTATGATTTTTACGATTTTATTTCTCTGTTTACTCCTTACTTTTTGTTTTGATTCAGAGAAGATAATATCAAACACTCAAGACAGTGGTTCTTGCTTGACATCCACAGGAGAGCTGTAAGACAACAATTAGGGCCCTGCAAAAAATCCAGGCCAACCCGCTGGCCAGTATTGTCTTGCGTTTAACTAAGCTTAAATTCCATTCAACCACATTCCCAAACATCAAATATAATTATTGTTAATATACTTTTCATGTTGTTTCATTGTAAAGAGCGTCTTGTACCTGATAGCGAGTCGATCCTCAGCACTCTACTTGAATGGGGTAGTGACTTGGATGATGTGAGGTTTTACCTACGCCCCAAGGAGGACACGCCTTCTTATACACAAGTTATCAATCATAATCATGGTAAGTCATATTCAGTAGTCACTACATTTTACAGAAAGTACAAGACACATCCTTCAGATTTCTATAAATTCATTGAGCATTGATTTAGTTCATTTGCTCAGTCAGTATAGCTCTATAGTTGTACAGACACCCGCCTAATACATGCACCTACTTATTATAGACCGGGGGGGGGGGGGGGGTACGGGGATGTGCCACCCAATAGGGTATGGGTTTTTGACCTAGATTCATAAATAGGGTATGGGCTTTTTGACTCAACACCATCATAGACAGGGTACGTCGGCACCCTTTAGTTGCCAGGAAATATTTTCCCCGACATTTTCTGCAGACCCGGCTGCCGTCCGACCTTGCATCCTAATGATATCAATGTCGACAACAGATCACTGTCAGGAATCAAAAGCTCAAATAAACACCTATAGTTTGTCTTTTTTTTAAATTCATGTCAGAAACAGGGTGGGAATTCGAAGTGCAAAATGTTTGTCAGAAACAGGGTCAGGGTTTGACAGCCTGGGCGGCACACCCCTACTCAAGATTGGGTTGAGTACCCCCCGGGTTATTGACACCCACTTACACTGTACAGCCACTGACTTGATATGGACAGCTAATTGAAATTGACATCCACTTCATTTAGACACCTTGTTATTACTGACAGCATTTTCCATCTCTACCAATTAATGTATCAATTAGCTCAAACAGCATTTTGGTTTGCTTTTCAGGATCATCTAGTCAAAGAGTCAATGGCTTCAAAGAAGAAACACCACAGTCACTTTCAAGAGATGTGGTAAGAAAATAACATTCAGCTCAACCTCTACTTCAATCTCGTTCCCAGAGTCCTCGTTACCCTTGTCCAGCGGTGGAGCGGCCAACAAGGACCTCTGGGATAGAGTGATCTGCCTGACTTGCGCAGTAAGACCGGAAGTCCAAGAATCATGGCGTCCGTTAGTTGAAACATGGGGTCGAACACATGCGCAGTAGAGCCGGAAGTCCAAGAAGGGGTCATGGCGGATCGCTTCCCCCCAGAGCTCCTTGTTGTGCCGCTCCACCGCTGGACAAGGGTAACAAGGACTCTGGGAACGAGATTGTCTCTACTTTGGAATTGCACCCCCCACCACCATCCCACCTCTCTGTAAGGGGACACTGCACTTATTACAATATCTTTACAAAGCGATACACTTCTCGTTACTGATTGGCATTACTTACAATAATTATTACAATTCACCAGTTAATTAAACAAAAAAGCACTTACACTTATTACAGTATCCTTGTTGTTGTTGTTGTTTACCAGCTTTTAGGTGGTAGTAGAGTCTCTGTCAACGATCTGAAAGAATTTGCCGCTAAACAACAACAAGAAATTGTCGCCAAAGAAAGAGAGCTAAAAACAAGACAGATACAACTTATGGAGATGAAACGGAAATCACAAAACAAACCTCAGAACCGATACATAGATCAGCTATCAACTAAGGCTGATGAGCAGGAGAAACGACTGAAAGCATTGCGACAGGTCCAGGATCAGGTGGATACCTACAAACTCAGTAACAGCGCTTTGGGTAGGTCTTGAAATTATATTTTTATACATGCTAAAATTAGAGGTGTTTTGTTGATGGCCTATGATCTCTGAAGAGCCTAAGGGCCCATGGAGGGTTGGGCGCAAGGGGTCTGAACTTCCCGGTTCCCGCCCCTTCCCCCTCTTTGTGCTTTTTCTATTTTTCTATTTCTCCCAGTTTCCGCCACCTTGGAAATCCTGCTTCCCTGCGCCCTCTTTACTCCAAGGTACTCGTCCCTTATCCCCCTCCTCCCCTATCCCCCTCCTCCCCCCTTCCTCCACAGCCTAAGTAAGTACTAGTGAGACACGTCTCGCTTCTCTTTTTCCCCGCGCATTTTACCGCTATGTTTTTGCTTCAAGGTGCATATCACAATCCAACCAATCAGGACAAAGACCTTTTTTGGCACAGCCAATCGGGTGCAGAACCCAACCCAGTATGAACACGACTTTTTCCCGCGCTTTTCACCCGTTACATGCTTTTGCTTCGCGCTGCGTATCATGCTTTAGCCAATCAAAACATCGACGTTTTCTAAACGGCCAATCAGCTGCAAAATCCAACCCAAATCGTGTACTGACTCACGTGACTTTTCCCGCGCTTTTCACACCGGTTGCCAGCTTTTACTTCGAGTTATGATTGGTTTATCGCAGTCGTCGAAAGACCACGCTAACTATGAAAGTTTCCGTGTTTTAGCTGAAGAACTGGATAACGTGCGTTCCCTGTTCATGGAAAAAGAGAAAGAGCTGGCCATTGCAGTGGTTAAAGTAGAAAGCCTCACGCAACAACTGGATAAGCAAAGAAAGGGCTGGTCCCAGTCTTCTCCAAGTCGAGAGAAAACGCACCAAGAGCTGGAACTGGAGAGGCTTAGGAAGGAGTTGATGGTGAGAATGCGTGACCATTTGTAACGCAAGTATTGCGTGATAGCACGTCAAAGCAAAAAAGTGAAAAAAATCCCAAATTTAATTTTGCAAGATATTGAAAAACAAACAGTACCACATGAAAGCACTGTTCATTAGCTTTCATTTGAATGGTCACACACTAGGGTTTCATCCACAGACTTGAAAGTTAGAACCACCTTGTACAGCATAATAAACAGTACCACATGAATGTACTGCACAATAGCTTTCATTTGAATGGTCACACACTAGGGTTTCATCCACAGACGTGAGCAGAGATTGACAACCTTTAGGAAAACGGAAGAGTCAATATGACCTGTTTTAATTTTTCTTTCTTACTTCAGACGCGGAATGAACTCAACCATCAGCAGAGCGTTCAGATTCAATCACAGAAACAACTTCTCGCCGAAAAACACAAGGAACTCTTCGAACTTGACGCTCAAATTGACCACTACACGAACGATTTGCGACAAAAACGATCGCAGGATAATCACACCAAACAATCAAACCATCGTGTGAACGGTTCAGCTTCACCCACAGGTGAACAAGACTTTGTGGAAATGGATTACAGTAATCTTGGTAGCTTTTCTAAACGATCGAACAAAACTAGTAATGGCGATTCTAAAAACACAAACTCGACCGGAAATGCACCGGCAACTTCCGGTTCTTTTCGTGGGCGTGGTCGTAACGCCAGGAAGTTAGAAACGTTGCTCGAAGTAGAAGAGGAAATCTCTGATGGTCACGCAAGTAGTAAGTCCTCCACGGAAGATCTCACGCAAGGACCAGGTCCTCCAAGAGCGTCACGCGTGACGACGCTGAAGTCACGCTTTGAAGCGGATGGTGTTACAGAAGGCGGGAAGCGTTGGAGCTCTCGCGATAGAGAATTAAGAGGCACGAAAGATATCACTTCGTCCACGAAATTGTCAAACGGTTCTTCTAATCCTTCGCAGCGTGTAGATCCCGAAGGAGTGGAAACACCCGTAATTCACGCGCGTGAATTATTTGACCTTAACGGAGTGCATTCAATGGACGAACAGAGAGCAAAACGTTACTATAGTATGAATGAGTTCATGGATATTTCATCCTTGAAAATAAGCCTAGACAAGATGCTGTGGGAAATACCGAAGAACGAAATCCAACTTTGCAACAAGGCGAGTTTGAAGTCCCGCATTCGGCAGAAATCAAACATATTTTGAGTGGATTAGATTTCAAAACCGAAGCGCCATCATGTAGCACGGAGAGTTCCACTCCAAGTGATGGAGGGGATTTTTCGGGGCCGAGTTCTCCTTCGTCGTTTTCGTCTTCGTCGTCCGCCTCTTCGAACTCGATCACTCGGCCCAAAGCGGCAGTGTTTGCTATTACAGGCGTTGCTAAGAGAACCGACAACTTTTCACTCCCTTCAGATCCACCCCAACACCGAAACGCGGAAACAAGTAGCAAAGCTTCTCCTCAGCGGAGTTTTCAAGGACTAGCAAATACTGCGCAATATCAAGGACTTTCCAATGCCAACACGTTTCAGCCCTTAAACGCAGAACCAGAGGAACCAATTCCTGGTGTTTTATATAACGAGGCAGGCGCTAACGACCTCCCATTGCAAGCTCGGCTAGTCAAATCGGAAGCCTTTCCAACGAAGAACGAAAATGTTGATTCAATAGCGCGCGCAACGGTGATGGATTTTTCAAGAAGTGGGACGAAACCCAAAATGAGTGCGAAGCAAACTGACGGAACAAGTGGTAGTGATGGACAAAGAGCGCACAGATTGACTGAAGTGAAAGCTTTGGAGACGAAACCTAACCGAATGAATGTGACGACAACTAGTGGTGACCATGGAGGACAAGTCCCAAACCTGGCGGAACTCAAAACTGCAGAGTCTAAGGTTAAAACGGCGGGGAAAGCGCAATTGTCGCGGCTTCGTTATCAAACACCCGCCCCACTCAATAACAGAATATCGCCGCAACGACGCAATATGCATAACAGCGAATCACAGCTTCGCTTGCAAAGAAATGAAGAGGATTCTTCATCTTACAACAACGAGAAAGCTCGCTTAGAAAACACAAAGAGGGCGGTGGATGATTCTTCATTTGAAATGAACAAGAAAACTTCAATAAATTCTTCTTTGCCATGGTTACCGGAACAAAATTCTATAAAGGCGAATGGTTTTGTTCAGAAGGAAACATCAGTGGAGTCCTCGCCCAGTTTCGGAAACTCAAACGAAGATTATAAATCCGAACACCCTAACGATGAAACCGATAACGCAAAGCGTTTGTCTGATGTCGTACAGAGCTCTGAGAAAACAACTTACGATCGATCACAGATCGCGCCGTTAATTTTCAAACCGATATCTTTTCGTGCGAAAAAATGCCTGGTGACCCAAACATGAACACATCTGCTAATCGATCACAACTCGCGCCATTGATTTCCAACTCGATATCCATTCGTGGCCAGACGTCACTTACGAAGATTACTGTAACTCCATCTGCTTCGTTTTATTCGGCGAACAATGCGATGATTCCCGAGAAACGCTCGCCGGTCCCGACGAGCAAACGAACGAGGTTTATGTACCGAGGCGTCGCTCCGACTTATCCCGAAATGAACGAATTGCTGGTAAATGATGAATCGAGTGATGACACTTTTCACGATGGTGAGGAACGAAAACACGAAGAGTCTGTCGATAAGGAAAGCGCAGAGAAGGAAACTGCGTTTACAATTCGAGAACAAGGGAACAAGCCAAGAAAACCACCACGCCAAGATGCGAAACAAGTTGTGTCATCCTTTAACATACAACTATCGAGTCAAAATAAAAAGACGCTTCAAGAACAGGAAGATACTTCTTCTTCGGAAGGAGATGATAAAACTATTGGATCAGTAGCAACGGGATCGAAACTCTTCGTTGGAAAAGAGCTTAATTCCGACAGTGGTCGGCTTGGTTCCGAAAGTGGTGGAGTACATTACGACAGCAGTCGCTAAGTTCCGAAAGTGGTCGGCTAAATTACGACAGCAGTCGACTAAGTTCCGAAAGTGGTCGGCTTAGTTCCGAAAATGGTCGATTAAGCTCGGAAAGTGGTATTGACAAGTCACGTGAAAGTTCGCCGCTTGGTTCATATCCTGAAGCTCAAACATCCCACACTGTAAATAGTGAAAATGTTGCTGGGGGCTTTCTCTGGAAAAGTCAACTCGAACAAGCGCCTTTGTCCAAAATATATTAACACCAAGTCTTTTTAAACCGCTATCATCTTCAAGGCAAGTTTCATCTCCTATACACACCGACAATGCACAGAAAACTCAAGAATCATTCCCTTCAAATAATGCGGCTCAAAAGTTGATGGTTTTATCTAACGGTGAATCGCTACGAAGCGAATTATCTCTCCCAAGAACTAGCCCAAGTGGCAATGTGGACGATGTAGTTTCAGAAAGAACGCCTGTGAGCGATAAATTTAAGAGAAAAGTGGAAACGAAAACGATTTTAACAATCAAAGACTTCCCTCTTAAGATTACGGATGTTGATGAAGCGAAGCCTGTGGCAGTGAACGGAGATATAGGACTTGTCAGTCAGTCACACGAACACGTATCAGACCAGTTATCTAACTTCCCACTTACGGCGTCGTTTGACAATAAAGCAAAACCCGAACTTGTGAATGGAGATATCGGACTACTCAGCAAATCACGTGAAGACTTTTCCAAGGAAAGTATTGCTTCAGAAGAAGCCACTGAGGATGATCTGGCGCCTGCGCAGAAGACTGATAAAAAGAAGAAGGCGCGGCACGTAAGCCTTGATCCTCATGCCGTTCTTCTGGACGCGGCGGTTGAGGGAGAGCTGGATCTAGTCAAACAGCTTATTCGCGAGGTACACAATTAAATCACATTAACCCTCAGTTTCCTAAAATCCCTCCTAAGCTCTCCTATGCTATTAATGTAACGTATAATATCTTTTTCTCTCCCGCTCTACACGGCGCGGTGGTGGCCAAGGTCCTTGTGTGTTTGTCCGGCTTGGAGAACACTTATAGTGCCTCTCTCCACACAGGAGAATAAATGGGTACCGTAAAGTTCCGAAAGTAGCACCCCACGAAAGTAACGTCAAAAACTTTGTGGCTGCTAATAAATCCCGAAAGTAGCGAGCCCCCGAAAGTAGCGAGACCAAGGTTTTTTTAATTATACAAGTCATATAAATATTTTGTTCCAATCAATTTGTCAAATGTATAAGTAATAATCTTCGTGCAGTGTCATGACGCGATCACAGTAAGGCACTTTACAACAAGGGAAGCTATCGAATATCCCACAAACTATGTTCTTTCACGTTGCGCAGTGTAAAAACAAAACCGTATAATTTTATTTAACGATTTTTGTCCCCGAAAGTAGCGAGCCCCAAAGGCTGCTAATTCCGAAAGTAACAAGGGTCGTTACTTTCGGAACTTTACGGCCACAACCTGACAAAATGCTGGGGGATAACCTGCGATGGCCGATGAACTAACATCCCTTCCATGGGGAGTAGCAATACTCCTAGCCAGCTTTATGCTATAGAAACGAGATAAGCTCCGGCATTGTGGGACACTTTGATCCGAGCGTACCTCACGCCCTGCGAGACAGAGATTCACTTCTCTTTCCGCGCGCAACGAGAGGGAACCTCTGCACGCAACCTCTCGATTCTTTGATTTTCCACAGCCAGGGACGAGTAAATTAAAAAATACTGGTTTCTAACCGGTTTAAAACTTACGCATGACAGATCAGATTCAAAACGCAGTCCCCCTCGTCGACGCGCGCAGTAAGAGAAGGGAATCTCTGTCTTGCAGTTTAGTCCGAGCACGGCCTTGACTTTTTACTTGTTTCATAGAACAAAATCCTTTCCTTTCCCCTCCCCCCACAGGTGGACAATCCCAGTAAACCAAACAGTGATGGAATCACAGCTCTTCACAACGCCGTGTGCGCATGTCACGACCAAGTGGTTTATTTCCTCGTGCAATACGGCGCGGATATCAACTCTCCAGACTCACACGGATGGTAAGTATGGGAATTTAAAAACTGAAAAATATCTGCTAGTTTCAGTTTTTCTCTGTATTTTTGAAGATAAAGCCTTGTTTATACCACAAGCCCGGTTTAAAGTAATATTTACTATTTAATATGATCTTTACTAAAACAATTAGATTATTCGCTCTAATTTGTATATGTAATAGGACTACGAACTGTCCAATTTGGGACATAATTGGATGATAAAAATTCGAGGACTTCTAAATTTAGCAGTCGGGAATTTTTTTAATCCAATTATTTCCAAATTGGACAGTTCATAGTCGTATTACGTGCTAATTATAATTATTGTGCACGGGAACTTGTGCTGTCCAATTTGGGAAATAATTGGATAGTTGCTTGGATAGGATTTTACACTAACAATATAATTACTATGAGTAATAGTCATAGAAATCTCGAGGCTCATAATCTATAATTGTCAAGTAGTAATAGGCCAATTTCGATATATTAAAATTCTAACTTGGCTCCGAGGCTTAGGGGAATAAAACAAAGAAATCGACAATAAATCACATCGAGGTTGAGGGATGAATAAATCATTTCTTTTTGTTTTATTCCCCTAAGCCTCGGAGCCAAGTTAGAATTTTAATATATCGGAATTGGTCTTATTGCCCAAATATTATCGCATCTGCCCCACGCATGCAGTAAAAGGTTGATTTTTAAGCCCTGTGTTTTATTTCCTTTTTTAACACAGGACTCCACTCCACTGTGCTGCCGCCAACAATGCTACAGAAATGGCTCGCTTTCTTGTTGAACATGGCGCGTGCGTTTTCGCTGCAACATCACTGGAGAAGAAAACTCCATTACAGTGCTGTGAGCGTGGCCTGCCTGGCTACTTCAACTGTACGAGATATTTGAACGGTAAGTCACTTCTACGACATAACATCGTTGATTGTGTAAACAGTAGAACGGTGTAATCAAAGTCGATTACTATACGCTCAGAATAAACCAATCAGAACTCGAAGCAAGATCTTGTAAGTGGTGACAAGCGTGGGTAAACACGTCACTGATAGAAAGCGCGGGAAATCGTGAAACCGGTGCGAAGCGCGGGAAAACGTGTAACCGGTGAAAAGAGCGGGAAAACGTGTAACCAATGCAAGGAAAACATAAATCGATGGCAAGCGCGGGAAACCGTGTAACCGGTGTGAAGCGCGGGAAAACATAAAACCAGTGGCAAGCGCGGGAAAAGTTGCGAAGCCAAATCGCCGTTTTGGATTGGTCGAAAAACCAACATCTTTATTCTGATTGGTTAAAAGCACATTGCACGATTTTTTAACCAATCAGATAGCTCGGCAACTAGTTTTCTCGCAAAACGAAACCTTTTAGTCACGGTTTTATCGTGTTTCTTCAGTTACCCAATGTACTGAATTGATATTTTTCCCTTCAGATGTGCAGCAGAATTTTGGGCTCATTAATGAAGGTCGCGTGTACGCGCTGTATAACTACACAGCTGATGAACAAGACGAGTTGAGTTTCGTGTGCGGTGAGGAGTTACTGGTGCTGAAACGGGGAGTATGCGACCGAGAAGGAATGGTGGTGGGCCCAGAACAAGGACGAGGAGACTGGGTACATACCAAGAAATTTACTCGGGGTAGGTCATATATTTTAGTGTAATAGAATCGACAGTTGTGTGTTGGTTTGACACGCTGCGAGGTCCTGAGTTGCAGCCTACTAGCCCTACTTGTGTCTTTTATTTTAGCAAGATATCTTATTTTCACTAATTTTCGGGCGTACGTAATTTCGCGAAAATGACAGAGCGATATTTGGCGAGAATTAATTTTCGCGGCGATTTCACCTTAAGGTGATTCCTTGGTATTGCATTGCGCATCCTTACTGCGCATAATTTCTTGCGTCATTTGCGCGCGCCACGCGTCATTTAGCGCGAGTACGAGCGCGCGCACATACAGAACATTACAGGATTTCTTTCAAACTAGGCTTGGCTGGGAACTAAATGGTCGTTTTCTTCTAAACAAGCACGGTGACCCCCATTTTTTATTTCATAATTTTAATAAGAACAGTAACTACATTACACAAGAAAAAAATGGGCAGAAATCTATGATCAGTTTTTTTGCAATTTAACTAAATTCTCCGGAGGGAGCCACTACGGTCCCACAGCGCATATCCAATTTGAATCTCCTTTGAAGTGTAAAGTAAATACAAAGGTAATCGAAGACATTTTTCTGGAACGTCGGTGAATAAACAATGGAATAAAGTCAAACTCTGTGCGATATCACGGGCTGCATTGAAAATATCGAGCTTATTTGCTGCGCACGGTTTTTGCCAAAAGGGGCCAAAATGACCGCACTCGTCAGCATTGTGGCGTGGAAACGAGCACGGTGACCCCCTCTTTTTATCACGTTTTTATTATCTCCTTGACTTGTTACAAAAGTGTACCAAGTTTCATCGGAAATCTATGTTTGGTTCTATTACCAGGGAATTACCTTAAAATCGGACCCAAAGTGTATTAAATTTAATGAAAAATGTCACAAAATCTTAATCACCACTTTAAAAACCCGTCATTCATGATCAATAAAGCGTTCAATTGAGAAAGCATCAGTATGCTTTAATAGAACAAAACACTAATAAGTACGTTATCAATGTTAGTTATTATATCACCTCACGCGAACAATGCTCAGTTAATGAAGTAGTCTTTTTTAGCATATGAATTACGGACAGAATTGTTTTTGCGCGACCTCTCAGACCATCTTGCTATTCCATCTCAGGTTAAACCCCCAGCATTTTTTCAGGTTGCCCTAACAGTTCGCCAGTATCCATTTCTACTCCAGGGTGGAGAGAGGTACTGTGAGAGTTAAGTGTCTTGCCCAAGAACACAACACAATGACCCTGGCCAGGGCTCAAACTCGGACCGCTCGATCCAGAGTCCAACGCGCTAACCATTAGGCCACCGCGTCTCCCACTGCAATGCTAACACGGCATAAAAATCTCCTCGCTTCAGAGCTGGCCGTGTTTTAACTCCTCCGAAGCTCAAAATATCAATTCTCCTAACTGGTTACCATACGTTTATTTCAATGTTACTTGTGAGAATTTTGTTGTACATCAAAACAATATCTCCTAGTTGATGATTTTCTTTATTCTCATCACCTGTCTGCTGATATTGTAAGGAGAAATTATCGAATGAACACACTCAAGTTTTTATTTTATTTCTTGTTTTCAGTTACACACCAGAATTTCGCCCGAAGTGTGACCAGAACAGAAAATATGGCTATGACGTTAGTTCGTCCCAAATTGTTGGGGCCGATTATTACAATCAAGTCTAAGTTTGACCCGGTTTATGGCTGAATTGGGAATTACACGGGACTCTAACCATGACTAGGCCAAGGCTACCTAGAGTGGTAAAGTGTGACGTCACAAATTTTCAAATTTGCGAAATTATGAAATTTGATCAGCTATTCAGAGGAAGCATGCCAAAAAACGTCCACTTGCCAAAAATTAGCTCTCCATTGCAATTTGCGGCCGAGATATAGAGGTTCAAAGTTTGGTACCGTCCCATACAAACCTCTCTAATTTTGCGCCTGTTCTAAACTGAAGGAACAGACGCAAAATTAGAAGGGTTTGTATGGATAAATTAAACCTGAAGTGCCCATATCTCGGTCGCAAACTGCAATGGAGAACTAATTTTTGGCAAGTGGACGTTTTTTGGCATGCCTCCTCTGAATAGCGGACCAAAAATCATAATTTCGCAGATTTAATTTTTGTGACGTCATGACTTTAGTGCTCTATTGTGTTAATACAACGTGGATGAGTCATAGTTCACGCAGACTGCGTTTAGATGGAGTATAACACCGGGCCAAACGAGGATGAGAGTTGCTGAGAGTTGGCTCTCTGAGAGTTTTCTTCAACTCTCATCGACTACCATCACCTCGGGCCAAACGAGAGTGAGAATTTTTAAACTCTCCGTAACTTTCATCCTCGTGTTGTCCAATCAATTAATACTAAAGAGTGTAAACTAGTGGATTGTAACAACGATGTACATGTATTAGTAGTAAATTATTTATAATGCAAAAGCAGGAAGACTTGACGGTCCTTCAATGATTATATTAAATCACCTCATCTGAAAATATTTATAGATAAAAAAAAGTAGAGTATTTATTTTTAACAAAGCAGAATTTTAGAGGATTTTGATTCCGTAGAAAGTACTAGTGTAAGATCCTAGACCTAAGCTTTTGTAGCATGGGTATTTGCACAAAGAAAATAATGTTTATCGTTATTATGATTATGAAAATCAAAGACAGCCTTAGTTGTACGAACATAAAATAGTCACGTTACAATGAAGGTATATTATGATCAAGAAAAAAGTAATGTCTACCAGTTTCTGAGAAACAGTGACATTTTTAAATGATGAGTTTCTGAAGAAACGCTAAAGTATATATTTAACAATAGTAATCGATTTATAAACAATAAACTAATAAAACGATACGCGTTTTCAAAAACCGGTTGTGCCTGTTTGGTGAGCATCCAATGAACTTGTCAGGCTAGTACTCAGGTTTTCCCTTCCATCTACCACGTGACGTCATGAGTTTATGACGACACAGACTGAGCGAGTTCTCAAGACCTCTCATCGTTTTTTGCGCTCAACGCCATTGGAAAAACCCCTATGGTTATAAGGCTGATAAACACCACCCCAGATATAAGCCTCCCCCTCCCCCGAAAAAATATGTATGAATTCGCCCGGCTTATGATAGACTGACTAGACTACGAGTAGTTCCTCTTTTGTCTTAGTTCGTCGAGCGAGAAGCAAAATAAAGCTCGGGAAAAACTGGCCGCGCGAAATCTGGGTTCGAAACGCTCGCTCGACGGACTAAACATGGACAGCTCGCAATGAGTTTATGAGTGGGATTTACGGTATACGGGGAAAAAATTGTTATCTTTCGATAAAAACCTTGACAGTCAACAGATAAACAAATTCACAAGATTTATTTGTGTGGAGTAGCAAACGTTCTGTACATGAGTTGTGGTATTTCTACTACCAGCGAAACAAGGAGACAAAGCAGCAGCGACAAATGTTTATTAGAGTTGTTCTTTTTGCTTCCAAAGCC
Source organism: Desmophyllum pertusum (assembly GCA_029204205.1). Classification (NCBI taxonomy): domain Eukaryota; kingdom Metazoa; phylum Cnidaria; class Anthozoa; order Scleractinia; family Caryophylliidae; genus Desmophyllum; species Desmophyllum pertusum. Next base: position 1,399,236 of record MU826365.1, read on the forward strand.
GAGCCATCTGGAGCAATTTAAAGTTGGGCATGTTGGCTTCGTCATCAGGGAAGATGTAGTCATAGTACTCTTCCCACCCAGCGTCCGACTGCAAATAGAGAGAAAAAGACGATGATAGTCGTCGAAATATAGACGGGTTTCACGCTGTCAAAAGTGGAGCGTTTTCAAAACGATACGGTTTCGAGACGGAGTACCGTGTAAACTAGGCAACCGGCCCGCGTCGTTTTGAAAACGGTCGATGTTTGGCGTGAAAAGAGCCGAGAGAATCTTGGCGGGAAGAGTCTCCACTGATCAAAATGGTAGACGTGCATAGAAGCCCAGTGCTTGCTTTTGCCGTAAATACTTAATTTTGCGGTGTAGCTTCTCTACTTCAGCCATGTTGAAAAAACATTGCGGCGCTGTAAGGTATTAACGTGTACTGATCCCAGCTAACAAAATATGTCACGGCCAGGATGGTAAAAGCACAGAAAACGGATCAATCGTTTTCGTGTAAACGCTTTGAAACCGTGTACTTTTGGATTCGGTTTCGAAATCATGTAACCGTGTAGATTTGAAACCGCGTCCGTGTAAAAACGCAGGCCACACATTTTTCAGTTAAGCCACATTTCCTACTGGCAAATAGCAAAGATCGCGGTAAAGCAAACATACACAAAGTGGCAACGCTTCTACCCGTTAGTGGAGATAATAAAAAAAATAAGAGAAGCCCGGCGTTGCCTGACGACACAAATAACGGCTGCGAAGGAGACTATACACAAAGCGACCGGCATACGACTTTATTTATTTGTTTGTTTGGTTATTTGCTTACTTGTTTTTGTTTGTTAGTTGCCTCCGCAGCCGTTATTTGGTTCGCCAAGCAACGTCCGGCGACCCGCTAGGGTTGGGTCATGACTATGGTTGCGAGCTGCATGGCGATAATCGCTTGAAATAACAAAATGCTTCTTACCCCGTCATCCGTTTGCACTTTTCTCCTCTTCTTAACTCGGCGAGGCATCTTTTTCTTGATTTTTTCTTGTGCACTGTCATCTCCATGTTCATTCTAAAGTAACATAAGTAATACATTTAATAACTATGATTTAACATCCTTGAGAATCAACATTGCTCTTTCTAAAATGATCTGCGACGAAGCCCACTTACACGGAAGTTCAAGTTCAAGTTCATTTTATTTGCACTTATTTTTTAAAGAATTACAATAATATATATATAAGTTATAAACAAGAAAGAAAAAAAAAGAGGAACAAATATATACAATTTATGTAAAAGAGTGCGTAGTGGTCAAAGTAGCCAAAGGCTTTCGTGTTGACCACTACCACAGAAAAACTAATCGAGGAAAAAATAAGTTATGGAAGATGGAAAAATATATATAAAAAAGAAAATAGACTAAGAAAAAAAGAGAAAAATATTCATATAAATACAGAATTTACAAGGTTTGGCAGACAATAAATTAATTTTAAAGGCCCAGTAGCCTGCGTTGCAGCGCTAGCGAGACATGCATGGGTAGCACAAGCGAAACACGCGCGTTACTCGCACAATTCACCTACAAGTCGAGCTCTCTCGCGAGTTTTCGCATTTGTGCACCAAGATGGCTACCGTGTGACACTAAATGTTTGCGGGAGTTTAATATATTATATAGAGAGAGGCCTAGGAACTAACAATGCTTGTCGAAAGCCTAGTGGCCCACAACTGCCGGAGCTTATCCCGGTTTCTGTAGCATTAGGCCGACTAGGAGTATTGCTACTCCCCTGGATGGGATGCTAGTCCATCGCAAGGTTACCCCAGCATTTTGTCGCCGGTACCCACTCCTGGGTGGAGAGAGGCACTGTGAGAGTAAAGTATATTGCCCAAGAACACAACACAGTCACCCCGGCCACTGGCTCTAAAAGTAGAGTGGGGTAAATTTTACGGATTTTGTAGGATGGGAATATTTTTTAAGGGAAGTTTTTGGGGCGAATCGTGAAAAAAAAACCCCGCAAAATTCGCAGAAAATTTGTTCCACACGGTACCTCAAATTCTTTCCATGCTTCCAACACCATTACTCTCTCTTCTTTCTCCTCTGCGTTTCTCAGAGATTTGTCTGCACGTTCATAAACACTCCTGAAAGAATAGAAATAAAAACATTAAATTTCAGTTCAAAATCTTCACCACGACACAATAGGCATTATCGAGTTGTCCTTTGCCTCGGTTTCAAAACAAGTCCAGGTGTGAAACCATTCAAATGAAAATGAATTTGATTTGAATAAAAATGAACTTGCGAGAAAAACTAATTTTCGTATGAAAGGTTTTGCACCAGGCCTCGTTTTGAAACAGAGGCAAAAGGCAACTCGGAGATAGCCCAACTGTCGCAGAGGTAAATATTATTGGATAAAATACCAGACAGCGTTTTTCTAAGGGACAACCGATATGTAAACGTGCTTTTTATCGAGCTACACTGCAGATACCAAGTTCGTGATAAAATAATAACAAAGTGTAACACTCTTCGCACCCATCCAGTTATGAAACAAAGTGTTGTGTGACAAGTGTTGCGTGACAAAACGTGTTTATCAGGATTGCAGAGATACTTAATCTCGTACTCAGATCCCACTATGACTGGGAGATCTGGGTACGAGATTAAGAGATACTGTCTCGTATTATGCTCTCAAATAAACGATTTTTACTAACCTTGCTTGTTCGACGCTTTCATCGGTAGCGGTGGACGTTTCGAACTGCGCAAAACTTATCCAAACCTGGCACAGAAGACAAAAAGAAATGAAATAAGAATTCTGGATTGCGAACTTGCACTAATGTGCATATTCCGGCTTTAGTGATATAAATAAATATGAATAAATAAATCATAACCTTTTTAAAATCGAAGCAAAAGGCCGCCACACTTTCCGACGTTATCTGGAATTTATCTGGGAACAATTTGGTATGACATGTCTTTGTCCCTGGAACTTGATGTTACCATGGTAACCATATTTTTACAGGTAGATTTGGAATTTATCTTTTGAGTCAAGTCTCCTGTAGCTCAGTGGTAGAGCGTCCGACCGGTGTGCGGAAGGTCATAGATTCGACTCCTGTTGGGAGAACTCGGACTTTTTTTCGAGTAGTTTGTGTCACTGACAGAATAATGTCATCTCATATTTCTACCAAGCTTCCACAAACCTTGACATGTTGCGTTCGCTTTAGAAGTCGTTCATACAAATCTCGTGTTCTGTCGTATTCTTCCAAATTTATCTCGAAATCTATGTAAGCTTTCCACAAAACCTGCGAAAAGAAAACAACACTTTACTTTACAAAATTTGGTGGAAACAAATGGTCTCCAGAAGAGTGCAATAAGTGTTAAATCGTAGAATAGAATAAGGCCCTGGCCAAACGGAGACGCAAGCGGACGCAAGTTATCAACTTGTGTCTACTTGCGACCCCGTTTGGTCAGGACTTGCGCGCACTTGCGGTACCTTTTTAGGGTATTAAGCCGAAAACAAGAAGGGGTTTTGTCTTAGAATTGGTACCTCTTAGGGGTGAAAATTAATAGATCTTTCTCCAAAATGTCCACCGCAAATTCATATTAAACTGGTAATCGTGCGAAGTTTCGTTAGGTGAGGTTCTACCTGAGTCATACAAACGTCTCTAAATTTTCCAGTTTTCAACTTCAGTTTTCTCGACTCAGGTAGAACCTAAACTTAACGAAACTTCGTACGATTACCAAACAAGAGGTGGTCTTTCAGGTGCTGGTATTGATTTGCCGCTGAGTTTAATTTTAATCATTTTGAATATGCGGCGGCCATTTTGGAGAAATGTCTATTGGAGCCACGCCCACAAAACGAGATTTTGGTACCTTTTAGGGGTTATTTTCCCAAATTCCGTCAATCACCTCCGTCACTTTTATATGGGAGACCCCCCCCCCCCCCCCCCACCCGGGGATAAATTACCAGAAACAGTGCGGTTTTTTTACCTCGGGCATGTCCAACAACGGTTGATTGACAGCTAACTCGAACAGCGCACGTGCTCTGTCAATATCACCAAGAATGGATTCCAATTCGGAGTACTGAGAAAAAAAACAGAAACAAGGTATTATTTGATAATAATATAATAATAACAATAATGTAGAAAGAAATGATGGCGAATTTCAAGCTTCGTAGAAATATGAAAAAGATGCATGTTTATCAGAAGTAAAAACATTTCTTGAAAGTGATAAGTAGAACTTTGAAGATAATGCGTGATTAGACAGGAAGCCAGTGTATATATAGATCTCGAAGAATAGGCGTTTGATAGTTTGTGTGTTTTCGGTTTAAGTCTAATTTTCATTCTTTGCCTGTTTGTTTGTTTGTTTGTTTGTTTGTTTGTTTGTTTGTTTGTTTGTTTGTTTGTTTAGCTCGTTTGTTCGTTTGTTCGTGTTTGTTCGTCTGTACGTCTGTTCGTAGGTTCGTTTGTTCGTTTGTTCGTCTGTTCGTAGGTTCGTCTGTTCTTAGGTCCGTTCGTTCGTTCGTTTTTTTGTTTTTGTTCGTTTGCTCCTTTGCTCGTTTGCTCGCTTTATCGCTTGCTCGTCCGTTCGTTTCATTCCATTAGTCTGTTCATTTGTTCGTCTGTTCGCTCGTTCGCTTGCTTGCTCGCCGGTTGCTTTGCTTGTCTTCGCATATATTAGTCGGCCATAGAGGGTGCTTATTTTCTTGGTTTAAAATTCAACGTGATCTAAAATTATAAAAGATAAATCGCGTAAAATGACATTTTCTTCCTCACCTTTACCCAAGTGGTACAATTGGCGGGATTGAACTCCAGGAATTTCTCGTACAGTTTACGACAGCGGTCAAACTCGCGAAGCTGTAAAAAAAATCCCAAATTTATTTTCACGTATTAAAAGAAACATAATGAAACTGGTATAAACTAACCAAACTGGAACAAGGTGGTTAGTATTGGGGAAGATTAGACGTATTTATATATAGTTACATACAAACAGCTTCAGTGAAAACTTTAAGCAAACTTTTTAAAAAGATTTTCCATCTAAGAGAGCTAATAAATAAGAAATTTCCAATGACCTGTAACTCAAGACCAATGTATTCTCTAAAAAGTCTGTCTTTGGGGCATTTTCCGATCGCTGTGCCCTGAGAGGAAGAGAGAAACAAGAAAAGATTAAAGGCTGAAAACGATGTAAGATCTGCACCGCATAACATGGTCGTCAGTGGATCAACATTAACTCTAGTTTCGTTCCATGTAGGAGTATTGCTACTCCCCTGGATGGGATGCTAGTCTATCCAAGATTAACGCCAGCATTTTGTCAGGTTTGCTCGCCGGTACCCATTTATACTCCTGGGTGGAGAGAGGCACTGTGAGGGTAACATGTCTTGCCCAAGAACACAACATAACGACCCCGGCCATGCATAGACTGCAAGCAGTCCTTCTTTCGGTTAGCGGAAATGGCCAAGCGGAAGTGACAGCCGAAAGAAGGATTACTTGCATCTACCTCGGCCTTTGCTTGAACCCATCATTAGATCGACTGCGCCTCCCGCACTGCATTGACCGTTCCGAAGTTCAAATGGAGACTGGGACGAGTTTTCAAATTTTAATTTAATTAAAAATTGGAGCCCATCACAAGAAAGATAACATTAAAATTAGTTAGTTAACCAAGTTTGGTATTTTTTTGTTAGATTGCAACCATGTAGAAGGCTTTCAAAAATCAGAAAAATCAGAGACTTTGTATGGATTTCTGAATTAGAGACATTTGTATGGAATTTGGGCGACTTTGACAGCTTACAGCCTGGTTACTACTTACTATGCAATGTACATAACCAAACCTGGTAAACTTACTCATTTTCATGCGATCTTTCTGGCGATGAGATCATTTCTTAATAATAATTATGATGCAATTTGAACAAAGGGTAAACTTGGGCCCAGGGCAATACAGCAACAGTGTTTCCCAAATCTGTTCATATCAAAACAACTTACAAGTCATTATATCCCTCGTTAACTTACCAACGCTTGCCGAGCAGCTTTGAGATCTTTCTGGCGAATTTCAAACTGAGCGTACAACAGCCATACTTTTCCAAATGTAAACTGCAAGTAAAGACAACAAACTGTTTGCTAACGCACCGTAAAAATTCCAATGATAAGAGCTCTCTGTGCTTATATTTGCTCAAAAGGGTTTTGGGTAGGATTATTTTCGGAAGGAATTTTGCCGTTTCAAAAATGTTTGGCCTTACATTTGGAAAGGATTTTGCGTCTGAAAAAATTTAGGTGCATACAAGAATCATTCAAGTATCATTCAAGTATCATTGCATTGATGTCCGTCCGTCCGTCCGTCCGTCCGTCCGTCCGTCCGTCCGTCCGTCCGTCCGTCCGTCCGTCCGTCCGTCCGTCCGTCCGTTCCGTCCGTCCGTCCGTTCGTTCGAATGATAGGCGTAAAAACGCATAAAGAAATATCCGTTTCCAAACGAAAACGCATTAGTGTGGACGGGCTCAGATGTCATATCTAAGTTTGAAAATGTACAATTCTCTTGCCGTGGGTTTTCCATGGTTATGAAAAAGAAGTTATTATATTCAATCAGAGGTGATAAGCTTCTGATTCAAGCCAGTCATTAACGCAGATATCAGTTGATCAATACATGGAAATATGTTACTGTACCTTTTTGTGTGGTACAAGGTCCAAACAAGCCCGATACACTTGTCTTGTACGCTCCATGTCCTGTTAAACAACAATGATCAAATGATGAATTCTTGTTACTGATTAACACATATTTCATTTAATGTGAGTTCTGAGAATTTGGTTGTACATCAAGACAGCATCCTTAATTGATGGTTTTCTTTATTCTCATCACCTGTCTGCTTGACAATGTATTGATATTGTAAGGATAAATTAGTTGTTGACATCTATCAAACAAGTTCTCACAAGAATTTTACGTTTAAGCAAACCACGACAGCAAAGGCAACGAGAACGTCGCTAACAATAGTTTTAATGAGCAGTACAATAGCTCTGCACGTGCGTTTTAACCTTGATACATTTATTTGCCGTCCACTGCAAAAGAACAACGTGAAATGACCAAAATTCTGGGTTTTCGGAGAACGTGGATCGCAACGACGAATTTATGAAGTTTCTCTTTGGATTTAACTGCCGTTTACAGTGTACATATTCAGCTGAGGATAGTTTGTAACACCTAGGCCTATAGACCAACTGAATGGAACTAGAGATACGCGAGATTCTGAAGTAAAATATAAATTCACATTTTTAAATTGACGTTTTCCTCGGTGTTGCCGTAGTGGTTGCTTAAACTCCCTAACTGTTGCAAGGTGACGTCACAAAACCTCACCAGGCAACGTGACGTGACAACTGTCGGTGTACTCGACTTCTTTTTTGATTGGATAAAAGTAGTCAAAAACTATTCGACGAGTGCTTCAACGAAGATTTAGCAAAATACCTTCCTATCTTAAACCAACGTTTTTAGTAAATTTTCAAATATTTCACTAGCAACATAAGGCCCGACAGAATGCCTGACTCAACAGACGTCTCTCTTCCCGCACTAAATTCTTCCCCCGTTCAAGAGAAATCAGCGATTTCGACCCGAGAAATACCATACTGATGACGTAGCTCTACAGAGATTCATGTAGTGTCTCTGATTGGTTGTTACACTCTTCTTTTTTTTTATTGTTATAAGAACGTCTAATTTTCGAGCTGAGGCTGAACCAAAACCGAATGTTCTCATTTTTTAGCGATTTCAGCCTGAAAACGTTCTTAAAACATGTTCTTAAGTTACATGGTATAGAATTTCACAAAAAAAGATTCGAACGTGAAACTGTAGGAAACTCTGCAGGAAACCTGGATAAAAGACCAAAATACAGCCTAAGCGGTTTTTGCCATATCATGTTGTTACTATAAATAATGTGCATTCAAGTATTTTGAGCTCATCTGAACTGCGTATCAACTGAGATATTTGAAATGTTACATTTTGTTAATGTTTTGAAAGGATATTGGAATATTGTATTTAGACGGCTCGCGTTCGATGAAAGAAACAAGTGAATAAAAATGTTCTTAGCTAAGTCTCAACCTAGCTATGTTCTTAGCATGTTCTTAAAATTTTGGTCAATCTCAGCCTCAACGTTCTTATAAAAAAGGTTCTTATAAAAAAAAAAAAAGAGTGTACTTGATTTTGAATTTTCGTGCGCAAGAAACAACCAATCAGAGACAGTGAGCGTAAGAAGAGAAACATTTGTTTATTTGGGCTAAGGTACGGTATTGGTAATGTAGAGACAAGCAACCTTTCTTCTCCTCGTAGACATGATGAAACTTGCAACACACTGGCTGGAAATTGAAGATTAGTTAACGACCGACAAAAAATTGGTTCGTGTGCCACGTGCTTTATAGTGCTCTATTGGCTGTCAAACGTAATCGCTGAGTTACTTTGGTTTTGCATTACTACGCTCTGTGATTGGTTTAAAAAACTTGCGCCATCTTCTCAACCAATCAGATGCAAAACCAAACCCAATCGCGACTTAAGCCCCATTTACACGACATTCATTTTGGGTCCGGCACTCCTAAATTTTGGCACGCGGGCCGATAGTTTAGGGCACGGCCCGCTTGATTTTTGCCGTGTAAATGCAAAATGTTTGGCACGCGTGCCCAAAAATTTAGGCGGGCCGAGACCACCTCAGGAGGTAGTCTCGGCCCGCCTAAAAGGAGGCCCGCGTGCCAAAAAGAGATGCATTCTCGTTCCAGAGGCTTCGGCGACACGGAGAAAAAAACCAGGGGCGCCAAAATTTCAATCAAACATGCGCAAACGGTGTGTCCTGACAAGATATGTCTTCATGCCGTAAAAACTTGGCCTAAAGAGGAATATAAATGGCCTGAAAGACAGAGTAATCAGTCGGATTTCCACTCGTTTGAAGTTATAGATTTTATTATAAGGCTTATAACAACAACGGTAGTAAAACTTGTTTCTTTTAGCGAGCATTTTAATCGACGCGATTTGTCTATGCCGTTTTCCATTTTGGACACTAACTGCGGCTTTGTTCGACCCTTGTAATTTGCTTCATGTAAATTACTATTCGAGGAATAGTCATTCATAGCAGTAGCATTATTTTGGAGGTAATGTATCAGTTCATGCATGTTGATAAATTCACATCATGCACCATGTTTAATTTTGACCCCTCGGTATTTCAATAATCTGTTCCGTAAAATGCGGTTTTTAGTATTGTAATGCCGTTGTCTGCTTTAAATATATGGCTTAATTTTGGGTCGGCTGTGTTATTTGATACAGATATATTACACTGTTTTATCAAAAATTCGTCAATGCCACGGTACAAGTGTTGACATGCCTTGTTTCGTCCCTCGTTTCTGTCAGACCTTTTCGTTTTTCCAAGGCATCAAGCCATAAAATTGCTTTTGGCAATCGACATTGCGTATCTGACATTTTGATTTTGAACGAATCTGCTAAAAATTATGTGAGCCGCTGTTAAATAATATCGGGGACTCACAAATTTAAGAGTGCCGTTCTTATTTTTGGGGTGCCGCTCAGAAATGAACATTGAAAAAATCGAACATATTTTGTCGTGTAAATTAAGCGGGCCGTGCCCTAAACTATCGGCCCGCGTGCCAAAATTTAGGAGTGCCGGACCCAAAATGAATGTCGTGTAAATGGGGCTTTGGTCACAACGCGTTTTCCCGCGCTTGGTTATGTGTATTTGCTTTGAGTTTTCATTGGTTCGTTGTGTTGTTTACGTTTGTTTGTGATTGGTGATTGTAATTGCTTTGGTTTTGGTTTTGGGTATCACGATTAAATGTACCTTTGCAATAAGCTCCTCATACAATCCATAGTTAATCCACAGGTAAATGTATCGTCTCCAAAGTCGCTTCTCCTCGGCGGGTGGGACGTTAGCGATCGCTCTCTCGTACACTTCTCTCACTGAATCAGAATCCGCTTCGCTCTCCATCAGGCGAAGGTAGTCAAACCAAGCGTCATAATTGTTAGGGTTCGTCTTCACTTCCTGGTATTAAAATTACGAACGAGATGAAAAACTGTAACAGTTTGTTTTTTAAATTTCCGATAAGTAGAATTTGAAAACCAAGAAACACCACATGAAAGTACTGCTCAATAGCTTTTCATTTGAATGGTCACACACTAGGGTTTCATCCACAGACTTAAAAGTTCGAACCACCTTGTACAGCATAATAAACAGCACCACATGAAAGTACTGCTCAATAGCTTTCATTTGAATGGTCACACACTAGGGTTTCATCCACAGACTTAAAAGTTAGAACCACCTTGTACAGCATAATAAACAGTATCACAAACCATCTTATACAACTTACCTCTTCATACTGAAATTTTCTTTTGCTGACAATCACATCTTCTATTCCTCCTTTGTCACCATATTTTTTTTCATGTTGAGTGTACGCCTTGTACAGCTCCTACAGGAATTCAAGTACATTTAGTTTTATGGTGAGTATCATATGAATGGGTTTATTTCTTGCAGAGATAAATGACAAATTCCAAACTAAAGAAATATAATATTTTATCACTTACTTGACATTCCTCCTTTGGTAAAATTTTCAGTGCATACTGGAAAATCACCCTGACACGATCATGCTATGGAAGAAGGAAAGAGATACTTAGAATTTTGTTTAGCACTATACACAACAATATTCAGACCAAAGGAACAATGTCACAATATTTTAACATTCTCCACTTTTGAAAGGGCAACCAAAATTTCGCCAGGGCAAGCATGTTTTTTGGAATACTTGCACGGCTGACGACTTTGAGAAAAACGAATATGGATCCCTGATTTTAAGTTCATTTTTGTGCAAAATAATAGTTTACTAACTAAAAGATAGAAAAACACCAAAGCTCTAGGTAATGAATAAAACCAAACATGAAACAAGGGATGGTTGAGGATGAGAAGATTGCTTAAGACGGAGGAAGGAAAGATACAGTCACACAATGTGAAATAGCTCGCCCCAGATACAAGCTTACTAATAGATTCCCTTTGGGCTCATCACCCAATCTTTCCTCCCCACAATGGGATCAGACTGGAGCATGTGACAAGCTCAAATAAAGTCTGCGTAGCAGGCTATACACTGAGATGCATGTATACCTCTTTGCAGTTTTCTTCAAACTTTCCAAAAGCAAGAAACAGTTTCTCATCTGCATTTTCCTCTCCAAAGAACTCCACGGCTCTTTCATACACATCTCTTGCACCAACTGAAACACAGAAGACAAAATATTGATATTATTTTACTAATAGACAACAGCTAATCAACCATGTACCGGTAAAAGGTAGCCTGCGTCGCAGACGGACTTGACCGCCGGTCAAGTCCATCTGCGACGCAGGCTAGTAAAAGGTAAAGGACACAAACATTTTACAAGCTTATTTTAAAGTCTGTCTACACTGGCAGTAGCCATTTACACATGTACTCTTGGGTGGAGAAAGGCAATGTGAGGGTAAAGTGTCTTGCCCTTGCCCAAGAACACTCATTTTAATACAGTCGAACCTCTACTAACGGCCACCTCTCTAAAGTGGCCTCCTCTCCACAATGGCCAGGATTTTTCGTCCCAATGATATGTCTATCCATACTTTTCACTCTTATTGAAACTTCCCTGCAACGGCCACCTCTCTACAACAGCCAGTTAATTCTGCCCCAGGGTGGCCATTGTAGAGAGGTTCAACTGTATAAAGTTGTATGCATGTATAACACAATGACCCTGGCCAGGGCTTGAACCCGGACCGCTTGATCAAGAGTTCTCTTCTTCTCCATCTCCTTTAATAAATTATTTATCTGCACATCTATTGGCTCTCTGCCAGAGGTCTTCGTTTTTTACTCTATCCAGCCAGTGGACGCTAAGGATTTTTTGAGGCAATGGTTTGTGAAGATCTGAAGCTTACCCAATGCCTGTTTGGTACCTCGATCAGGAGTCCAATCACTTCTACATTTACAGATCTACTGTTTAGTATAATATTGTGATTCACCTGAATTTGACTGTCGCTCCTCAAACTTTGCAAACTTCACCCAGTTTTTGACTTCTGGATGGACCATTACATATCTCCCATGTATACCCCTTGCCCTGTCGACCTCCTTGCATCTGAGCTCCATGTTAATATAAGAATGCCACGCCTGTTCGTCGGGTTCCCATTCCATCCAGCGTTCAAAAACCTGCCTTGCACCAGCGACATTACTGAGCATCTCTTCCATGTAAGTGTATTTGTACCTGCGGAGAAAAGGTGGCATTGGATAATGTGTGTGTGCATGCAGACATACCCAAATATTCTGGAAATCACTGACAGATTGAGAAATCACTCTAAAGCCCAGACAAAACAGAGATGAGAGGATTATCTAGTAATTCTACATGTACATGTACATGCATGCATCTATTGGCTACTTTAAACAAATTAAAAGTTTGGGAATTGCTGAAATCACTGCAGTCTGCGAATACAGATGCATACATTTCTGACTGTCATTTCTTATTGCCACTGGCATTAAACACAGGTGAAAATTCATAAACTGTCATGTGCATGATTGTTTAATTTTAAAAAAGCAATTTGCAAGCCAGGATGTCCAAAACAATTTTCCAAAAAGTGGGCATCCAAATACAACTGTAACTCTGTGGACTGACTAAAAGTTTGCTTCCATGGCACACTGTATGACTTTTCTTTAACTTTCTGACATTTCTGAGTTGGCTTACCAAAACTGGTTCACTCTCGGCATGATGGTGACTGCTCTGTCCCAGATATTTCGAGCATGGTTGATCTGTCGATGCCTAAGTGTGGAAATTGAAAAAAGATATTCTGAGAACTGCAATATTTACAACAATAATTCTTAAATTGTAAACCTTTCTGCAACAATAATTTATTAACAGACAGATGAGAAAAGTTGCATAATATTAGAGCGGTTTTCATTTGAGTGTCGTAAAACCAAAACCAAAACCATGATTGGCTTTGGTTTAGCATCTGATTGGTTGAGGTAGGTGGCGTGAGTTTTTTAAACCAATCACAGAACGTAGTAAAAGCAAAACCAATTTCAGATTACTTTCGATACTCAATTGAAAATCGCTCCATATATAATATTGCTTCTTGTAAAAACAAACTCACTTCATTTCCATCTCGGCATATTTCAGCCAGATTGTGATATTTCTATGGTCCACATCTAAGGCCCTCTCATAAATGGACCGTGCTCTGAAAGAGGAGAGAACAGAATAAAAAACAAAATATATTTAGTTACATCATAGTTATTTGTATCATTATTTGTAAATTGGCCTGAAAAGCCCTATGGGGAGTGTCCAATAAAATGTATGTATGTATGTATAGTTAATAGAGGGGAAATTTGGTTATGAAGCCCAGCAAAGTTCTTTGTTAAAAAATAGGTTTTTGTTCGCTATTTTGGGGTTGACCGTGCACAGAACCTGACAAAAATACAATAGGTGATTACGTGTGTTCAAGCAACTAACCAATAGAAACGTTGCGATTACGTAATTCATGCATAGTGTATGAGAGCAAAACATTTAAGATGTGCATGGTCGTGGACCTTCCAAACATAAATCTTGGCCTCTTTGTTTGATCCTTTGAAGTTTGCCTGGCTCCATAACCATTTCCCTCTATTGGCTATGGTTACATGTAATATTTATTTTACAGAATGATGAACCTTTCTATAAATAGTTCTAATTAACTGAGGCGACTTTCTTGTCAAGACCTATTGAGGGTGACTTTATAGAGAGGGGGACTGGTATCATGTATTTCAAATCACAAATCAGAGAGGGCTGGCACATATGAAAGACACGAAGAGGATGTTTTAAAATGTGCTCAAAGGGGGGGGGGGGGGGGGGGTTGCAACCCCCTCAACCCCTCCTCTGCATCCGCTCCTGAGCGGCACATGGACCCGGGAGTTACAGTCAGTTACCTCTGAATCTCTCTTTGACTTTCTTCCCACTGAGCATATTTCAACCAGTTGCTTATCACTGATCTGTTTTTTACGAAGGCTGTCTTCAAATGCCTGTTGGGAAATTAAAAACATGATATTTCTAACAGTATATTTTTAAAGTTTTATTAGATTTAGCAAAAAACTCTGAACAGAAAAAAATAATAATTTCAAACCTTTCTTTTGCGAAGTTTGTATTCTTGTAATTCATCAGGATCGCTGATCTTCTGTTTAGGAGGCTAAAATAAACATGGAAACTTTTCAATGCATGGTCATACAACTGTATACAACTGTATATTAACCTTTTCACTCCCAAGAGTGCTTAGAAGTTCAAAACTGAGTTAAAAATCTTAACTGTCATTTTGAAAAATCAAAACAGACAGCACCACATAAGCATACTGCTCAATAGCTTTCATTTGAATGGTCACACACTAGGGTTTCATCTACTACAGACTTAAAAGTTACAACAACATTTATTGACTCAAGATTTGACTCTGGGAGTGAAAGGGTTATGACTTTAGTTTTAAAGTGTCAGTGGATTTAGCACGACAGTGCTACATGTACAGGGTAATAACAATTATTGAAAACTTGTTAAAAATCTCAACTGGTTAGGAGGCTGTCCAGTTGGCTATTTACAAAACTGTGGTTGAGTTGAGACTACCGAGAACAAATCCAGCTAGTAGGAGGGTGGAGGATTTGAACCAGGGACCTCCAGATTTCAAATCCAGCGCCCTACCCCCGCCTCCACCACCCGGTAAACCAGTTTACTTAAATTTACTGTCAGGGTGAGTATAATATTTCTTTGTCTCGGACATACATGTACATGTGTACTGGTACATGCAGAAGCAAAATAATGAAAATCAACCAGCTGGTTTACAAAATTTCAAATTGAAAGCAAATTACAGTGGCGGCGAGTCAAACCTCCCATAAGTGGACACCCTTGGGACCAGAAAAAGTGTCCGCTTAAGAGAGGTGTCTGCTTATGGGAGGTTAAAAATGTAGTGTTTATATATATGTAGCTACATACATGCACTGAAGTGTCTGCTTATGAGAGGTGTCTGTTAGCTGAGGTTTGACTGTAAAAACCATGCAACAAATACAATAGATTATACTTACTGCAGGTACTAATTCCAGCTGCCTCTCCTTCGCTTCTCTCAAGAGCTGTTCAGCGGTAATCTGAACAGGGGCAGCAGCCTTATTTTTCACCTGAAAAAACATACATTTAATAGAAACAGATCATTGTATTATTGCGATCAATTCAGGAAAAACTTGACGTTTAGTAGGCGACGGTGCAGTGCATCCCTGGTGATTATTTCTTACAGTAACATGCATGTATTAATATTGTTTGCTTCAAAATAACCGTGCACTTCTGAAGAAAAATTGGCAGTCAACT
Organism: Desmophyllum pertusum; assembly: GCA_029204205.1. Classification (NCBI taxonomy): domain Eukaryota; kingdom Metazoa; phylum Cnidaria; class Anthozoa; order Scleractinia; family Caryophylliidae; genus Desmophyllum; species Desmophyllum pertusum. Next base: position 1,414,496 of record MU826365.1, read on the forward strand.
GAAGCAAAGTGTGTAGCTTACACTTATACAGTGAACAAATTTCACCAGCCTCTAGGCATGGTTCTTACTGAAAACCCCAAGATTGTATTGATTTTCTAAATAATAATATCTTCATGGCATAATCTACAGGATAATTAATTCCTCGTGATTGTCAATCATTATTAGACTACTCATCTTAGTAATTTTTAAGTAAGCAAGCAAGCAAGAGAGCATGCATGCACACACACACACGCATGCATGCATGATGCACGCAAGCAACTTCATTATTACACACTGCTGGTCAACCATGTAGTACCCACAAGTGAAAATTAGTACATTCAATCCCCCTTTATTCCCCAGTATATCCCCCAGGTCAGCCCACTGGGGTTTACCCTTGGGAAGGGGAATCCACTGATATGTGCATATTGCCCAGTACTAGTACTGCTGCTGACTGGGTGCATGAGCCTGTAGTATATTGGACAGCGGTTGTACGCATTACACATGTACATCTGGGGACTCAGGGAGTGTGTGTGAGAGCGGGAAAGCAAACTACTTTGTGTACTCGATGTGCTCAGGATTAATTTAAAGGATATGTTTTAAGCCTTTTTGTGGCACCTTAATTAGTGGCTTCTTGAACACTACAAATGGCGATGAGGATGCCCTCAACTGAAATGTCTTCTTTGATTGGTCAAGAACATATTACATGACCTCTCGTATATCATGCCTCTGCCTTAATAGGGTATATAAAGTGTCTAGAGGAAACAAAACAAACTGTTTTCCCTTGGTGGCATTACTGTCTTTTTAACCATTGGTTGACCTACATAATGGGGAGAAGTAATTATTCCACAGTGTAATGAATGAAATGTGATAGTGTCAAAAGGATATTAACCTTTACCGGAGCTAAGCTCAAGCTTGATCCATAGTAGTAAACAAACTATAACAGGTTTATCATAAAAAAATATTCAGCTTAATTTAACTTAAGCTTATAATATTAAGCTTTATAAGTTATCAGTCTACTAACCACAAGAGCTATGCAAAGGGCTGTTCTAGAAAACTCAGACTCGAAAACTCAGACCTGAGACCCCTGAAAAACTCAGACCCCACCCACCCCCGGGTGTATCGAAAACTCAGACCTCCGAAAAACTCAGACCCCAGGTGTATCGAAAAACTCAGACCCCGAAAACCGAAAACGCACTCGCCAAAACGTTGAGAGATTAGTCTCCCCGGTTGCGAAATGAAACACTGACCAAATGTAGCACCATCATAAACAATAATATTATAAGATACCTATTAATAAATATTCATAAATAGCGTTATCCTAGCTATCCACCGGCAGTTATCATCAATGCGATCAAACAATTCCTAGAGATACAGTACTATTCTCCTACGCAGACATTCTTTGGTGATTAAAAATATAGTTGTCTAATTAAAAGTGTGTGATGTGAATAATAATAAAAGATAAACAACCCTGGGTATACCGGTAACGAGTCCATCTTCAGTATCCTGTTGTGAAATGTATGTAACACGAGGCCGGAGATAAGTTGCGTGACTATTTTTAAAAACATGGTTGACACAAACAATGGGTATTTTGGCACGAAATTTCACTTTTTTCTGGAAGGACACATTGTGATTTGTCTAGCTTCAGACCATGTCTCAGCAATTTAAAGTGCCGGTTTTTCGCAATCGAAATGCTCTCAGCATTCAAGGAGTTCCAGTTTTTGACTGTAGTCAACTTCAAGTCAAAGACAGAATCGGCAGAGGAAGTTTTGGCGAAGTCTACACAACGGAATTCAAGAAACGTGCAGCACACCCCCCCCCCCCCCCCCCCCCCCCCCCCCTCCAGATATTTGGGGAGTCCCGCCCCGTATAGTATAAAGAAGAAAGAAAGCCGGCACCGACGGTCACACAATACATACAATAAGCTTTCCCGAATCGATAGAAATAAGTATCTATCAAACAAGTTATATATTTTGCTATTCGATTATCGCTAAGTATAAGCACGTCAGTAGACCCTGTCATAATTAATTTGTCATAATTAGTTAATTTTCGAGGGTCTGAGTTTTTCGATACACCCGGGGGTCTGAGTTTTTCGGGGGGTCTGAGGTCTGAGTTTTTCGAGGGTCTGAGTTTTCGATACACCGGGGGTCTGAGTTTTTCGGGGGTCTGAGGTCTGAGTTTTTCGAGGGTCTGAGTTTTTCGATACACCCGGGGGTCTGAGTTTTTTCGGGGGTCTGAGGTCTGAGTTTTCGAGACACCCCTATGCAAAGTAAAAGCAAAGGAAAGTAGAGTAGATCAACGTTTACTCTCTTCTTTCAGTTTAAAGCACCATTAACAAGTGATTAAAACAACAAGAACAAGGAACCCAATCTGGTAAAAGCGCGCACTATTCGAAATCCAAACCCTCGTGTACCATGAATAATTTCCGCCACCAACAATCATGCAACAATTCTCGTTGTTATTCTGTCAAAATCTTAAAATTCACAAACCTTTGCAACTTTAGGAATCCTGGCCTTTGTAGCGGTCTGTTCGGTAGACGCCATGGCTTTTCTATTTCTTGGAATCAAGTTCAGAAATTGGCCAAAAAATCCGTTTTTTACTCTTGACGATGTTTCAACTAAAAACTCCTCCGACATCTTGGAAACGTAATTAGTGCCCAGTCCTTCCGAGTTCGAAACACAAGAACGTCTTCCAACATGGCGGGTGCAAGTGTTGGGATCAAGGGTTCCATTCGATGCCTTTGTCCGCCCAATGCTAACAATACCCGAGTTAGATTCTGCAGAATTGCAAGTTCTTTCTTTCGACGACAGCACACAAGACCCGTGGAGGATGACAGGGAGCGGAATGTATGTAGAGCTCATGATATTTTATTACATAATTATCAAAGGTTTTGCGCAGGGTTGTGTAATCACCCCTGTTCTTGTTTGTGATTTGGAAACGGAAACAGGGACTTTTCGGGCCAGACTGTGACGCACCCAAACTAAGAATTTCAAACCTTAATAAGCTTTTATAAGTAAGTTAATTAGTTAAGTTATATAGCTTCTGTGCGGTGCGTATAATATTAATTGAATTGCCGTAGTACTACATTTCGTGACGATGCTATTTGCACGATTAAAGCACTTTCTTTGCTAACGGTTCCTCAAAGAAACTCTAATATTTGTTTCTGTTTTTCGAGGTGACTGATCGAAATAAACTACTGAGAATTTCAGAGAAGCCGTGGATCAAATTCAGTATAGTTATCCCTTAGTACAGTAGGGCGCAGGGCCCCTATGGATACCAGCCTAGAGCTGAATGAGCCACCCTGCCTAAATAATGATTTTACTCTACTCTACAGGGCCGTAGCTAGCGGGGGGGCAAGGGGGGCAACTGCCCCCCAAAACCTTTTCACTTTCTGAAGTAAATAGTTTGAACTTTACTGTGAGCTGACCTTTGCAAGTTTTCACAAACTGATTCGCTCATCTTGTTGAGATGGCAAACAAAAGGAAAAGCGATTCAAAGACAATGAATTGGGTATTGCATTCTGAAAAACGAAAAAACTGGCGCGTATGTTTTTTTTTCCGTGTTCAAATAGCCGCTTTTCTTAATTAAATATGCCGAGGCGGGGCTTGGTACTCTCCCCAGATTTCGCCTCGGCATATTTAAAAGTCAAGATGGCGGCGAACGAAGAGACTTAGTTAACAAAAATCTCGGCCGGAAATGTTGCTGTAAGCACTAAAAAATACCTGTCATTTTACACTTAATCGACATTGAAATTTATCATAGAGAATGCTTGGAAAATAGGCATTTCCGAGGCCTCTAATTTCAATATTTCCCCCAGACCCCCCTAGCGGCTCGGGCCCTTCGGCGCTCGGCTCATTGCCCCCCAGTTCAAAAACGTTAGCTACGGGCCCTGCTCTACTCTACTCTACTCTTAGTTATTAAATGCTTCAGCAATCCAGTCCCAGTAGTATCCATCCAAACCCCTCCCCCCCCCCCCCCCCCCCCCCCGGCATTGCACTTGGTGAAAAAAATATGCCCACCAGTATGGTAAAACTTAGGCTGTGTTCACACTTGATGCCCGAGCACGGTGCCCGAGTACGATTCTCGCTGGGCACTAATGTGAAACACACCTTTTTTTCAAGTACCCACGCCGGAATTCAGGCACTGGTGGTGTGGAGTGCCCGAGTACAAGGTCTTGACCTTACTCGGGCACGGGCAAACATGTCGATATCTTGGGTACTCAGTGCGTGAACACAGCACCATTTTATGCCGGTGCCCAGGCACTAGTGCTCGGACCACCAAGTGTGAACATAGCCTTAGAGACTCAAAGAGTAGAACAGAATGTAACACCCCACGCATCTATATACTGTACATGTAGCTAGGTGACACGCAGCTGTCAGCCCCCCCCCCCCCCCCCCCCCCCCCCTTCCACTTCATTCGGTCATCCCAACCTAAGCTGGTGGGTGAGAGTATAAACCCTGCTCTGTGAGGAGAAATTGTCTAAATAATTCTTCCCTATATTTGCTTCTAGACAACGAACAGTTAGATAAGAATGCGTGACAGCTGTAACGAACATAATAATGATAATAAAAATAAAGGTTTATTTGTTAGTATTTCCACAAGGTGGCTCTTCTGTCATCTACAAAGACCTAAATTACAATATTGTTAAAAAACTAATCAAACTACTGTACAGTAGCCTAGGTATAATACAATTTAAAATAAGGTAAAAAACACTGGCAATAAAAATACAAATAATTTGTTCTATTGTGCGTTACACGGGACAATGGTGAAGAAAAAATATTTTATTTCAAATTTAAAACATTCACCCTTTTAAAAGTAATATTTAGTGTTAGTAACAGTTTTAAAATGTGTAGTAAATAGTGAATTTTACACCCTGGGCCGATTTCCTGTACACATGAGCAAACATCATGGGCGATTTCCTGTATATGTGAGCCCAAAAAAAACGCCAGGGGCCAACTCAAGAATTTGTTCTTTCTTTTGTTTTTGACACCGAAACAAATTCATTCTTGCATGCAATTCAATTTCAATTCTCGCAAAACATCACATCTGACATCATGATACTTTTGTTTTTGTATCACAAGAATGAAATATGAATATATGATACTTAAATTACATATCCGTAACTTTTTTCGTGACACTTCAAAACATTGCGCAACGGATTTGAATTTCAACTTTGTCTTATCATTTACATTTTGCGAAAATTATTGCACAGAGGATCGATGGAACAATAAAACATGCAATCAAAATCTTCAGGATTACAAGGGACCATCTCCCTTGGGAATTGGCGGGCCGCCCAGCTCATGTAAAGTACTTAGTACTTTACATGAGCTGGGCGGCCCGCCAATTCCCGGGGGAGATGGGCACCACTGGAATTGACTGACGCACAGAGTTGATGATAATTTCCAATCGCCATAAATCACTATTTTCCTGTCAAACAGGTTCTTCCTTCAAGACCAAGGAAATATTTTAAAGAAGAAGAGCTCAGACCACTTTCAGATTTTCTGACGACAAATTTGGAAGGCCGCCACAAATATCTTAGGATATCACTAACGGAAACGCTGCAACTTGAGATGTAAGTATATTATGTTACCGTGTACGTCTCTTCATTAGAAAATTTAAAAATCGCAAGCATGGCTGGTGGGAGGTACAGTACGTAAATATGTGTGACGTGGTTCCCGAAAATATCCACACACACCCCATGGATGGTCGTTTGGTTTTCTCTCCCCTCCCCTCCCCCCCCCCCTTCCTCCCTCCTCCCTCCCCCCCACATCATGGAAATTCCAGAGTTTAGTTTCATACTTTCCTTTAAAAATGTTGGCTTTTGAGACACCCTTTCCCCTTCCCCCTTCCCCTTCCAATGACCTTCCTTGGGGTGGGTATGGATATTTTCAAGAGGTGCAGATTTGAGGCCTGGCCGAGTCATTCTGTTTCTTCCTTGGACAAGACACTTTACACTTTACTCTCACCCTTGATTATTAAAAAAAACATTATTTTGATTTTGTACGGAAATTTTGATTTTGATTTTGTATAGAAATCAACTGCCCTGATACAAACAAAACATTTTTTTCTTTCCACCCTGTAAAGACTTAATGCATAATTTCCATTATTTTCCTCCATTATAAAAGAAGTACTGGATATTTAAAATATATATCATATTAGTTTCATTGCTCTTATCATAAGCAGGCGAGATGCAGTAAATCCTGCATTATGATTGGCTGCCCGAGCAGGCAAGATAAATAAATTAATAAATAAAATATTAAATAGATTAAAAATAAGTTATGTCATGGCTTTCAGGTCATATTGTATGCCAGAGGAAGGCGTTGAGCTCTCACCAAATGCTAAAACTGTTAAAAACAGAAGAAATTATAACCTTAGCAAAAAACTGTTTGTTCAAGAAGGAGTCAACAAAATCAGGCTTACTGGCGGCGAACCGCTGGTGCGAAAAGACATTGTGGAGCTTTTGTGGTATGATATTAATTTATAATATAAATTTGTGTTGATCCAATAATAATATTAAATTATTATAATTTATTATATATAATTATATTATAATTATTATATATAATATATATATAATATTAATAATAATTAAATAATAATTTATTATATATAATTATTATATATAATAAATTATCATTTTGCTCAAGGTCAAAATTATTTATTTGAAAAAAATTGTAAATTACGGCTTTGAAAACATAACATAGCATCAAAAACTTATTTTGAATGGTTGAACACATGCCATTGATAATGGTTTCATCTACAGACAAAAGTTTGAGCCAGAGTTTAATTAATATAAAATACAGTTGTATCTCCGCTATTCGGACACTTCCTGTAGGTGGACACCTCTCGTAAGTGGACACACACATGTATAGTCATGTTTCCAGCTACATACAAACACTACATTTTTAACCTCCCATAAGCGGACACCTCTGCATGGTCCCGAGGGTGTTCGCTTATGGAAGGTTTGACTGTATCTTTTTTTTTTCTCAACAGAGGAATTGGGTAGAATAGATGGTCTTGAAAACATTGGCAATGACAACAAATGGCATTACCTTGGCAAGAAAGTTACCACGGCTAAAACATGCAGGACTCAACTTACTGAATATCAGTCTTGATACGTTAACACCGCAGAAAATTTGAGTTCATAACAAGAAGAAAAAGGTATGTGTTGCACAATCTAATATCATACTAATTTCCACTTGTGACTTTTTTTTAAATACTAGTTTTTATTGATTTTCAAAAAAACATTACAATATTGCTCCAAGTATTGCTCAATAGCTTTCATTTGAATGGTCACACAAGTAATCTGCAAACTACATATATACAAGTCATGTAACTTACAAAACTATTTGTCATTTTTTAGGTTTGGCATAAAGTAATGGAGTCCATAGACTGTGCTTTGGAACTTGGTTATAATCCAGTTAAGGTAATTATTAAATAAATAAAAATGTGTGCATGTATAATCATGTTAGCCCTGATTGGTTTGTCATAATTATCTACTGTACTATTATTAAATTAAAAAATAATTTCTGCAGTGACGTGACCTATAATAAATTATTGTCATTTCAAATGATCAAGCATACATACATGTACAAGTCAAGTCACAAGTCAAAAAAAAAATATTCTAAATAAAAATTAATTATAATTATATTATTTAATAATTAAATATTAATTACATTATTTAATTTATAAAATAGTTTGTATATTTTTATTGTATTAATAACTGATTTTGAACATGCTTTTTCCCATGAAATGCATCAATGTCCTGTTTATAACATGCCTCTTTATTATTATTTTTTTTAATAATATCTATTTTTATCATTAACTATTAAAATTAAAAATTATATATTAATAATTAGGTAAATTGTGGTCGTAATGAGAGGCTTGAATGAAGAAGAAGTATGCGACTTTGTGGCAATGACACAAAACAAGGTCAGTTTCAATCAACTATAAAAGTGAGATTATAAATTAAAATAATTTAATATGTTTTGTTAGAAAAACGTTTAACAAACTGATCAAGGCCTGGTAGAATAAATTAATTAAAGAGCCCAAGTAATTAATGTGCTAGGGAAGATAAAAAGTACAAATCTCTCGGGGTCTTACTGATATGTACATCCAAACTAAAAGTCTTGGCATCTAAGTAATTAAATCTTTGTTCTTATTACTGTACATGTACCATTCTTATTGTAGTATTTTGTACACTTGTTTTGGTGTACATCTTTGCTTTTATACCCTAGTCCCCAGAGGTGTCCTATCTTTTCTTTTCGTCTGTATCGACTAAGCCATGAGGCCAAGCATCAATGAGGTCACAGAGAGACGGTTTTCTTCTCTCACTTTGACTTGCTGCTGCAATGGCTTTTTTGCTTAGAACTATCAATAGAATAAAGAAAGAAAGTCTCTGGGGATCGACAAGGGTATATTAAATTTATAAATATTAAGGTAAATCCTTGTTAATATATACTAAAGATTGTTTTATCTTTGTCTTATTCTTAACAGGCTGTGGATGTGAGGTTTATAGAATATATGCCATTTTGATGGTAAGTCACAAAATTAATAATTATATTATTTAATGTAGAGAACTGAATGCAAAATAATGGATTTAGGCAATACAAAACTATAGGGCTGGCTCAAATAAAAAAAAACCCATCCCGCTTTAACCTTAGTGCCGCAGGAATTAGTTCTGTTGATGTGCGAGGATTTAAAGATGAAAAAAATTATATATGAAGCTTACTTGTAAGTAGAGAAGTGATTGAAACAGTTGGAAATGAGTGTTTTAATTATGGTTATCATGTTCAAATAAATAATTGGTTTCTTTCTTTGTTAGGGAACAAATGGAAACTTCAACAAATTTGTCCCATACAGCGGAGATGTTGGAGAGTATCTCTGCAAGATGGCCAAATGTTGAGAGAATATCAGACCAACCTAATGATACCTCTAAGGTTTAACATGACCAAAACGACCATAGTACTAATATTCACACACAATTCCTTGTGTTGCACCATATCTTAATTACATCTGTGCATTAATTGGATCATTATAAATTATTTTTTTGTTATATAAATTTATCCAGATCTCAACCAAGTGCTTTCATTTTGTTACAAGTACTCACTGTCTAGTCATGTGAGCAGGGCTCTCTTGTTTTTTGGATTTACACGATGAGCATGGAGCTTGATCGGGTGTTTTCAAGCTGAGCGCGCATTTCTCGCCCCACTCCCCTCGCTTCTCGCTCATTGCGCGAATCCCAAAACAAGAGAGCCCGTCATAACTTACCACAACTTGTTTGACGTACAGTCAACTCCAGTTAACTCCAACCTCCAGCTAACTCAAATTAAATTTGTTTTCCCTTCAAGTTCATTTGAAAATCGTACTAATTTTACCCTCTATAACTCCGAACTCGAACTCCTGATCACTCAAACGTTTTTCAATTTCCCTTGAAGGTTCATTAGTTATCAGGAGTGAATTGTACTTACATGTACCTTTACCGTAACATCTTTGTCACAAGTTTTTGTAAACGTTACATACATGTATACCGTTTTACCTCTAATTCAAAGAAGGATTCAACATGATGATTAACATCCGGTTTCTCCTTACAATATCAATACATTGTCAAGTAGACAGGTGATGGAGAATAAAGAAATAATCAAATAAACCGATATAACTTCCAATCAGGTAATACCTATTATTCTCAGAGCTAACTTTGAAAGAAATGTATTAATACTGGTATCTTTAATGACACTCACAGTAACAATTTGTTGATTGAATTATTTTCCATTGTTATGACAGGCATACAAGGTTTCCTGGTTTTGCAGGTCAAGTCGGGTTTTATTACATCCATGAGTGAAACACTTCCTGTGGAAGCTGTAACAGGCTTAGAATCACAGCAGATTGGCAACTTAAAGGTAATGACTGGACATACCATATATTTTCTCCATTAAATCCCCAAGGCATTATTAAAACCAGACCTTGTAGGTTAAAGTCTTCACGAGTCTAGTGGCCCACAACTGCCGGGAGCTTATCCAGGTTTCTGTTAGCGGTGAAGTGACTATTGTAAGAGAATTGCTACTCCCCCTGGATGGGATGCTAGTCCGTCGCAAGTTTACCTACCCATATAAAGGAGACGGGGGTCGATCGTCGTACCTTTTAGGGGTTAAAATTCGTGGTTTTGGTACCGCGAAGGGTGTTAAAATCTAAAATGACCCCGTTAGAGTTATTCTCGACTGGTACCTTTTAGGGTATTAAGCTGGAAAAAAAAATTATGACAGGAACTAGTTTTAATCTTAGAATTGGTACCTATTAGGGGGTGAAAATGAATTTGAGCCACACCCCACAAAACAAGATTTTGGTACGTTTTAGGGGGTTCTTTTCAAAATTTCCGACAATCACCCGTCGCTTTTATATGGGAGTCCTCCCCCCCTGGGGTGGAGAGAGGCACCATGAGAGTGATTAAGTGCATGTCTTGCCCAAGAACACAACACAGTGACCCAGGCCAGGACTCAAACCTTGACCATTTGATCCAGAGTGCACACTAAACCATTAGTCACACCGCACCTCCCCCTTGACCTTACAGACTAGAGCTCTGTTTTCTTGAACACACCATTTTAATTTTGTCAATTTAATATTATGTTCTAAAAGGTGTGCCTGTTTGGTAATTCTGAAGTATCATTACGAGATTCTCTGAGAGATGGAAACAGTGAAGACCAGCTGTTAGAGATCATTGGTGCAGCAGTGGGAAGGAAGAAAAAACAACATGCAGGTACATGACTTGTACAACTGTGAATATAGCCATCTTCAAATCGTGTACTACAATGTATGACTAGACTCTGCAGTTGGTAATTATAAACACCAACAGCATCAAAACATCTGAGCTGATTACTTGGTTACGTTTAAAATTAATGTAGTTTGTCCAGAAGTATGAAGGTAAAGCCGTTCATTAAGTCTGCTGTCAGAGCTTATCTTGGTTTAATTATGTGGCATGAAGCAGTCTAGGAGTAATTGCTACTCGCCCCTCTGAAAAAGTATGAAGCAATACTAATTTTAGTGTCTATATTTCCTCACACAGGAATGTTCAACATTGCTAAAACAGAAGAAACCGTCCCATGATTCTGATTGGTGGGTGACTCGTAGACATGCAGGTATTTTTATCATTTGGACTTTTCATCCTAAACTACCGTAAAGTTCCGAAAGTAATGAGAAATAAGCGACCCCCCAAAAGTAACGTCAAAACTTTGTGGCTGCTAATAAATCCCAAAAGTAGTGAGCCCCCCAAAAGTAGCGAGCAGTGTCATAATGTGATCACAGTAATCAAGGCACTTTACAACAAGGGAAGCTATCAATATTAATAATAATTATTATGCCACAAAGCATTAAAATGTTCTTTCATGTTTGCGCGGTGTAAAAACAAAACCTGACAAGGTGTATAATTTGATTTAACAATTTTTGTTCCCCAAAAGTAACGACCGCTCTGAAAGTAACGACCCCCCGAAAGTAGCGAGTCCCAAAGGCTGCTAATTCCTAAAGTAACACGGGTCGTTACTTTTGTAACTTTACGGTGTGTTTCTTGATCATGGAACTTTCTAACCAATGTAATAATAATTATTATGGGCTTTTTTTGGTGGTTGAGGTCTCTAGGCCTTCTGCATCAATTGGTCACAACCTACTTTCCATCAACACAAGAAGCCGACCATTTTTATCAGAATAGAAGTCTGCTCTTGCACGCATGGCAATTTTCAGGATTATGTATGACATGTATCTTCTACGGGGGCTTTTTATGGCTGTTTTGATTGTTCAAAAAACTAGTCAGAAGGATTTGTATGGGGAGAGCAAGCCTTTTAATTGTCCTCAGCCTCCAGTCACAGAATGCAAATTATGCTTTGGAAAGACACATTTCCTGCTGATTATTTCCAGCTTTGATATTCTTGAACTAATCGTCTTATTACATTTTCTTTCTCGTAGGAACTCCATGTTAAAAGTATGAAACCACTCATGGAGTGGGTAGTGTTGTATTTGCATCATTTTATCCCAGTTATATATGGAAGGAACTGACTAGAGATTAAAGTAAAGCCCAGGCCAAACAAGGACGAGAGTTGCTGAGAGCTCAAAATCTTGATCTTGTTTGGCCTGAAACTCTCACGCACTCTCAGCGACACTCATTGCCTCTTGTGCGCTCTCATCGAATTTGAACCTGCTCAGATTGTTCTTGAGCGTCGTCAACGCCTGTCGCTCTAGTTTGTGACGAGAGTTGTGAAAACTCTCAGCAACTCTCATCCTTGTTTGGCCTGGGCTTAATAATATTATTTTACAGTAATTTAGTTTTACTCAAACTGATTTTTGCAGAAAGCATGCCTGTGAGGCCCTGCTAATAATAATTATTATAATTATTAATTATGATCAGGGCCCGGTTGTTCAAAGGGAGGATAATGCTATCCACCGGATAAATCACTATCTGGGCAATAGTGTTAACAAAACTAACTATGCTATCCACTGGATAGTGATTTTATATCCGGTGGATAGCATTATCCACCCTTGAACAACCTGGCCCAGATGGACAATTTAGGCCTTAAGGCACATTTTATGGGTGACAAAATATGGTGGGAAAACTTGATTGTCCTTACTGTAGATAGCGTAATTTTGATATCAATACATTGTTAAGCAGGCAGGAACTGATAAGATGGAACAGAAGCCATAAGACAAATTTTATGGCAGTGATAAAAATTAATAATTTTATGGATGATAAAATATTTTTTGGGGTGATAATATAATTATGATGCAAAAGTCAATTGTCTTTACTGTAGATAGCATAATGTCAATATCAATACATTGTCAAGCAGGCATGCTTTGAGAAAAAGGAAAATTGATAAAAGAAAATAATATTATAATAATATTAGGATTTTAATAAGTGTATACAAAATTATTATTATTATTTTTCCAACAATTTTTCAAATGCAAGTATTTGTTTTACTATATTACAGAGATTGTATTCTCGGATTGAACTGGGTCTAGCTTGCAATGGAGGTTAATGCTGGGGAATCTTTGCAAACAAAATGAAGCTGTTTTTGATGATATTTCCCTGCAATAGAGGAAGCTACAACCTCGTACAAAACTGTTGAAACAGTTTCGTGTTTTTTTTTTTAATTTTACGCATGCCTTTCGACATCATGAAAATAAACAAATGTGCCCCTTCCCCACCCCCTGTTCAATGTTGTTTTGGCCTGAAAACTAACTCGTACAAATCTGTGTTCAGGACAACAGGAAAATATAGGCATTGTTTAAATTTTGTCTCAACTTGTACTGTCCCGGTTCAATACCGAGAATGCGTAAAATAATTAACAGCCTATTATCCATTGCGATACTGCAGGAAAATTACATGTGCATGCTCTGATTCGTTAATTAATAATAATAATAATTTACTAATGCAAGGGAATAAGCATTTACTATTTCTCCATGGATGCACACTGTATAAAAATAATTATCCATAATGCAGTAAAAAGCACATTTTTATATGGGTACATCTTCGACACATTCAACAGGGGAATGTTGTTTTGTAGTATCACCAAACTAACAGAACTAATGTTAAAAGAAATATATTGCAATGCGTAACGAGAATTAAAATGTTGAGCTCGACACTGGAAGGATCATTTTTGTCATATACCCTGTTACCTGAAGTTATGTGATATGCCCTATTACCTACTGGAACACGAAGGATCATATGCCCTGTTGCTTGATACAGTACTTTGACTTTGAATTGAGTCCCCCCCCACCCCCCCTCCAACCCCTGGGATTAAAAACAGGCTTACAAACACATGCATGATACAAGGCAACCACGACAAGCTACATGTATTGCCATCGACTATCAGGTCCAAGTGATTATTACAACTATTCAATCATTCACCAAAACAAATAGCCTTGTCAGAACCAAAAAAAAAAAATTTAAAAAAGGGATTACATGCACTGAGCACAGACCAAATGCAGAGAGATTAACTACATGTAATTAGTTTACCCTGAACAAAAATGCTGCAAATTGACCAAATCTCAAACCCGTCTCACCATCACATTCATCACAATTTGAAAAACGAAAACTTCACATCACGACAGTGAACATCAGCAGTGCCATCAATCCCAAAACATGAATCAGGGCCATCTATTATAGCACAGACACAATATTTGATACCTTTTCGTAACAAAAATTGGTGAATCAAACAACACATCAAAGCCGTTAAAAATGGGTTGATTGAAAACTGAAAACGCACAGAAGAAAGCATTCCTGACTTGCAAGCAACTTGTGAACCGGTATCATGGTCTCTTATTTTTTAAAATTACAACATAGTCACTATTTTGACTACCAAACATTCGTATTCCATAAAGTTTTGTATCTTCGTCTACTATCAAATCAATGCACTCTTTTTCATAAATGTTGTAATTCCACCCAAAACCTCTATCAGCAACTCTAAATCTATGACATAATAAAATTGTTCCAGACCTTTCCTTCTCAGGAAAACCGACGGGAGAAGCTCACTACAGAATTAAAAAAACTTCATAATGTCAATCCCTTCTTCTGATGTGAGAATCTTACAACCAAGGACAACACTAGCAAACTCTTTCTCCTCCATAACTGGAAAACGTATTTCTTTCACAATCTTCTCTCCAAGAATCTCTCTTTTTACATTGCCATCTGCAGACAAACCTTGTCTTTGACATTCCTTGTAGCCCAGAGATCAACAGCTTTGAACAGTTCTATCTCTTTGATTGTCAGTGAGTCTCTTTTGACAATTTCTTCAAGTAAAGATCTCTCAATTGTCGGGAATTCCTCTGATTTCACAGCTTCTTCAGTTTCTCTGTCAATCAATTCCCAGCATTGATCTACAAGAATCTTCTCATCATATTGCTGAGCATGTGACAGAAACACAAAACACGTTTCCTGTGTTCAGGTTTTCCTGCAGAAACTGAACACAAACTTCAGCGAGTGAATTCACGATGTACTTCTTTGCCACATACAGCACTTGCATAACATTACTTTCGTTTAATTCCGATTTCCCGCTGTACATGTATCGTAGCATTTCCAACACTCCCTCGTACTCACAGTCTGGCAGGTCAACAGAGTCCGATCTTTCGGCCATTTCTCCACAAAAACATGGCGAAAAACACAGGACTACAAGGCGCCAAAACAAACTTGTGGGCAGGAATCGCCATCTTGCTTTTCTTGGGCTCACCTTCGTCACTCGAGGATCGAACAACAAGGCTCACATCGCTTAGTAGATCGTTGTTAAACATGAAAATACCTCTTTTCTTGATGTTTGCCTTGGCCTCCTGCCACTTCTCATCAAAGACAGCCATGATATCTTTTAAAATACCGCGTTCTCACTCTCACTCGAGCTCACGAGGGAAAGCTACTGATATCCCAATAAGCACTTGCGCGCTCTTATTTCGCGGGAAAATTTAGTCACGCAATCCAAAATCATAGGTCCGCTTTGTGTACATGTCCGACTTCAATCGTTATTTTCGCAAACTGTGGTGTTAATATGCGAATCCAATGTCGAATAATTTCTTTTGCCAAGCCCTGCGTGCTTCTTTCTCTCTGCTTCACTGTCCTTTCTATGTATGCCGTATATACAGGCTAAATATCAGTCCATAAAACAACCACACGTGGCAACTTATGAAACTTTCAGCCTTGCAATTTTTCACTGATACCCTGACTCAGATTTCAAACTGCAGTGACCCCATTTCGTGACTCAGTTTCCTCGGACATTTTAATGTCAATTTTTTTGTTCAGGTTATTTCACGTTTAATAAAAGTGACAGCCATGTTTTGACAGTTAGTTTCTACCCACATTTTAATTACGTACAGCTAAAAAAAGATTCAAGAATTAAAATGTGTTCTCATGAACAATTCACTATTATAAACAATGTGATGTATAAAATATATAAAACTGTCTGCATGTTGTGTTTGTTGTGTCCAACTGGTTTCATTTCATTTTGACTTCGATAATTTTAAGTGAAATCTCACTTTTCTATTTTTTTTGCTTTTGCAGTTTTCTTTGCTTTGTTCATATAACTTTTTTGTTTCAAATTTGTTTGTTCTGAAAAGAACAGTGTAGCATTGTTCAAGTTGTTTGCACAATTTCTACGCTTGTAAGTCTCAATAATTTAGAACACCCGCCAGTCTCCTTTACAAGATTTGTTCTAGTTCTTGGCATGCTCATACAAATGGAAACAGAATCATGGCTCGTTGATTGCAGGCTTGAGCTATACAGCAGTTTTAGCTAGCCGCAAAATTTGAATGCTCAGGGAACAGACTGTACTGTTCATACGGGCGAAAATAATTTGTTTCCATTCAGATGTTCTAAACGGTGAATAGATGTGTTTGGTTTGCACTATGTATTTTTTTTAGTTGGTTTTATTCTACCTAAATCAATGAGTTATTTGGATAAACCAACCCCAATTCTACTCGAATTCTACTGTTGTGAGACCGTTATATTTTTGTATTCTGCCATTAGTGATAAAAAAGCCAACAAAGCACCCTAGCGCCCGGGGGGGGGGGGGGGGGGGGGGGAGGGACTCTTATATGTACGTGACGGGAATGTTTGTCGCCTCATTTAGGGGGGTAAATTACGAATTTTGGTATCACTTACTAGGGTGTTCAGGATGAGTGCCCATATTTTTAGCCATCAATGTATCATTTAGGGTTGCAAGCGAAGAAATAAAATAAAAAACACTCTCATATTGTTTTGGTGGTCTCATTCCCAGAGATCGATTGAAATTTAATTAAAGTCACTATAACTCTTGTTTGTCTGTCTTTTTTAGATTGATATCTTTTAGGGGTCAAAGAAAGCTTGTGCCACGCCCAGATTGGTCTCCTTCAGGGTTTAATTCAAAGCAGGATACCCAATTTGAGACCCAAAAGCTCAAAATCTATCTTTTTTTCAGACCAAAACGGCTTAAAAACCATACCCTTTGGGGCAGCACAAACCTATATAGCTGATATCGGGGAGTAACCCCCACTCACCTCCCCCCCCCCCCGGATTTGCTGCTGATCTCGTTGCTGTGGCTGCCTGCTATGCCTATTTTAATGTGCTGTGTTTTAATAGCTCATTCCCAGAAAGCCTTTTGACAGTCAGACTACACAAAATACTTTTTCTTACACTGGTGACAAGCTTACACAGGCAAAGCAACTTTCTGAAAATTTGGCATTGATGGTGGTTTGATTGACAGATTATTCAATTATTGGTGTGATTTTTGCAAAATATTTTCTATGGGCGCAATGGCTGATTTTCCAGACATTTTGAGCATCTTGCTGAGAAATGAGTGACTTCACAGAATTGAAATGCACAGTTTACAGGCTGTATACAAGTTTCTCATTCTCGGAATGAACTGGGCCTGGCTTGCACTGGAGGCAAATGTAGAGGAACCTTTTTCAAATTAAATTAAATTAAATTAAAATAAAATTGTTTTTAATGATATTTCCCCCACAATAGCCTCCATTGTAAGCAATCTTCAGATCAATACTGAGAATTTGAAAAATGGCCCACTATCCATTGTGATACTGCAGTTAAAAGTAAATTATAGTATATCATTTGTAGAGGGGACTTTTCCTCTCAGGTACATAACACTGACACATTAATAAAGTTTTTATTTTATTGATTATTTTATTAATTTTTTATAACAACATGATATTTGAGTCCACCCCCGCCCCCCCCTCCCCCCCCCCAGATCACAAACATAGGGAAAAAATAATTGTTAATCTCAGTACAGTGGAACACAGTGGAACAACAGGGGTTTGTTATATTGGGGTTCATTTTACTGTAACTTTAATTGGCAGGGCTGAAGAATATCATTCATTATCATTATTAATTTTAGTAGATCGCGTAAAACTTTTCAAACTCAAAATATCATTCATTACAGTGGGGACTTCATTATAAAGGGGTTTGTTATATCAGGGTTCCATTGTTATGATACAAGGATGTCCAAGTGATAATTATTACATTTACAACTACTCAATCATTCTTCCCATGAACGATTAGACAACAGTCTCGTTCCCAGTCTCGTTCCCGTTACGCTTGTCCAGCGGTGGAGCGGCCAACAAGGACCTCTGGGATAGAGTGATCTGCCTGACCTGCGCAGTAAGACCAGAAGTCCAAGAATCTTGGCGTCTGTTAGTTTTAAAATGGAGTCGAACACATGTGCAGTAGAATCGGAAGTCCAAGAATCCTGTCATGGCAGATCGCTTTCCCCAGAAGTCCTTGTTGGCTGCTCCACCGCTGGACAAGGGTAACGAGGACTCTGGGAACAAGATTGATTAGACAATGGAATGAGCTACCAAAACAAAATTTAATAGCCTGTAACGTGCACTAGAATTTTAATTATTTATGGTAAACATACTCTTCAGTTGAATGTAGACTAATGCAGTAAGATGAACTAATTACTTTAGCCTGAACAAAAATGCTGCAAATTGACCGCTTTCCACATCAGTCCCACCATGAGATTCAGAATGATTACACTTTGAAAATGAAAACTTCACATCATGACAGTGAACATCAGCAGCGCCCACTAGCCCCAAAACATGAAGCAGGACCATCTATTATGGCTCCAATGCAATATTTGATGCCTTTTTTTAACAAAATTGGAGAATCAAACAACACATCAAAGCCATAATAATGGGTCGAGCGAAACTGAAAATGACGAGAAGAAAATGTTCCTGACTTACATTTATTACATGTACACGTTTCAAAATGGAGCCTCAATTATTTTTAATATTACAACATAGTCACTATTTTAACAACCATACATTCGTATTCCACAAAGTTTTGTATCTTTGTCTACTAACAAATCAATGCACTCTTTTTTATCACAGTTGGAATCCCACCCTTCAAAAATGTCTATATCAACATCTCTAAATCTACAACATAATAAATTGTTCCAACCCTTTCCGTCTCAGGAAAACCGACAGACGAAACTCGCTACAGAATTAAAAAACTTCATAATGTAATCACTTCTTCTGAAGTGAGAATCTTGCAACCAAGGACAACACTAGCAAACTCTTTCTCCTCCATAACTGGAAAATCGTACTTCTTTCACAATCTCTCTCCAAGAATCTCTCTTTTTACATTGCCATCATCAGACAATCCTTGTCTTCCACATGCCTTTGTAGCCCAGACATCAACAGCTTTGAACAGTTCTATCTCTCTGATTGTCAATGAGTCTCTCTTGACAATTTCTTCAAGTAAAGATCTCTCAATTGTCGGGAATTCCTCTGATTTCACAGCTTCTTCAGTTTCTCTGTCAATCAATTTCCAGCATTGATCCACAAGAATCTTCTCCTCATATTGCTGAGCATGTGACAGAACACAAAACACATTTCCTGTGTTCAGGTTTTGTTGTAGAAAACTTGACACAATCTTCAGCAAGTGAATTTACCAGGTATTTTCTTTGCCACATAAAGCACTTGCATCACATTACTTTCGTTTAATTCCGATTTCCCGCTGTACATGTATCGTAGCATTTCCAACACTCCCTCGTACTCACAGTCTGGCAGGTCAACAGAGTCTGTTCTCTCAGCCATTTCTCCACAAAACATGGCGAAAACACAGGACTACAAATCGACAACACAAACTTGTGGGCAGGAATCGCCATCTTGCTTTTCTTGGGCTCACCTTCGTCACTCGAGGATCGACCAACAAGTTTCACATCGCTTAATAGATCGTTGTTAAACATGAAAATACCTCTTTTCTTGATGTTTGCCTTCGCCTCCTGCCACGTTTCATCAAAGACAGACATGTTTTCCCAAACAGCGGCTGGTAAATTAGCACTTGCGCGCTGCGATTTACGCGGGAATATTTAGTCACGCAATCCAAAATAATAGGTCCGCTTTCCGCTTTGCGTACATGTTTATAGCCTGCGTTGGCGTAGCGCAGCTGGCGGTCTAGGCTCGATTACCAGCCGCTGTTCGGGAAAATGAGCCCGCGCTCCTCCCCCCCGAACTCACGGCCTGGACTCGTGAGGTTGGCCATTTGTTAAGGTTAACCAATCAGAGCAGCGCCTGCAGAATTTCGTCCGGCATAAATTATCTTTCACGGATGCAAAGAGTTGTTTGGGCCGGCGTTCGATCGTCTTCAAGAGACATTTAACCTTGAAACTCTCGAAGATATATGCAATAGGAATCGTTAATGTCAATTAATGGCACGATGTCTTTGTAATTCAACCGACAGGATGGATTTTTCATCCGCACCAAGGAAATACATCACGGAAAGTTTCGCGGTATAAAGCCGGGGAGCGAAGCCACTACAACCGCCACAAGGTGTGACGGATAGGTTTTGCCGCACCGAGCGCTGTAAAAGAAACTAGAAAACCTTGAGAAGCTTTGAGAAAGCTTACAGCGCAACTTGAAATACTTACACTGGGGATTACTCACTGAGCACACACACTTGGCTGCGGAAAAGGAACTTGTCACGAGTTCCAAAGTACGGGATCTACTTACAACTGGAATCAGGAACACACAGAGCTTGAACTTCACGCTTTAATCCTCAACATCAAAAAAACCTTCGATGCAAATCTAGGCGGATGTAAAATCGACTTACAATAATAATGGTCACTCTATTTATACCAACGCTAAACTTGAATGCAACATTTCACAATTACAATTGAACGAAGGCTGAATAAAGACAGCTTGAAACCTGAAGTAACCTGATTACATTCAGCTGACGATCAGTAGAGACTTAATAAAAGAAAGTAAAACTGTATATAAGCTCAGCCTAGAAAGCTGTGTAAAGGAAGCTTACTTCAAAGCAGATGATAAAACATATTTTATCCTACAACAAAATTACGAAGCCTTGTTTCGTTTGAACACAAATTCTTCAATACAAATATTATTGATTCAGGCGTCACCTAAAGTTTGCTCAAAAAGTATATCAACAGAAATATTATTTACACAGGTTTCGTGGTAAAAGATAACTTCTAAAGTGCAAAAGTCCAATTTTATATTTTTGTAATCCCACGTGAATATTAACAATTATTTCCCCATGACATTCCCCCAACCTTAATAACGAGCTCTCCTGAGCGAGAAAAAAAGTAAAAGTGTAACTCAAAATGACTATTGTGCGGGAAAAAAAATCTCTTAATTCGAGGCCTAACTGTTAGTTTTGCTTTTTTGTATTCATACTCTAAAGGTTGTGAATATCATCCATACACTCAGTTCATAATAATCGCATTCCATAAACTCTGTCATGGCCTCTTTATAGGTTCTCTGTGAAACTGCTAAATATACTTTTTACTCCAAGTGCTCATGCAGTTACTTATAAACTCATATAATTTCATTACTCTAAATTAAACGCGTAAGTTCCTTAAAGTTCCTTATCTGTGTGACTAATAACGGGCTGCTTCATTTCCTGTGCGGCTTGTTTCTCTATTATCCTCGCGGAAATCCTGGTCATCGGTGAATGGGCTCTCTTGATATTTCAAATCTTGGCTGGCGTGTTTCTCTCGTGAGATACTGTTTCTCTTTGCTTGCATATACGAGCTTCACTGAAATTGTATGGGCATCAACTGCTTCTATGTAAGGCACAGTAGACTTTAATACTCTCGCTCTCTGTGGCTTGAATTCGATTGGGTCAAAACTCTTATAACGTTCCTTAGGATTCACTTGGCTAACTGGGATACAAACTTGCAACATCATCATTTGCAATCTTACCATCTGTTGATTCGTGGGCGAAGAACCTCTGCGTCCTCTGAATATCGGGCTGGTCGTTGTCTTGCTTGTAAGCGTGTGATACTGTGAGCAAGTACAGTATAATGAGCATCAATACAAATAGCGTCTGAATAAATCCAATTTCTTTGTTCTTGTGACTTCGGTGGGCTATTTTGGAATCGAAGATCTTTGGGCAAGGCTTTGGATCAACTTTAGTGGTCACGTCTTTCTTTTCTTTGGAGTTCCTTTGAGGAAGGAATGTTCCCATAACTGGCACTGTCGTCCTAATGGCACGTTCTCTAAGGCGTCCTGCTCTTTTTAAAGTAATACTGCTGTTGTCAAGGTCAATCACGGCTCTGTTTTCTTGAAGGAAATTGCGACCAAGGATTGCATCATAGGCAAGGTTTTCCATAACATGAAACTCACAGGAATACTCACTTCCATTCAAGAGTAATGGCACGGTAATATTTCCTAGTATTGGCACTTTTTCCCCACTAACTGTCTGGATAGATGATAAAGTACTATCCGTCATCTTAGGCGGGAATTGACCATACGTCTTCGTGAAAAACTGCTTGTCCATGGCTGATACGCATGCTCCAGTATCCACGAGTAATTGCACTGCTTGGCCTGCTATTTTACCTGCGGTAGTTAGGTCACTGGACTTTAGGCTGGCATCACTTCCGCATGACGGGTCAACGTTTTCTTGCTTGTGCTGATCATTGGTCATTGACAATCTTCCTTTCTGTTGTGAATCTGGGGTACTTGCTGCGTTTTTCTTGACTATCTGGTTTGTTTTTGCTCAGGTAGGGCCGCTTTCACATGATCGGATGAGTTTTCGTTATCCCCAAATGTTAGGTTGCAAGTGTGCACTGGTTGGCGAGATGTTTGTTCAACTGGCCTTGAGCTCTTCGCTTTATTGTCATGATAATCTTGAACGGGACATGTATTCTGAGCGTCCAATGTGTACAAATGCGCTGCTCTTTGTTGACGTTGTGGGCGCTGATCATCTCTCAGATTGTAATTTGTGTGGTACTCTTGTCTTCCTTCGTGGTCCTGGTACTGGTCTTCTGGCTGGTAATAACTGTAACAGTTATACTGGATATGACCAACGCGTCCACATCTATAACACACTGGCTTGGTCCTTCGGTTGTACCCCTGTTATCAGCTTGTTCTGTGCGAAAGGTTTGGTTACGTCGGGCAAGACCATTTATTCGGTGATCTACTCGTCGGTACAGGCTGTCTAATTTCCGTCTAATTTGTCGTTAAAAGTGTTCTCCATACGGCGAATTTCCTTCAACAGCTCAGGTGCTTCTTTCTTGTTGCAATTGGCCCTTGAAAACGCAGCTATGCTAGCTGTGTTTATACCCCGAAACTGCGGACTATCCTCATCGATTGTGCCGTTTTCTAAGAGTTCGAGATCACGAAGTCTGGAATCCATTTCGCGGCCTAAAGTTTGTATCATCTCCTTCAACTGGTATATTTCACTTCTCATTCCACTCGCGTTGCCAGTATTTTCACTGAAGGAATCATTAAAAGCGGCGACTGCTGCCTGCCTGTTTACTTGAACCCTGTTTGTTGGTGAAGAAACGCTAACTTCTGGCGCTTCCAGATTATTCAGTTTACCACTCATTGCAGCCAGGATGGCGTTGTTCTGTTCCAGGATGTTCAGCAGCTTAGGATCTTCTGTGTTCGAGGGCTTTGTGGACGCTTGGCTGGTTCCAGGGCCAACTAAGGACTTTACGGTTTGGGACAAATTGGATAGTTGAGCGGCCATGTGACTTACATGATCACTGCTCATTGTGTTTTTCCACTGAACAAGCTAGCCTTGCCATTTCTTCAGACTCGCGGAATGTTTTTGGTTGCTTTAATAACACCGTCTTCCTGATCTCTGGTCTTAATCCCTGAACAAAATAACGCATCTTGTCTGCATCAGCAATGTTCAACCGACGAAACTTGTTGGTTAAGTCAGTTAAATAAGTGTCCAAAGGTTCTATGGCTCCTTGCTGGCGTGTGGAAACTGCCTGCCAAACAATCCAGCTTTGATTATCGTTCGCAAATCTTTCCCTCAAGGAGTCACGTAGTTCGGCATAGGTCGCCTTCTGATCAGCGAGCAAGGAATAATAAAAATCCTCAGCAGGTCCGGCAAGGCTCATGACTAATTCTGCTAAGGCTGTTGGGCTGGCTAGAGATATGCGGCGAAGTGTCAAATAATTCTCCATTTTGTCCAACCAACGGTTCACATCTTCGGAGTCATAACCATGGAACGACGGCGGTCTTCTTGTGCTGGATGTCTCCGGTATTGGCGCTTGTTCCAAAGCACTAGTAGTTTTCTGCTGAGCGTGGCGCTGTAACTTTAACTGGTCTTGCAAGGTAGCCACCTGTTCTTGTAACTCTTTTAGCATTTGTGCTTCCATACTTGTTGATCCACTATCCGAGTGAGTTGATCTGTCTTCGTTGTCTTTCCTCTCGTTTTCTGCTCTGAATTCTTCGTCGCTTACTCTGCTGTTTTCGTCTTCACTATCTTCTGAATCTTCCTTTTCGCTTCCTGTCTCGTTTCCTTCGGATTCTTCTCCCTTGGATTCCTCGCTGGAACTGAAGTTGATGAGAGATTCTCTTTTGTTTTGTTTTGACTTTTTATAATTTATTCTTCTTGGACTATTTCTCACCAAGGTGTAAAGATCCGCTGGTGAATTGATTACTGGAAATTGGGCGGCGCTGGGCTTTACTGTGTGACTTGGTTCTCCAATCTCGGAACCACTGATATCTTCAACTTCCAAGGCGATGCGTGGATCACTCTGTGAATGACTGGAATGGATCGGCTGAAAGTCGGCAAGAAAGCTGTCGTCGCTGTCTTCACGCGATCCGTCGGAAAGCTGTTGAACTGACGAATTCGGTTGAACAATAGACGGCTCGCGGCTCTGATCAATACTGATATCTCTTGCGTCTCGATCAGTGATATTTGCTTGATCTGGTGTGGAATACGCTGTGGAACTTCGTGGAAAGTTACCAGATTGCAATCCACTGGGATGGCCTTCGTTTGTTGGGCGAATAAGATCGCCGTAACTCAAAACAAATGGTAATTCCTTTGACAATTCGCGATTCTCTTCTTCAGATAAATCGCACTGAATGCTCGAGTCAACTTTAGGAGTACTGGCTTTAACGATTATGTAGGGTTTTGATCTGTTTCTCAGATAATATCTTGGAACTTTAAGAACTTTCTTAACGGACTTCATAAATTAACAAATGTACTTTATATGTACTCACGTGTACTTGGACGGCTCTTGTTTACTCGGCGTTCCAAGGGATTTACATCTCGCGTGTATAACTGAATTTGTCGGTGTTTCCTTGTCCCTGTTTGTCCCAAATTTTCCAGTTGAAGCTACCCGGATTCTCCACCACTGTGACGATAGGTTTTTGCCGCAACCGAGCGCTGTAAAAGAAACTAGAAAACCTTGAGAAGCTTTGAGAAGCTTACAGCGCAACTTGAAATACTTACACTGGGGATTACTCACTGAGCACACACACTTGGCTGCGGGAAAGGAACTTGTCACGAGTTCCAAAGTACGGGATCTACTTACAAACTGGAATCAGGAACACACAGAGCTTGAACTTCACGCTTTAATCCTCAACATCAAAAAACCTTCGATGCAAATCTAGGCGGATGTAAAATCGACTTACAATAATAATGGTCACTCTATTTATACCAACGCTAAACTTGAATGCAACATTTCACAATTACAATTGAACGAAGGCTGAATAAAGACAGCTTGAAACCTGAAGTAACCTGATTACATTCAGCTGACGATCAGTAGAGACTTAATAAAAGAAAGTAAAACTGTATATAAGCTCAGCCTAGAAAGCTGTGTAAAGGAAGCTTACTTCAAAGCAGATGATAAAACATATTTTATCCTACAACAAAATTACGAAGCTTGTTTCGTTTGAACACAAATTCTTCAATACAAATATTATTGATTCAGGCGTCACCTAAAGTTTGCTCAAAAAGTATATCAACAGAAATATTATTTACACAGGTTTCGTGGTAAAAGATAACTTCTAAAGTGCAAAAGTCCAATTTTATATTTTTGTAATCCACGTGAATATTAACAATTATTTCCCCATGACAAAGGCAACTAATGAGATCCATTTGGACATTCGTCATGTACTATACAATACACAAAACAGTCGGTAAACTTGTGTGATGAATTTTACATGGAATTTTGATGTAAAATCGTGTGGTGCCAGAACGGGTCAAAACATTGCTTCTTGTCGATTCTTGTCACGGACTGGTCATGTTACATCTTGTTATATTTTTCATCCCGGGTTTTCAGTCATATAGCTTTCACAATAAAGGCAAAAAATCAATATCCTTCGCGGAATATTTCAGATCAGATCCTTTTCTTTCGAAAATATAAGAGATAATGGAAAATAAACGAATGTCACGAGCCTGAGTAGTGTTACATAAATTAATTTTTTTGATTACGTCACAGACACGGCTGTTCGCTCATGCGTCCAGCCGTCTCTTCTCGGGGGAAACGAAGACCGGACTCGAGTGAGCGGCGGAAATCGAGCCTACTGGCGGTCTTGTTGGCGCGCGATGCAAAATTCGTAAGCGGCGAGTGGCAAATTTCGCAAACTGTGGTTTTATGTGAATCCAATGTCGAATGTTGTCAAGCTTGCGCAGTAAGGACTAAGGAGTGAAGACTCGAGGTACAAGAATGCAGCTGAGAATGCCTACATCCACATCCACTGGTAATTTATTCTGATATTCAAATGTCGACATACTCGGTGTAATCCATTGTGAATTTTTTGTGAGTTTTGGTCATTTGCCGTTTTGCTTGGACTAATTATAGTATGTGATTACTGAAGTATCGAGAAGTACATGTGAGTGTTTTTTTTTAACCACTTCCGGTTTACGCTGCCTTGATTTTGCAAGAGATTGAGCGTAACGGATAAAGTTGATAACCTGGCACATGCGCCGAACCGTGAAACACTCCCTTTAATGTATTAATATTTTATAAAAGGATTACATGCACTAGAATTTTAAATTATTGTTTATTTCAATTTATGGTCAATTATAATACTCTTCAGTTGAGTGAACACCAAATGCATTAAGATAAACTAATTATTTTAGCCTAAACAAAAATGCTGCAAATTGACCTCTTCTCACATACTGGCATGTCCCACCACATACACAATCCTCAATACCACACTCTGAGAAGGAAAACTTCACATCATGACAGTGAACATTTTCAATGCCATCAATCCCATAACATGAATCAGGGCCATCTATTATGGCTCCAACAGAATATTTGATGCCTTTTCTTAACAAAATTGGAGAATCAGGCAACACATCAAAGCCGTAAAAATGGGTTGATTGAAACTGAAAACGTACAGAAGAAAATGTTCCTGACTTACAAGCAAGTACTAAATCGATCTCTTACTCTAACTTTTAAAATTACAACATAGTCACTATTTTGACTACCAAACATTTGTATTCCATAAAGTTTTGTATCTTTGTCTACTACTAAATCAATGCACTCTTTTTTATCACTGTTGTAATCCCACCCTTCATCTCCTTTTACAATATTATCTCTATTAACATCTCTAAATCTACAACATAATAAAATTGTTCCAGCCCTTTCCTTATCAGGAAAACCGACAGGTGAGCTCACTACAGAATTGAAAAACTTCATAATGTCAATCCCTTCTTCTGATGTGAGAATCTTGCAACCAAGGACAACACTAGCAAAATCTTTTTCACTCAATGAAAATGTGTATACCACTTTAATGGTAAGGCGTGGGAAGCTTAATTGTAGCCTTGCTTTTCGTTTCACCTAAAAGAGGAAAACAGCTAATTTTAAGATTTTAATGAAAATGCATACACGACCAAATGGTAAGGCGTGGAAAGCTTAATTGTGGCCTCGCTTTGTGTTTCGTCTCCTTTGATATACTCTACCACGACCAATACGATTGAGGTTTGCTTTCAATTTTTTAGTTTTTTTCCCTTCAATTCCGCAAAATATGACGAATTGAAAAAACTCATCAGGAAAATAAAATAGCTTCAAAGTGATATTCAGCGCAACAAAACCTTTCTTATGGTCGTTCCGTCTATTCTGTGTTTATCTTAACGTTCGCTAATTGCATTTTAAGTCTTGTTTTAGTCGCATTTTAAATGTTACAGTACAAGGTATAAAACCCCCGGGGGGGGGGGGGGGACTCCCATATAAAAGTGACGGGGTTGATCGCAGTACCTTTTAGGGGTTAAAATTCGTGGTACCTTTTTAGGGTATTAAGCTGGAAAAAATATATAACATGGACTAGCTTTGTGTTAGAATTGGTACCTCTTAGGGGTGAAAATTAATTCGAGCCACACCCACAAAACGAGGTTTTGGTACCTTTTAGGGGTTCTTTTCAAAATTTCCGGCCATCACCCCCGTCACTTTTATGTGGGAGTCCCCCCCCCCCCCCCCCCCCCCCCCCGGGGGTATAAAACATATCGAGTTTTTTTTTTCAATGCTATAATCTTATCATTTTAAGTTGCCGGTCATTCTCTTATGCAACATATGCAACATAACAACCGAAAAAAATATATATCACAAGGAAAAAGCAAAAAAAACTTCTAAATCAAGAGAAATCCCCTACGAAAAGTTCTACTGCCAAAATTATCCGTGAATATATGCGGAAAAATGTATCAGTAAGGTTTAAAAGTGCTTCCGGAATTTGAATAAAATGTTTTCCTTTTTGTTCAATGATCTCAATGTATACTGTTTGAAAGGAAGCTGGAATCAGTATACCACACCAAGCAAATTGAAAAGTTTCCATTTGATTAAGCGAAAAACGGTTGATTTTCAAACATTCTTTGCATATCCAATCAGTTACATATAAATATAAATAAATATTAATATCAATATCAACTTTCGATTTTAAAGACGAACTAGCTAATTAAATATTTTATTGAAAATGCATACACGACTAAGCTGTGAAATCAGAGGAATTCCCGACAATTGAGAGAACTTTACTTGAAGAAATTGTCAAGAGAGACTCATTAACAATCAGAGAGATAGAACTGTTCAAAGCTGTTGATGTCTGGGTTACACCAGTTAGGCTACTATAGCACCCCGGGTCTCTGGGTCGCTGGATTCAAAGACCCTCTGCAGATGGCAATGTAAAAGAGAGATTCTTGGAGAGAAGATTGTGAAAAAATACGTTTTCCAGTTATGGAGGTGAAAGAGTTTGCTAGTGTTGTCCTTGGTTGCAAGATTCTCACATCAGAAGAAGGGATTGACATTATGAAGTTTTTTAATTCAGTTGTGAGCTCTCCCGTCGGTTTTCCTGAAAAGGAAAGGGTTGGAACACATTTCTTATGTCATAGATTTAGTGTGGTGGATGAAAGTACCGGTCATATGATGGAAATCGCTGGAGCTACAACAGTGGTTCTCCTCAAAAATATGTTTTGGAGATGTGCCACTTGTTACTGTAAATCCTAACCCATATGTCCAGGATTGACCGCAAATGAGATGCACGCTCCTCGTGATAGGCATCACAAAGTTTCCTCATTGTTAATTATTTTTGTCAAATATGAAGTAATATGAAAATGACAAATAACCCAGTCATATATGAAGTATTTAAGTATCCCCTGTTCGGGATTGGCTGCTGATCTCACCTATGCCTATTTTAATTTGCTGTGTTTTAATAGCTCGTTCCAGAAAGCTTTTTGTCAGTCCGACTACACAAAATACTTGCTTACACTGGTGAGTGCCTTTTCTGAGAAATTATTAAAATGCACAGTTTACAGACTGTACAAACTGGCAGACGAGTTTTGTATTCTTGGATAATTTTGAACAGGGCCTACTAGCTGTAGCTAGCAATGTTGGCTAATGCAGGGGAATCTCTCCAAATGCAAATAAAATGAAGCTGTTTTTAATGATATTTCCCCCACAATAGCCTCCATTGCAAGCTAGCTCTAGTTCAAATAGTACCCATACCGAGAATGCAAAAATGGCCTATTATCCACTGTGATAAGGCAGTAAAAAGTAAATTATAGAATAACATCAGCAAATTAAAGTGTGTGCTCTGATTCATTAATTAAGCATTTCCCTATGGAATAAAAAAACTGTACACATACCATCATGCTAAAAACTGGGAAGCTATAAAAAATTACAAGGTTTGCACATTATGAATGAATGAACTTTATTTTTGTGTCAATAAACAGTAGGACGAAATCTACTAATTGGGGCCACTATTGTACTATTAAACACCGCATAAAAACTGAAGTCTTTCGGTGGGTGGGTGGGAAGATCACTAATGGCAGACGCAACAAAAAACAACTGCCCACCTTATAGGTCACATCACCTATACCCAGGCCCCAGTGGTGTGAGAAAAATATTTTCCACTAATAATTTTTGTTTCAGTCGGCCGGTGGAAAATTACCCTTTTATATTGGGTACATCTTCATTTCAACAAGGAATGTTGTTTTGTTGTATCACCAAACTAACAGAATTAATGTTAAAAGAAATATATTGCAATGAGTAACAAGAATTAAAATCTTGAGCTTGACACTGGAAGGATCATATGTCACATGCCCTGTTACTTTTATACTTTGACTTTGAATTGAGTTCCCCCCCCCCAACACCCCTTGGAATTGAAACAGGCTCAACAATACATGCATGCAAACACATGCAAAATTAGGGAGCTTAAGCAACCACGACGACGACCGGGAAGACGACGATCGGAATAAGGTCATCACTCAATCGATCTTGAAGAGCTTTTAACTCACTAAAAGGTATTTTACCATCATTTGACACAGTTTTAACCGGTTGGAGTTTTGATTATATTGTGCAATTGATTTTAAACTTCTCTGTTTAATTTGATGAACAGATTAATTTGAAAACCAAACCAAGTATTTTCTTCGCTCCACACAGATGAGATGACAACAAGTCAGGCGGTGAAAGCTGAGAAAGCGATATTTAAGCATATATAGTGAAAGAGTACTCGTCTATTTATTAATTACTTGCCTCAAACAGGTGATACAGAATCAAAAAGTTGAAAATTTGACTTGACGACTAAGAAGAATATTAGATCTTGGACGTCTCTAAATGATGCCGTTTCTGGATATGAAACAAAACAGGCACAATATTTCAGATGTCATCTTCCAGCAAAATAATTTTCACGCGTAAACAACAATCTCATTGCAGTCCCTCCGCGGTTACTTGACGTTGTCGTCGTTCTTTTCGTAGTGGTTGCTTTAAGCTCCCTTAAACTAATAATTTTATTATTTTAGCCTAAACAAAAATGCTGCAAATTGACCCCACTTATCTAAAAACTGACCCCTCGTATAATTAGTATCAGTATCACACTTGTAGAAGGAAAATTTTACATCATGACAGTAAACATCTGCAAAGCCACAAGTCCCAAGACATGGATCAGGGCCATCTATTATGGCTCCAACACAATATTTGATGCCTTTTCTTAACAAAATTGGAGAATCAAACATCACATCAAAGCCGTAATAATAGGTTGAGCGAAACTGAAAACGCACAGAAGAAAATGTTCCTGACTTACAAGCAACTTCTGAATCGATATCGCAGCTATCTCTTATGGTTAAAATTACATCATAGTCACTATTTTCACAACCAAACATTCGTATTCCATAAAGTTTTGTATCTTTGTCTACCACCAAATCAATGCACACTTTTTCAACACTTTTGTAATCCCACCCTCCATCACATACAATAATACCTGTATCAACAAATCTAAATCTATGACATAATAAAATTGTTCCAACCCTTTCCTTCTCAGGAAAACCGATGGGAGAGCTCACTACAGAATTGAAAAACTTCATAATGTCAATCCCTTCTTCTGATGTGAGAATCTTGCAACCAAGGACAACACTAGCAAACTCTTTCACCTCCATAACTGGAAAACGTATTTCTTTCACAATCTTCTCTCCAAGAATCTCTCTTTTTACATTGCCATCTGCAGACAGACCTTGCCTTTGACATTCCTTTGTAGCCCAGAGATCAACAGCTTTGAACAGCTCTATCTCTCGGATTGTCAGCGAATCTCTCTTGACAATTTCTTCAAGTAAAGATCTCTCGATTGTCGGGAATTCCTCTGATTTCACAGCTTCTTCAGTTTCTCTGTCAATCAATTCCCAGCATTGATCTACAAGAATCTTCTCATCATATTGCTGAGCGTGTGACAGAACACAAAACGCGTTTCCTGTGTTCAGGTTTTCTTGCAGAAACTTAACACAATCTTCAGCGAGTGAATTTACCATGTATTTCTTTGCCACATAAAGCACTTGCATCACATTACTTTCGTTTAATTCCGATTTCCCGCTGTACATGTATCGTAGCATTTCCAACACTCCCTCGTACTCACAGTCTGGCAGGTCAACAGAGTCCGATCTTTCGGCCATTTCTCCACAAAACATGGCGAAAAACACAGGACTACAAGGCGCCAAAACAAACTTGTGGGCAGGAATCGCCATCTTGCTTTTCTTGGGCTCACCTTCGTAACTCGAGGATCGAACAACAAGGCTCACATCGCTTAGTAGATCGTTGTTAAACATGAAAATACCTCTTTTCTTGATGTTTGCCTTGGCCTCCTGCCACTTCTCATCAAAGACAGCCATGATATCTTTTAAAATACCGCGTTCTCACTCGAGCTCACGAGGGAAAGCTACTGATATCCCAATAAGCACTTGCGCGCTCTAATTTCGCGTGAAAATTTAGTCACGCAATTCAAAATCATAGGTCCGCTTTGTGTACATGTGCCGACTTCAATCGTTTATTTCGCAAACTGTGGTGTTAATATGCGAATCCAATGTCGAATAATTTCTTTTTCCAAGCCCTGAGTGCTTCTTTCTCTCTGTTATGCTGTCCTTTCTACGTCTGCCGTATATACAGGCTAAATATTAGTCCATAAAACAACCACAGGTTATTTCATGTTAAAAGTGGCAGCCATGTTTTGACAGTTAGTTTCTACCCACATTTTAATTACAGCTGAAATACGATTCAAGAATTAAAATGTGTTCGCATGAATAATTAGCTATTATAAGCAATTTGATGTATAAAAATATGAAACTGTCTGCATGTGTTCTCTCATCAAAGTAGTCAGTGTTGTGTACCTCAGAACGTCAAAGTTTAGCCTGAGATCAGGCTCCTGAAGAAAATTTGCGAGTCGCTGCAGAACGAAAGCGACTCCAACGCAAAAGATCGCCGGCTAACCGGCTCCGCGTCCATTTTTTTTGCAGTTTTTATCCTTCCATTTCGAACTTCAGCTTTCAGGCCTAAACGGTACAACTCTTCGACCTGCATGGTCTTTCATTATCGAAACTGCAACGGCTACACAATTAGACAGCACTGAATTAGAGCAGTAGATCGTTCTAATCTCCACCCGAGGTTAAACTCTTGCCAAAACCAGTCAAGAGAGTCCCAAATACATCGCGCTCTTTTGCCACAGATTCTAGACATATCTTTTGTTCTCCCTTGAGCCGAGGGATATCTCTGAAAGATCTGATGGCAAATAATAAATTCCGTAACGCTTGCTCAATTCTCCTGTATTCAACTTCAACAAATAACGCGTGACATTGTGTTGTCAACATCTGTCATCATTCACCGCGAATCTGTCAATATTAAGCAAAATGACCAATCAGATCATGATACCAGAATCTGGTATCATGGATCGGCGGCGTCAAAGGAATGTCTTCAGGCTCCGTCGCTTTCGTTCTCGCCCCAGGCAGCGACTCGGCTCGCTTCGCTCGCAAATTTTTCTTCAGGAGCCTGATCTCAGGCTACGTCAAAGTTGGATACCTGTAGTCCGGCAAAAACAAATTAATGTCACGTTCCTCGTCAGCGTCAGGCTAGCTGTTATAGAATACAAAAGACGAAAAGGTCAAAAGTGTTGTTGAGCCATTATGCTCGTCCGAATGTGACAAAATATCAAGATGACTAATTTTTTCATGTCAAGGTATATTTTTATACATCAATTATTTTATATTCATGTCAAGTTTCTATATATTTATGTCGAAAACAATTTATTCCTTGTCATGCATTAACTTTTGCTATATCAAGCACTTTTTTTCATGGTTGTTGTAAAAATTTGTCATGTCAAGTTACGTGCACATTTTTATACATCAAGAGAGACTGGTGACGAGCTTTCTATCGACCGAGAAGGAGTCTGGAAACTAGCCGTAGGTAAAACAACATGGCGGCGGGCAGCGGCCATGAATTTCTTCATTTCCAGTTTTTCGCAAATATATCTTGTCTGTGTTCAGTCAATGCACCGTATGCCTGAAGGTACGTGATGGCTACCCAGCTGAGTTCTTATCTAGAAGGTAGACTGAACAGTATGAAGAAACGTTACGTGTACGTTACGCATCACCGAAACACGTCCTGATCAAGGAGCTCTTAGATACGACATAGAGCAACTTATGCAGGAGTCAATGTTAACCCCCACCCCCCCCCCCCCCCCCACCCCGGGACAGGGTGGGATTACAGGGGAAATATGGGGGTTTTAAACAAAAACCGTGCCCGAGGGTGTAGGGGATTAGCAATTTTTAGTATTTATTTGTCCCCTGGGTACGGGGAATAGGTGGGGATTTGGTACAGCGCCTGCTGATGTGATGTCAGCGGTTGTTCATATCGAGACAGAGCCCATGTTCGTATGAGACAGCTCAGGTGAGTGGTTTTTGTTGCAATGATAATTTAGGCCATCCACCATCTAAAAGCGAAAACAATACACAGAATGAACATTCATGTGCAAGCTAGGATGTTTTCTTTGCATATTTCCTTTACGCCCGATCATATTTTTGCGATGAAGTTTGATTTAAACATGGCTCGAGTTCTGCGAGTTTGATTCATTATATGAAACTCGAAGGCTAAAGGTAAAAGTCGAAATTTGTTTACCTTTCTCCACAGATCATGGACTGGAAAGCGTTCTTTAAGGGTCAGGCCCGTAGGGGAGGGGGGGGGGGGGCGGGGGGGATGTGGGGGTTTCAAAAGAAAGTGAAATAGTGGACAGGTGTAGTTTTGAAATGTCTGAATCAAACAATCGCAGCTTTGAACGTGTTTCCATATCGTCTTCATCAACAAAGACAACATCAAGCGAGTCATTTTCTTCATCCAAATATTCACTCCTTTGGCTTAAAAATGTCTTTAATCGAAGGTCCGCATTATGTATTTTTTAGTATTCTTTCATCGGTATTTTCTTTAACTGAACAGTTCCACAAATATTCATGTTTTTACGTTCGCTTTTGGGCTGCTGGTTTCATATCATACTGCCTTCAAAACGCACGAAATGCAGTCTCAGACAACCTAATCTTTCAAAATTTCCCGGGGGGGAATGCCCCCGGACCCCCCTAGGAGCTCGCGCCTTCGGCGATCGTACGACCACAACTTTCCCACTCTAACGCACCCCACCCATTCAAAATCCTGTCTACGGGCCTGAGGGTGGGGGAATTTTAAGACTTTTGTAAGTGGACAGCATCCCCAGGGCTGGGGGAATTTGACAACATTTGATTGAGGGTTTTTTCAAATCCCCACCCTGTCCCGGGGTGGGGGGGGGGGGGGGTTAACATTGACTCCTGCATTATGAACGCCCTAAGGCCGAATCTTTTGAATCTTGGAGAGACTGGAAAGCCTATACTGCGATAACTGACGAGGACAGTGACTACGAGGGCAGGACAACCGGGGTTCAAACGCTGTATTTCATCCCCAACACAATCTGGACTTGTGGGGAGGCCGACCTTTGGCGATCTCAGTGAACTGATTCAAGCATTAAGAGAGGGTGTGTGCTTCAGATGGACGGATATTGCCAAGGATACTGGGTGTTTCTACAAGAAACTCTATCTCGTCGCCGCCAAGAATTAGGCATGTCTGTTGGCCACGGTAGTAACTTTAGTCACATTTCCGATGCCGCCTTGGATTACTAGTCAGAGAAATTTCTGACCTCGGTCCCCAGTTAGGGCATTGTTTAATTCATGGCGGCTCTAACACGCTCTTACAATCCAGGGAGATGGAGAATATGAGGAGACATCGGATTATCGCCAGCACTGCAAATCTGTTCGCACTGAGATTCGCAAAGGTCGGCCTCCCCACAAGTCCCAGATTGGTGTTGGGGATGAAATTTTTTACCAGCGTTTTGAAACCTGTTTGATCCTGGTCCATCAACCTCAGTCACTGTCCTCATTAATTATCGCAGTATAGGGCTTTCCAGTCTCTCCAAGCATTCGCCTTAGGGCGTTCATAAGTTGCTCGTATGTCGTAATGCTGAAGAGCTCCTTTGTATCAGGACGTGTTTCGGTGATTGCGTAAACGTAGCACTGTAACGTTTTCTTCATACTGTTCAGTCTACCCTTCTAGAGAAGAACTCAGCTTGGTAGCCATCAACGTACCTTCAAGGCATGCGGTGGCATTGAAATCTGAACACAGACAAGATATATTTTGGCGAAAAACTCGGAATGAAAGAAATTCATGGGCGCGCTGCCCGGCCGCCATGTTGTTTCTACCTACGGCTAGTTTCCAGACTCCTTTCCTCGCCGTCGATAAAAAAAGCTCGTCACCAGTCTTTCTCTCTTGACATGTTCAATAGAAAATGTGCACAGTAAACCTGAACATGACAAATATTTTACAACAACCATGAAAAAAGTGCTTGATATAGCAAAAGCACTCCGAACTTGGAAAAAGAAAGTATTCCACTTTTGGATTGGCATAAAACCCACAGTTTTGGCGAAATAATGAATAATCTACATGATCGGCATTATTACGTGTGCAACGTGTACGCAAAGCGCGACCTATATTATTTTGGATTGGCACAGTTACTAAATTTCCCGGCGTAATATGGCGCGCGCATCGTGCTCATTGGCGAGCTCGAGTAAGAACGGTTGTTTTAAAAGATATCAAATTGGCTGGTCTTTGATGATGGTGAGCCTTGTTTGCGGGGTGGGGGGGGGGGGGGGGGCTACCACGATATGAAAGTGACGGGAAAGCTTTGTCATCTTGTTTAGGGGTGCAAATTACGGATAAATTTTATTATCACTTAGTCGGGTGTTTTTAGGGCATGGATACGTCTTATATCTTTGAGTGCATCAACACGTCAGTTAAGGGTTTGCAACACAGATAAATAAAATTTAAAAAATACACCGTCATACTGTGTTGGTGGTCTCATTACTCGGAGATCGATTGCATATTTAATTAAGTCACTATAACTCTTGTATGTCTGTCTTTTTTAAAAGAATTGGTATCTTTTGGGGTGAAATATAACCTGCGAATCAGGCGTTCTTTTCCTTATTCTTTCTATTCGCGGAGAACGAGAGCGCGGATCTCAGAGAGAGAGAGAGGAAAGAGGAACGCCTTGATACATTGTTATTTGCCGATTCGCTTCCTGCCCACCTTGTCAATGATCTGTCAAGCTGTGCCAATTTCAAAATCTACGTTACAGTTCGTGGGACATTTGTAACACTTGCCGTTTACTATTGAATTCGCGTCTTCTGACCTTCTTTGCTTCAAAAGTGGCATTTCTGAACGGGCAAGATTATGTTGTATTATGAGGAGCTTTTTTGAAGTAGAATAGAGCCTTCGACTGTGTTTTTCGCGCATCAATTCATTCCGAAAACGAGCACTGACTACGTATTGCGTTACACGACACAAAACTTGCCATAATAACGTCCCTAGACATGTCTAGTCCAGTCGTTATGGTCGAATGATGTCCATTGATTCCCAGTTTAGAAATTTGAATCAAATAACCATTTTTTAAGCGGAAAGCTTCAGCCGTTTTAAATAGTAAGATCTTTATATTGGCTTAGTAATGATCTTCAAATAAGAGTCCTTCCCTTCACAAAAAGGCGTAGCGAGGGTGGGAAAGTAGAAGGCCTTCTTGTACTTGTACTTTAATCAGAGCGTGCACGACGATTGACAAAGCCATATTAGGTTTACTGCATGATTGAGGAAGATAGTTGGTTTTTCGACGCTATCAGGAAAAACGATTCAGATCTGAATCGGTTGTACGTGAGATCCGGCAAGTAATTAGTATTACAGGCTCTTCTCTCTTCGAGGAGGGCGCTGATCGTATGGTTTGGCCATCCTGTTTTCAAAATTATGACATGCATATACGTGGGTATTTTTGTCAGCGTATACTCATTAAAACCCATTATTTATGGGCTTTTATCCCATATATACGGCCATTTACATCGCGTATAACACGCGTACTAAAATACGCGTATATATGCGTACTAAAATATGTAGCGCGGTATATATGCGATAATTAATACCCGTATATACGCCGTTTCCGAAAAAGTACCCCATATATACCGCGTGCTAAAATACGCGTATACGCGAGGTTCAGAATTTTCGTCTGTGTATGACGGCACACGGCGCACGAAAAGTGCCTTCATTTGGAAAGGGCTTCTATGTATGATGAATCGAAGAGTGACTTATTTAAAGGTGATGTAAACATGGCGGCGTTGACATCTTTTGTTGGCCTTTTTTCTCTTCAATATTTGTAATTGCTCTCCTACAACAGAACTTTTGGAAACTGTTGCTCGTCTTTTAACTGACTGTTCCAGATTTTATCCTAACGCTGATCGCAACATGGCAGATAAATTGATCGTCCGCCTTGAGGTTGCAATGGACTCTGTTCGTCGTTTGCTTGATTCGTTGGACAGAGGTGATCAAGCGAATGACGAGAGAATACCACATCTTGAATCCCTGGTGAGACAGCTTCAAATATTATCAAATAGATGGGAAATGTTTGCAATAAGCGCAGTTTCATGCACCTCAGTACTCCCCATAAGAGCTCTGCCAGATGTTTCAGCTGCTCCTACTCGAGGAGCGGGTCGTCCTGGCTACGAAAATTTCAATACCTCAATTGGAGTTTCTAAGAAACAGAATGAGATTTATGGCTCCGTCAATTCCAAGCCCGACCATCCCCCCCCCCCCCCCGGGCATTTGTCGGGCATTTTACAACTTTTCCATTCCTAGGGTGGGGCATTTGCTATAACCGGGCAGCCCGGGGGTGGGGCATTGTCAAAGCCAACGCGATCTTTCGTATTTTAAAAGACGTACACGTTTTGTTGTTTATTTAAAATTTCTTGATTGCCCCCGATAGAAAAATATAAAAACTGAGTTGATATTAAACCTCGTTTGAGTCCCGCACTTTCAAGTGTACCGTAGCCCCACCCCCACCCACATGTGCAAACATTTGCACCGTTGCTTTCCACGTGCGAACCAAAGATGTCAAAGATGGCGGAACGAAGCTTCGTGTTGCAGTTGTAATGAAAAAATGTTCCAAAAATCATGATTACAGGTATAAATAAAGAGCTATGTATTTGTGAAACAATTATAGTGTCCATCATTAATAGTTCTGCTTGGAATTTAGATGTTTAAATTCCTCGATCCTCTCAAAAAAGTTTTTGAACTTGTCCCGTGGGTCGGGCATTTGCACTGCTCCTGAAGCCCCACCGTGGGGATTTTATGCATGTAAGCTGACCCCACCGTGGGGCATTTTCAACCTTCTGACAAAAAAATGACAAATGCCCGACAAATGCCCGGGGGGGGGGGGGGGGATGAGCGGGCTTGGAATTGACGTAGCCATTAATTGGTCCCAAATAACAGAATGTTATTAGTTTCCAGAACTACTCTTTGGCTTAGAGTTAGGAACATGAGTCATTTTACATTCAAAATTCAAAATCATTATACAACCATCTCAGATTCTGATTTAGACGAATTAATTTGACATATAAGACGTCGGTTTCCTAATTCTGGTGTCAGCATGATGCTGTATCTATGTTCAGCGTCAACGTGTAAGGTCTAGTTTGGTTCGAAATGACCCAGCAGGGAGTTATATGAGGTGACTTAATACTAAATCCACAAGGCGTGTTTACAGCGTCAGGGGACCTAATTCTCTCTGGCCACATTGATGGATTGCACTGCTTGGAGGTTTGTAATACATGGAGTTTTCGATGGTTTTCCAGACT
The DNA here is from genome assembly GCA_029204205.1 of Desmophyllum pertusum. Lineage (NCBI taxonomy): Eukaryota > Metazoa > Cnidaria > Anthozoa > Scleractinia > Caryophylliidae > Desmophyllum > Desmophyllum pertusum. The sequence continues at coordinate 1,454,121 of MU826365.1, forward strand.
TATAGTGTATAAATTGTGCCAACAAACAATTATGCCTTGACAGTGCTTGCCCTCTTCGTAGGCCCAGTTCAGACGCCGCACTTCACATGAGCAAATCGAATTCGATGAATTAAGTTCATGTGAGGTATGGTGTCTGAATCAATTCGGAACGGCTGCATGAATTCGGATCGGCTCAGCCGTTCTTCCCGCCTGGCTCAGCCGGGAATAACGGCTGTGGACTGGCTTTGATTCAGACGCCGAACTTCACATGGGCCGAAACAAATGCATGAATTATTATAATGTATTTTCAATATAACAGCAATTGTCCTAAGTTTCCATAAGTATTTTCACCCACAAAGGGGAACCCAGGCCCCTCCCCTAGATCGCCACTGGTTCCCACTGAAAGGCTTGATGTTCTGTTAGCTGTGACTGAACTGCAAATTCAAATTCAATCCATTGCAATATGCATAGTCTATTATTCTCTATAAGGTTTCAAAAGTCCCTAACAAGCAGTTAGATCTTACAGCGCGGACACTCGAACCGTGAACGCTTTGTCTTTATTTTGTCTTTATTTTGTCTTTATTTTGTCTTATTTTTGTCTTATTTGACTTATTTTGTACTTATTTCAGAACTAGCCAATCACAGCCCGGATTCGAAGCAACGGCCAAGACATTTTTTCTACCTTTTTTCCGCGTTTTTATGATATAAACAAGAGCCAGAATGACTTTAAGCTCGGGCAAATTGAGTAGATTGCATAAGCGTTGTGATGCAAAAACAGGATGATGTTCAGTGGAGTGGAACTGGCGATAAATATAATTATAGCCCGCAACCGTGATCCGTTTAATTAAAAAGTGTTTTTTAACTAGCACAAATTGAACCCTTTTTTTAAATAAAAGGAATTGTTAAGCTATTCATGAAACTCAAACGTTTGCATTTGTAAGCGAGATGAAAGTGAACTATGGAGAAAATGAATTTTTCGGCTGAACCAGACTGAACCAGACTGAGCCAGACCCCGTGACGCCTCTCCGAGCTAAATATCAAATCCCACAAAGTTTTATTCAGCGTTTTAGCCAGTCAAAGCTATTTTCGCCTCAGTAATGAATTAACATCGATTATTTTGTTGTTTATCAAAACGTTTGTGTTTTCTGAACTTCGCATGCAATAAAATTATATTCCGG
>MU826365.1:1455777-1468205 GCA_029204205.1 Desmophyllum pertusum
AAAATTTATAAAACACCCCATAAAATAGATTCATGAGATGAGCATAGACCGTATTCGTAAATGGCGGCCAATTAATTATTCTTTTATAAATAATTCCGAGTTCCCCCAACAGGAGTCGAACCATTGACCTTCCGCACACCGGTCGGACACTCTACCACTGAGCTACAGGAGACTCGTGGAAGGTCATAGGTTCGACAATCGATCGATTGTAGCTTGCCTGTGTAGCAATCAGTTTGCCAATAGTCAGCCACGGGGTTTTGCTTACATAAGTTAATATTAATGTTTTAATACCTCAATGCCGACTGACCTGTTTTCTGTTTTCAGGTCAACTGAATACCAATCCTAATTATGATTTGCATTTCTGGCGTAAAGACGGCAACGATTACGTTCAAGCCGTATCGTCATCGGCGTCAGCCATAACAAAACTTACGGCTTCACTATGGATGAAAACCTCAAATATTAGGAAATTAGCACTCTTCACCTTCGGGACCGTCAGTGCACACTTACGTTTAAGAATTAAAACTAATGGGTTACTGAAAGTCTGTGCTAATGACGAATGGTAGGTAAAATTCTCTATCCTAGTTGGAATTACAGTCGAACCTCTATTAAGCGGCCACCTCCTGTTAAGCGGCGAGTTATCAAAGTCCCGAAAACTATTGTCAGTAAAATACTGTAAATAGAACCCCTATTAATAAGCGGCCACCTCTATTAAGCGGCCATGGTCTCTTTGAGGGTTCTTCTATTGTTTTTACCCCTATTACAGCAAGGCGCCCAAAAGTGTGACCACTTTTAATTAATTCACATTCTTTCGTGCGCGTATACTCTCCAATCAATAAATATTATTAAATAAATATTATTATTATTATTAATCAGAAGTCAAGGATAGCTATTCTTCGGCTTCTGATGGGTGTCTGTAAAACGGGTCCGGATGGCTGCGGTTTTGCCAATATGTTGGTTTTATTACAAAAACCTTCCTCAGGGCAAACTGAGGAAAACTTACAGAGTAATCGTTAACATGCGCTGCCTCAAGGTGGCCGTTGTAGAGGGGGTTTAACTGTATTTTTTTCTGTTGCGTCTTCGATATGTAGCGACGTCATTTCAAATCGCTGATTTTTGATTATTTAGTATTTTTTACGAGAGTCCCTCAACAAAAAGTCACTCGATCGTCTAGGTTAGACCACGTGCTCCCAAGATACTGAGTTGGTTCAGAGCTTTGCTCCTCTCTAACTATCAGTCGATAGAAACCTTGAACTCACAATCTAACAAGAATTTTCGAAGAAAATATAACCGGGCTTTTACACTGTTTATCTGCTTTCTTGCTTGAAATCTATCAGTGAAACTAAGAAAGTACATCAGTCACGCTTAAGTCTGATGTTTGCGTATCTTGCAGTCTTTGAAGATGGATTATAGATATATAGATATATAATTCCTCAATATAGAGAAAAAAACACGACAACATAGGTACGAATTCTTGTTGCACCATCAATTGCAGACGTTGACGGTTCCGTGTTGCACCATCACTCGCAGTCGTTGCGAAACCTATTGTTGCACCATCATTCGTAGTCTTTGCGAAGCCTATTCAAGTCACAGTTCGACAAATTGCGTGACTCAAAATATGATCTTGTGACGTAGTGGTTGTTATGACATGCAGCAACAACACGAAAAAAGTAATGTATTACAAATAGGGCAATGATTATCTCCTGGTCATCATAAAATCTAAGGTAAGGTATTTGGGATAGTTTTGATATTTTCGTATACAATGCAATCTGTGGCCAAGTGAACGAAATTAAATCTCAAAAAAGTTACTCAAAATGATAAACTAGTGTGTCAGTTCACAAGAGTGTCTCTATTATTTTATCTTAAAAGGCAAACGATGATCCTGGCGAAAATGTAACGTCAAAAGTAGCTTGATACGATATTTTATTTACGAGCACTCTGTTTACGCGGTACTAAATTATTATTTATTTGGACCTGTCCAACTTTTACACATTGTTTCACCATCCCATCCCTTGCAGACATTGCGCAACCAATTGTTGCACCATCAATGACATATAATAATAATGGTTATTTATAAAAAATTTCCCGTGTATTAAACGAAATGAAAACGCTGAAACGATACGATAAAGAAATGTATTTCACACTTAATAATTAAAAGAGCACAGTATTCGTCATATTTCAAATAGGCCATATTCTTATAGCATCTGGTCAAATAAAGTAATAGCTTCATATAAAATTTGATCTAATGGCGCTCCCAGTGTGTCTGCGCAGTACAATGATTTAATATTTTGACGAGTCAAACTCACCGACGTTGCGATATCTGTACGGTCCTGGCGGAATGTAACGTCAAAAGAAGCTTAATACGACATTTGATTTGCCTGCCGCTCTGATGTGTTTACGCGGTCCTAATAAATTATTATTTATTTGCACCAGTCCAACAAGGGGAATATATATTTATACTCTCCCCTAGCTCTCCTCCTAGCACTTTGGCGGAGTGGGGGTACAGGGTGAATTACAAGGGAAAAAATTGAAGCCAAATTACTAACCGGCTCGGCCCTAGGCTTCCCGGTTAATAGGCCATTCCGAGTTGCCTTTTGCCTCTTTAAAACGAGTCCTGGGGCACACCTTTTCATATGAAAATGAGTTTTTCTGCACGTTCATTGTCTTGCCAAATCAAACTCATTTCCATATGAAAAGTGAAAGGCAACTCGGAAATATTAAGTCAGCATGCTGGTGCTGACGTCATCAAGGATAATGTACACTTTTAATTCAATATTGATTCTGTTTCAAAAGTTTGAATTTTAACTGACGCAATTTTCGCTTACTTGCCTAGCGACGACGTTCCTAAATCTCAAGATCTTGTCGACGGCTTTGGCACCAAATCACGGTCGTATGGCAAGGCAGTGCAAATACAACGACGGTTTATGTAGACGGTGTAACTCAAGGGCCACAGGAACATTCATCTTGGACCATAACCAGTATTCCCCAAGGAGGAAATTTATCCGTTGGGAAGGACTATTCCCAGCCTGAGTCTTTTTTCTCGTTTACCGGGAGAATTACTCTGTTTAACATGTGGGACCACGTGCTGCAGGAATCAGATATTGTCATGTTGGCTCGAAGCTGTAGAAGTGCATCACAAGGGAACATGTTCCAGTGGAGCTCCCTCAAGGATAACGTTTTGGGGCAGCTGCAGGGTCGTGGAGCCGTCATCATGTATGTTTATCTTGTGTTCTTACTATTTAGGTTTATTCAAAATCTAGAACTGAAACATAGCCGGGGTTAGGGGTGGCGCCTAGGGGGCCCCCCATTCGTCGCTACGCAGCCGCTGCGTCAGTCAGAAGCTTCGTCTCGGCATTAACTTTTTTATAAACGTCTATCGAATGGTATTTTGCAATCGAGGTTTAATTTAATTATGTTTTATAGTTCGTATCAATCAAATGAGGAAATAGCTTCCCAGATAACATATATTTTTATAATAGGGAGTTTAAGCAAACCACGATGGCAGCGGCAACGAGAAACGTCACTAAACAATAGTTTTAATGAGCAGTACAACAGCTCTGCACGTGCGTTTTAGTCTTGGTACATTCTTAACCGTCCTCTTCAAAACAACAATGTGAAATGACCAAATTCTGGGTTTTCGGAGAACGTGAACCGCAACGGCGAATTTTTCAAGTTTCTCTTGGATTTGAACGCTGTCTTTACATATACAGCTGAGGATAGTTCTGACACCGATAGACAAACTGAATGGAACTAGAAATTCGCGAGATTCTGAAGTAAAATATTAATCCATTTTTTAATCGACGTTGTCCTCGGCGTTGTCGCCGTGGTGTGCTTAAAACTTCCTATTTTCCTGTGTGGAGGAGGCATCGCCCCCGCACCCCCTTTGGTTATCGCCGCGACTGACTACGGCCCGCCGGACCGTTTCTGAATTTCCTACTGGAACTAAAGTAAATAGGTTGCAAGGAAATAGAGCCTAGAAAACTAAAAAATACTTGCAGCCCTTGATATAGATGTTTTTGAACTTGCGTGCAGGTCCATGTTGGTTCGAGATGACTGTTGTTGTGTTTTTTTTTGGCATGTTTATGGACCGAGCTGAAGGTTCGTAATAGAACACTGCAGTATGTTTGGCATTTAACAATTATTCCACTCAATCTCGTCGTACATTAACTCATAGCCAATGAGGCGTATTATAATATACTCACCACAGGATATTGTAATTAAAAATAACTGGGGGAAGAACAGAAGGAAAAAACAGAAGGAAAAATGGGATAGTGATTACTTGAAAAACGTAAACTCGTAATTAGCGGGCTTCCCAAATAAGGTAGTAATGGTAACATTGCCTCATATGCCCTTGAGTAGGGAACCAATCAGATTGTCCAAAATTGCAATATCCTGTGGTGAGTATATTATAATAAATGGTGTTCGTCACGGACGGCACATATTGATAATTTTGGATTCAATTTTCAAGTTTGTGATTCGTAATCCGTCTTAATCTTCCTCAATCTTAACCATCCTTGGTCCTTTTCGGGTTATTATTACCTCTGATGTTTTTTTTTTACCTTGGTAAACTTATTATTTTTGGACATTTTCTTCGATTTGAAGGTCTTTGAATTTTCTAAATCCCACAATATTTTATCGACCCGATGTCAAACGATAAAGTAAACAGATAACTATTATTTCCGGTTTACAGGTTCATCCACAAACTACAGATCTGACACCAAGGCATTCATCTACTCTTTAAACTACACATCACAGGCATTCCTCTTCAAAAGAGAATAAGTGAAAAAGCGTCTGCCTTTCGCCATTTTCAGTTCGCCCATTCACTGGACCGACGTTTGGCGAATATCCTTTTGATTTTCAGATAGGCATCAATGGTAGCATAAGATATGGTTCTAGTCATCATGTCGTTTCTTATAAAGGAGGTGACAGTTCTGCCAGGTCCAACCTGGAAGCCGTACTCGCTGGAGCGCCGAGTTTCGATGTTAGTGATGTTGAAGTCCTATATAAAGGCCACGGAGGTATGTTTCTTCAAGGACTTTTAGGTATGCTTAAACCCTTGCCCAAATTTGTGCCGTGTTTTTTTCCCTTATACCCAGGTGGATCGTTGGAGGTAGTAACTTGGCTAAGGGCCTATTTACATGGAGAAAAGCTGTCCCTGGTAGGAGGGTTATCCTTCATAACGAGTCACCCTTTTTTGCATATAGACACTTTGTCTGTTTGTGCCTCGCCTACCAGAGACAAGTGGGACATATAGAGCATGCGCGAACCCGAGAAGGCCAAGTTTTGGCTCGGTCAGCAGGGAAAACGTTTTTCATATAAACGCTCGGTAAAAGATGGCTCCGGGAGGAGGGTAACCCAGGGACAACTTTTTTTCATGTAAATAGGCCCTAATAGGCCTTTGCAGAAACCTGACACGTGACCTTGTTATTCGTAATAATAGGTTGTAGTATACCGGTAGGGGGCGCCAGAAATGGAAAGAGCGTGACGAAATTAGCAAGGGTGCCAATTTTGAGACTACTGGTGATTAATTTAGAGGATTTGTATGGGAAGAAGTTGCTGGATGACAAGGCTTGCCATTTAGCAACTTTTTTCCACACCAATCTTCTTAATTTTTCAAACCATTTTTCTACCCAATCTTTCTTTGTGATTAATAAGGTCACGTGACAGGGTTCTCCAAATTAAAGGGACTATTGGCTACAATTGACAAGCATACCATCAAGGAGAGAAGCAATTTTCACTTGGCTGTTATGCCCATCTAACCAATGAGACACTTCATGGATCGCTGTCCACGTAATCAGCATGGGATTTTTCGGCTCAGATTTCGTCTGTCTCTCTCAACTCGGGTGTTCAAAAACTGTCGCCCGAAGAGAGACGTCAGTTCACTCAGACTTTTGCTTGCGCAAAAGAAAACGACTTCGAGATGTCATGTTTTAAAATCCTACTATGGTCAAAATCTTCTTGTAGAAGCTGGAGAAACAAGTAAAGAAAAGACCTACATTTTCCAGTTAACATTTTCCACACTTCTCGGTTTTCAAGCTAAAGATACATGTACCCTTTGGGTACCTATTTTTTGTTTGTTTTTGTATCTTACCGTCCTGTTTTTTACTTATTTCCGTAGGGTCCCTGTGCCCTCAGCCATGTCCATTTAATCAATACTGTGACGAAATAAGTGGTGGTTGCCGATGTAGTATGCAAGACAAGAATCCTGCTCTTTGCGAACTCTGTGAGTTATTTCAAGTTATTTACTTATAACAATTGTTACCTATTATTAGAGTGTTGTTTTATCTTTAGATTGTGAACAAGGCTGTAAGACTTATTAGACTTGAGAGAACTGTGTTACATGATAGTTAGTTCAGTTTAGTTCGCACGATATACTGACATATACTTAAAAAATAGCTAAAAGTCAAATGTTATCATCATGACATCCATCCAAAATGGAATGAATGGGAATTTAACTGTTCACCGAGTCAACTTCGAGTTGATAATCAACTAAGCGTTCACCAAGTACAGTTGAACGTCTCAACAACGAGTCCCATGTGGAGCAGAATTACATGCGCACGGTCGGGACGAAAAATCCTGACCGTTTTAGTGAGGTTACCGTTATAGATACATGTAGGTGGTCGTTATAGAGAGGTGGTCGGTATACGTTATAGAGAGGTGGCCGTTGTGTAGATGTGGTCGTTATAGATAGCTGGCCGTTATGAAGATGTGGTTGTTATAGAGAAGTAGTCGTTATAGAGAGGTGGTCGTTAGTAGAGGTTCGGCAGTATACAATTTCATTTTGTACTCTTCTCACGGTACGCGGAATTATGATTAAATATAAAGATACTTCATTAGGTCACGAAGTAGTTTTAAAACTTTAAACAGTCCATAAATGTGGCACAGTTAGTTAGGAAGTGCATAGCAGTTGATATTGCCAGATGCAAAGATAACTGATACAGCGGAAATTTCGTAGACAAAGTCAAGTCATTTCACGTGCATTTTTACATGTTTTTCAGTAACTTTATACAAAGACTGTACGCATTTCTGGCCACTGGATTCAGTGGAAGACCTTAAAGATTACGCCTCACCTGGCTGGGGTCAAAGTAAGGGTGGTGTGTCTAAAACCAACGGCCTTGTCACTGATGGCATCGATGGCGAGATACTACTGAATCACGAAGGAGACTCGTGCGCGACGAAATTCGCGAATTATTCTTGTGACGACCCCGGTTTCACCGTAGCGTTGTGGCTAAAGCGTTGGAACCGAAACGACGGAGAAAGGCAAACGTTTTTCAAATCTCTTGGCAAGTTTATTCTGTACCAGGAAGGAAATGCGAACTCGTCGTTGATCATTCGTGTACAGCGTGCCACTGAATATTGCCTCAAGGAAATAAAAATGGCCCGGAAGGAATTTTTGTCACATCCGGTTTTCACGCTATAATACGGACGGGCACGTCTGACACACTGACAGTTTAGCAGGAACGGTCCAAGAAATCCCAGGCGAAGTCATTAGAGATGAAGGCTGTAACAAGCCGGGGGGGCTTTGCCTGAATTTTCGTCTTCGTCTGTTTCGCTGAGTGGCTGGTGACGGGTGTGTGTCGCTAAAGCCTGCGTATTTTCATATATGGCCATCTTGGGAGGCAGGTTTTTATCCGCACGAAAGGATAGCTCAGATATAGCAGCGCTTACAAAGGTGAGTTCTGTCAGTCATAATCTAGCTGATTAACTGCATTAGACGTCAAGGCTTGCGAGGTTTCTCATAGATTATTCGGCTGATAGTTGGCTGAGGGGCTAAGCCCAGAGGGCCACATTCAAAGTTCGAGTAGAACGCGAGATGCGAGCCGTCTACAGTAGGGGTAGTGCGAATGGTCTTTGTGAGGGTCATTTGGCGAGGGCATGCGAGCCATCAGCCGTTTTGTCTTTGGGCGAGGCACGTAGGCATTGATAAAAGTTCAGCCTGGCGAGCAGCGAGCACTCTGTCAAAAAAACTACCTTCACTAAAAACCGAGCATGCGAGCACTTGTAAAAATATGCGAGCACAAGCAAACGAGCACCCACTAAACTTTTGGCGAGCAATTCGAGCCAGAAGCCTAATTTTGGGCGAGGCACTTGAAAATTTTTGAGCGACCATTCGAAACCCTTACTGTCATTTCTCTCCTTGCGGACACCCCGTTATTGCGGACACCGCCATTACGGACAAAATCCAGCCCTTCACCCGGCGGAAGCTATAGAGGTTTGTCTGAAAATGACTCTCGCTATTACGGACTCCAATCTACGTCTCGAGGGTGTCCGCTATGACGAGAGCTGATTGTAGTCGGTCAGCGGGTTATGCTAATCATAATTAGTAAAAATCTACTAGTATACTAATGCAATGAAACATCTGATTGGCTGAGCTACTCGTACACTATCAGCCATTAGTGTGCAGGCTGGAGGTCGTCTACAAAATTGCGGTTTCTTCTCGTTTCTCCGATGTTTCGGAAGAAGATTTAGAGTTAATACTAGGCAATTGTTATGATTTTTACTAAAACAATTAGATTATGAGCTCGAGATTTCTATGATGTGATAGTTAATTCGCCTACGGCCTCGTCAACTATCGCATCATAGACATCTCGAGCTCATAATCTAATTGTTAATTAGCATAACCCTGAGTGGCTGACTATTGACAAACTCGTGATCTGATTGGCTAGAAAGGGACCTATTATCGATCGATAGAAGGTCTTCGGAGCGCGCACGGATTTTCGCTGCATTATGGCCAAACGTATTACAGCAAAACACGGTCATTAAGAGAGGCTGTCACTAAAAACCAGACAAAATTCGCGGCAAGTGTGGAAAATTCGATTTCTTTCTTATTTTTATGTTAGATAGGCTAGGGTATAACAAAAATCGCTGGCTAATTGTTTTGGCAAAATATCATTTTACTTGAAAGAAAAGTGCAAATAACCAAATTCCAAATTGACCAAATTGAAAATCGCCATTTGAGGCGGAAAATTATTGCACGCGTTTGTTAGCCTCGTAAGCAAAAACAAATGATTCTACCTTCTTTAAAATTTGTTTATGATATATTCTATGTTTAATAGATCAGCCACTGAGTTATGCTAAAACAGGTAGACTGCTCGCTCTCGGTTTCTATTGCATCAATCAGTTGATAGAATCTTCAAGCTCACAGTCTATTAAATATAATTGTCAAATATAGTCTGTTTAGTACATGACAAGGAGATTATTGGGATTTTTTTTCTACATAGCCTATAATTGGATGTTGTGATAATGACGTCATATTCAATGAAACCTCCGATGCCATCAAATTTCACTGCATTAATTAAACATATTTTGCTTTGTTTCAGACGCGTTCTTTCCGTTGAGTGTTCGAGTGGTAGCACGGATAGAAAATCAGACTTGGCATGAAGATCTAACATCGCCAGAAACGGAGAGATACACATTGATAACAAATGACATTAAAAGCAATGTAAGTTATGGAACAGAACAGTACCACATGAAAGTATTGTTAACTAGCGCTTTCACACACCAGGGTATTATCCCCAGACTTAGTTAACACCATTTTATACAGCATAATAAACAGTACCACATGAAAGTACTCGGCTCAGTAGCTTTTATTTGAATGGTCACACACTAGGTTTTCATCTACAGACTCAAAAGTTAGAACCACCTTGTTCAGCATAATAAACAGCACCATACGAAAGTACTGCTGAACAGCTTTCATTTGAATGGCCACACACTAGGGTTTCATCCACAGACTTAAAAGTTAGCACCACCTTGTACAGCATAATAAACAGTACCACATGAAAGTACTGCTCAATAGCTTTCATTTGAATGGTCACACACTAGGGTTTCATCCACAGACTTAAAAGTTAGAAACACCTTGTACAGCTTGATAAACAGTACCACATGAAAGTACTGCTCATGGTAGCTTTCATTTGAATGGTCACACACTAGGGTTTCATCACAATTAGAACCACCTTGTACAGCATAATAAACAGCACCACATGAAAGTACTGCTTTAGCGTGGACATGCATTTTGAAATATTACTCACGGTATTATTACCAAATAACACTAAAATTCATGCTATTTCCTATATAAACAAAATAACATTTTACGCTTTATTTCTTTAGGTGACCAGTTTTTATTCAAACTATCCAGGACTCCAGGTTTCTGTTGTAGTGGATCAATATCGTAGGTATTCAGGTTCTCATCCATGCGTTCGTTCGCTCGTTCACCCCTTGGGGATTCCCATGCATATAAAAGTGACGAGGTCAGTGGCGGATCCAGTGGGAGGGTCGGACCTTAGGGTTTTTTTTGCTTTCTCCATTATCCATAGCAAAACCATCTCCAGGATCCACCAAAATGCACTTTTCAGAGCCTGAAATTTCAATTTTTTTTCTGGGGAGGCCGCCAAACACCCTCTCCGCGCCTTTACTACTGACGTCCACTTCCAAAAATTATCCTTCAATCTTCTTCACATTTTCGGAAAGACCCTGGGAGCCCCCTCCCCCCCCCCCCCCCCCCCCCCCTATCAAAAATCCTGGATCCGCCCCTGGAGGTGATCATCGAAAATTAAAAAAAATGTGCCATAACCTCGAAACCATTTCACACCTAAGAGGTACCAATTCTAAGACAAAACTACTCCTCCGGTACTCCAAGACTATTAAAGCCACGAGGGTATATAGTACCTCCAAAAGTATTTCCTTTGAAGTATACGACATGAATGATGACGACATATGACGTGGAAATTACGTCATAATTTCCGAACAGCCGCCATCTTGGATCCGCCATCTTCAAATACGTCATAAAACCACCAAAGTAATCAAAGTAATCAAATCAATAAAAGAATGCTAAAATGATCTTACAAAGGTAAACGTTATTGCAAGAAAGTTATTTTGTTCATTAAAAAATAGGGAAAATATTCCAAATTTGGAAAAACGTGCCTATCAAAATATAGTTGCTATGGTAACAGCAAGCTCCATGAACAATGGCATGTCATATCAAATTATTTCCAGAAAAGTTTTAGGTAAAGTCGAAAAGTTTGGTGGCTTTTACTTCAATATCAAAAAGTTATTCACGCTTAAAGTCCGGGAGAGTACATTCGACCCCCCATTCTGAATAAGGTTAACACCCTAAACGTTACCAAATCACGAATTGTACGACGATCACCCCCGTCACCTTCATTGGGAGTCCTCCCCGGTCGCCCGCTCGCTCGCTCGTTCTTTCGCACGCACGCACGCACGCACGCTCTCTCATTATTCATGTTTTCATCCATACTCAGTTTTTCCTTCCGCTAAATCTTTATATTTGTGTGTTTCATTGTTAGGAACGGAAGCGTCATCGCGGAATTCACAATCATGTACAACGCTAGTAACTTTAGTCTGATTGAACAACTGAACCAAAGTATGACATCCATCGGTCACCTGCATAACATGCCACTGGAGCTCAAACAACTTACACCTGAAAACGGTAAGCCTGATCTTAGACTACGTGCAGTCCCTCATTTTTCTCAGGAATAGTCGAGTGGGAGAGCACGCGAGCGCGCGCGAAAATCACCTCCGATCCCGCGCGCTCACGTGCTCTCCCACTCGACTATCCTGAGAAAATGAGGGACTGCACGTAGTCTAGCTTGATCTAATCTACGCAGGGCGGAAATGCTAATGTGATTCTTGTTTATACTTGCTGTTATCATATACAATGCATATACAGTCGAATTACCCCTATTAAGCGGCCACCCTCGGGGAAATGGCAAGTGGCCGCTTAATAGGAGTTCGACTGTATTACATTTCAGTTTCACATGCATCACTTTATTTTTGTCTTTCAGTTCCATACCAAGCTCCGCCGAACGTTCGCGCCGTTCGTGTAGGTGATACAAGCATCGATATCACATGGAACGATGTCAGCCTTCCTCCGGTGTTTTGGATGTTTTCCAGGGCTTTAAGGTTTTTATCAGACTAGCAGGAAGTGCAGAAGTCAATATTACCACAATCAACGAGATCGTCAACACAGCCACTTTACATGGACTAGAACCATTGGCAACGTACAGCATATCTGTAGCGGCATACACGCTGGCTGCAGTGGGCAAGGAGAGCGAAAGCATTGTTGTTAACACGACCACGTGTAAGTAATATATCCCAAACACGAGAGATAGTGTTTCATCTGATTTCCAAACACCAAAAATAGCGTTGAAAATACGACTCGCAGCGGATAATTTTTGACGAAATTCGAGGTGTTTGGAAATGTGATGAAACACTGTCTCGAGTGTTTGATATATCTTCTCAATCGAACAAAAACGATGGCTAATGTTAGTAATTTCTCAGACACGCTTAAGCCTGGTTCACACTTGTGACATAAGCATAAGCGCAAGCAACATACGCAGACGCAGTAACGTATTGATCATTAGTAAAACTCTACTAGTATACTAATGCAAATGAGACAATCTGATTGGCTGAGC
>MU826366.1:0-22413 GCA_029204205.1 Desmophyllum pertusum
GAACCCCGATATAACGACGTTCACCAGGGACGGCGAAAAATGTGTTCGCTGTAACAGGGGTTTGGTTATGAATGAAACCCGCGTTATGATCCCGTTATTGGTAAAGCACATTTACAGCAGATTTCAGTGCTGTGTGTAGACCCCGGTTTTTTCGAACATGATTCGCCCGCTATGATTCGCGCCGTCATGATTCGACCCGAGAGGTTACCAAGCAGTAAGACGAATGATGAAAGTTTTGCAGCGAAGACCCACGCTGGCGGGTGATTTATCATCAATATTTGTACGGAAGTTCTATAAAGGAAACAGCTAGATGTCTTTTTACAAGTACCAGCTTTGTATCAAATATTCACAGGTTGTATGGGGAGTGTAGCGAGATAAACCGGCAAAGAAGAAGAGGAAGGCAAAGAATCTTGTCTAGTAAGCGGAAGTTTGAACATGTTGAATGTTTATTGTATTTTATATCGAGTGACATGTACAAGTTGTTGAAAGTCAAACATTTCTTTATATGATACTTGAATAGATAGAGAAAACAAAACTCTGGAGGCAATGCATGATAAGGAATAAGCCGGAACTGTTTATAGACGAGTATCAAGACTGGTTTCACACAGTTACACGGGTTAGCAACTGATTGCAACTATTGTATTGTGCAGGTCGATACTTACGCCTTGGATTTACGTATGAAAAGGTAGGTCTTATCTCAATGAATTTTCCGTGTTTTGCATGTAGGAAAGTTTGCAGCCAGTACAGAAAAATAAAGCATTCTTGACTTCTTAACGGCTGTGCGTAACAGCGGCAGCAGCTGCGGTTTCGGTAGTTCGCTATTGTTATTGTAAGTTCCTTCAGAAATTAACGTTTGATATCCAGTCACAAAGAATATTTAAAAAATTCTGACACATTACATATTTTGCGAGGCGCGTTCAGAAGGATATCTTGGTCCTTGCGGCTTGCAAATCTGATCGATGCGATTGTAAATTGACCTAAATTATAAACAATAACAATAGCGAACTACCGAAACCGCTGGCTGCCGCTGTTACGCACAGAAGTCAACAATGCTTTCCTCCAGACCATAGGAGTTCTATGTACTGGCTGCAAACTTTCCTACATGCAAAACACGGAAAATTCATTGAGATAAGACCTACCTTTTCATACGTAATCCAAGGCGTAGTACTTGCTAACCCGTGTAACTGTGTGAAACCAGTCTGATACTCGTCTATAAACAGTTCCGTCTTATTCCTTATCATGCATTGCCTCCAGAGTTTTGTTTTCTCTATCTATTCAAGTATCAGATAAGGAAATGTTTGACTTTCAACAACTTGTACATGTCACTCGATATAAAATACAATAAACATTCAACATGTTCAAACTTCCGCTTACTAGACAAGTTTCTTTGCCTTCCTCTTCTTCTTTGGGCCGGTTTATCTCGCTACGCTCCCCATACAACCTGCGAATATTTGATATATAGCTGGTACTTGTAAAAAGACATCTAGCTGTTTCCCTTATAGAACTTCCGTACAAATATTGATGATAAATCACCCTCCAGCGTGGGTCTTCGTGCAAAACTTTCATCATTCGTCTTACTGCTTGGTAACCTCTCGGTCGAATCATGACGGGCGAATCATAGCGGGCGAATCATGTTCGAAAAAACCGGGGTCTACACACAGCACTGAATCTGCTGTAAACTTTGGAAAATGCGCTATATAAATACCACCCATTACCATAATACAGTCGAACCTCCGCTAACAGATACCTCCCGTAGGCGGACGGGAGGTTCAACTGTTATTTTGCCTTAAAATTAAACTCTTTGACGTTGCACCAGTCAGCATTCGGTTAAATAGTGCAATTACTTAAACTTACAGTCTTTTACAATGGAATATAATATGACTCAAGGTTTCCATCTCTGTTGATGTTTCGCAACAGGCGCGTGATGACATTTATTCGTTATATCAGGGTAGATTTTAAGTTTGGGCTGCTGGATTGTGTTCGTTATATCGCGGGGCCGGATTATTTTCGTTATACCGGGGTTCGTTATATCGCGGGGTTCCGTTCCATACATTTTACTTTGACCGGAGCTGAAGAATACCGCTGTTATATCGGGAACTTCGCTATAAAGGGGTTCGTTGTTTCGTGGTTTCACTGTAGAAAAGTGGAAATATTGTAAATGTTTGAAAACAATAATAAATTAGTTAAACGAAATGTGTGTTCGTTGATACCTTGAAGTGGTAACTTGCAGGATGATGTTTTGTTCCACGTTTCTGCGGCTGCCCCTACTCCGGGGAAGACCACATTTAGCCGTGCTTGTGGTCGACAGAATGGTTGGCTGGGAGATTAAAATAATTAAAGACGGGTTAGCGACGTCCATGCCTTTCTCCGAGTCTTTTAAATCAATCCCTTATAATAGAGACGCATATGATGCATTAATCCGTACATGCGTCCTGTGTAAAGACGGAGCGAACTATCAGATGCACAAATCCCTTAGTTCGTCGTACAAGATGCACAAATGCAAATGTTAACAGCCTCGCCATTTAGGTGGTGAACAGTCCAAAATAACAACTTGACGCATTATCCGTCTTTGACCCGTCTGATACTGGGACGCCTAACCTGTACACTGGCATAATTCGTCCGATGACCGTATTTATACACACAGACGGATTATTCGTCCTATCAGCTAAGATCGTCCCTCAATTAGTTCGTCGTTCAAGACGCGTGGCGTTGATATTTCAAGCTTGACCGTTGTCTTCGTGTTGTATTCTCAGGTAAGGCACACTCTCTCCCACTGTCGGATCTTTCTCTACCCACAGGATAGGTGTATATACCGTAAAAGATCTATTAAGCCCCCGTTTGGAAGTCAGATTTTGTATAAGCCCCCCCCCCCTCTCTATTAAGCCCCCCCCCCCCCTCCTTCCGTCAGGCTGATGTAAATGACTTTTCAGCAATATTTTCTGGCGTTTCAGTCACTTTGTATTGAAACGTGGTCTTTAATTTCCAGAACTATCGTCGAGTTAGGGTATAAATGACGTTTCTTGTTCTGTTTTAGTTAGTGGTGTAATAGTAAAGTTTGAAAATTAATGTGAATTTTATTGAAAATTTATGATTTGAAATAAGCCCCCCCTCTCTGTTAAGCCCCCCTCCCTAATAAGCCCCCCTCCCTTCTTGAGGCATGAAATTAAGTAAGCCCCCCCCCCCCCGGGGGGGGCTTAATAGAACTTTTACGGGGTAGTCTACATCTAGATCTAAGAGAAGCATCCTCCCATACATGCGTCTATTTTAATGACAATTTTTTTGAAATATATTTTTAATTTTAAGTCCATAGCTGAGCTATTTTAATATCGCTACCTGCTTGATTTGAGTCGAGTAACCTGATGTCGGAGACTCGATCAGATATTACAAAAAAATTATCATGAGGCACGGGAATCCTTCTCTTAGATCATCCTCTATTGCCTATATGCTTTTTGGGGTCTGGTTTTAGCCTAATAGGATTTGTTGGGGGTCTAACAATTTCGCCTCATTCAGAGATCCCCGTCACTATTATACCTGAGTACCCCCTGGGGGTGACACGTCACGATAGCCTAGAATCTGCTTGAATGTAAACTTTTAATTCTTGTTTTTCACGTGACGTCATCAAATTCTAAAATTCAAAACCGCGAGGCCTACAGAATTTTTTACCTTCATTCAAGGAAAGATTACCTAAATATATATATTTTCAACATTTCTTAGCTCGTTCTCATGCTTCCTTTTGAAAATAGAACGGTTTAATTAAATTTCCGAGTTTTCATCGTACGTGACATCAGGCAGGACGGCCGTGACTTAGCTGTTCCGTATCTAAAACATGACTCTTCGGGTGATTTTAAGCGTTCTAAACAATTTAAGTTTAAGAAGAAATATTTATCTAAATATTCGAAAGTTCACAAGAGAAAAGAAACCTCCTTTCTGGCAAAAGTGGAACTCCAGATGTTTTTTTCCTATTTCCGGCGGCCATGTTGGTGCCCCTCAGAGGGACTCCAACATGGCGTTTCCATACTGAGCTCTATAAATTTGTGTGGAACAATTTGACAAATAACTCGAGTACGGTGAATACCGCACAGACCTGAGACTTGGACTGATTCCTTATTTATTCATTATCTATGACATGTCAATTCCTTGACTTCATTCATTGATGAACGGTTTCGATTTTTTTTATTTATGGCGTGACAGTGAAAACCGTCATAATAACCAAACCAAACTGCAAATATACGAAAGACCATGAATATATTGTCTACGCAGGATACGCATTGAGAATTATAAAGGCTTGAAGGCTGTTTGGCCAGCCGGAATATTTATACATTGAGACAGACAGACAAACTAATTTTCACCATGTTCACGTTGTTCCGCATGAGGGTAGCCTGCGCATGCGTCGTAGCCTCCTGCGTGGACATCCTTTACAGATTACACTCCGTCTTTCGAAACGGCTATCGAGGATTTTAATGACATGTCCGGATGATGGACGAACAGGACGCGAAGAGTATGGTTTACGAAATTGAGCCCGCCCTTCATTTTAATTCAATGCGTGACTCAGCGTGATTGAATAAAGAAAATCGAGGGTGGCTTCCGTGTAGCCTCCTCCATAAGTACGGAGGACAAAAGGTGACTGAGTCGGGTGGGGGACGGGAAGAGAGGAAAAAGAAGGAAGAGTTGCCAACTCCGCTTTTCGCTCGCCTCGGCTCCAGTGCCCCCTCTTTTGCCCCCTTTTTGCCCAGACACCGGATACCGGACCCAGGAGTTGCCTGCGGAGGAGACTAGCTTTAATGTGTATAATTTGCATGTATTTTTCCTGTTCTTCAACATGATTTTGAAAAAAAAAATCATGAAAAAGAAATCTGAGTCATCGATGCTGTCGTCAGTGTCGAGTAGGGTATGGGTACAAGATTGAGCCCGCGATGGCGTGACCCGCTGCGTGACTCGTTCCAAAACGAAAACAACAGCAATCTGAGCAATCTGTATCAATTTTGTTCCGACTGTATCAGCATGTCTTTCAATGTGGTTAAGGAAGATTATTGGGTGCGACAACCAGATGTACAATCAGAGAAAGATGCAAGTTCATGTTCAATAACGAGCTATTGAGCGATGTCAAGTTTGTCGTTCGAGCTGACTCTCAAGGCGGAAGTGAAAGTAATGAAGAAAATTCCAGCTCACAAGTTCGTGCTGGCGATCAGTAGCCCAGTATTTTTTGCCATGTTTTACGGTGAATTGGCGGAGACCAAAGATTTCTGTTGACATCTCTGATGGCGAGTATAAGAGCCTGTTGGAGTTCTTTCGTTTCGTGTACAGCGATGAAGTGAACTTGGACCCGGACAATGTTATGCAAGTGCTGTATTTGGCCAAGAAATACATGCTTCCTTCCCTTGCTGACAATGCACAGAGTACCTTCGAGAGAAATTGGATTCGTCAAACGTGTTTCATGTCTTGCCGGACGCACAGAAGTATGAAGAGAAAGATCTGGTGGATCACTGCTGGGAGGTGATCGATAAACAGGCGAACGAAGCTGTGAAATCGGATGGTTTCGTGACAATCGATAGATCAGTGCTGGAGGAATTAGTGGAGAGAGATTCTTTGAACGTCAAAGAAGTGGAATTATTCGAAGCTGTCGATTCCTGGGCTAGAAGGGAATGTGAAAAGGGCAAGGCCTAACAGCAGAAGGCTCTGTGAAGAGAAGGATTCTTGGAGAACGGATCGTTAAGGGGATTCGTTTCCCGTTGATGGAACAGAAGGACTTCGCTGAAGTTGTTATCGACTGTGACATACTAACAAAGAAAGAGTTATCTAACATGATGAAGTATTTCAGTTCTGTGTTGAAATTTCCCGTGGAGTTTTCTGAAGCCAAAAGAGCTGGGTTTGCTCAGAGAATGTGCAGGTTTGAATCAGCCGAAAAATTCAAAGGGTGGAAGTATACCGCGGGCTATTCTGATTTTATAGTTCTTTTGGTAAACAAAAACATAAATCTGCATGCAGTGCATCTATTTGGTAGTGAGAACAATCAATATTCAGTTACCCTTAAAATTTGTTATTATCCCGGCGGCGATGTTTTGGCAACTAAAACAGGCCAGTTTATTTCTAAGTTTGTACAGAGTGAAGGAGGTGATTATCATGGCTTTGATGTTGTGTTTGAGCCTCCAATTGCTTTACAAGCACACACCGAGTACTATTTTAAAGCTGTCATAACTGGTCCACCTTCCTGGTATGGACAGAGTGGCTTGTATCGCGTGGAACATTCTGGAGTAACATTTGTTTTTACGGGCGGTCTATCCAGACGAACTAATGTCCAAAGAGGACAATTTTGTGAGTTTGAATTTACACTAAACTAACATGAAACAATACTAATGCGTTGGAAAACACCTAGAAACGTTATGACTAGATGCCATACACACCGTGAAAAGTCCCAGGAGTGTCGTGACTTGGATTTTCAGTATACTGTGTATGTGTAGTACAAATTAAGTCTGAGCTTAGATGACATGGGGGAGGGGGGGCGTGAGGAGGACATAACCTCTACCCTAGATCTCCAGCTGGTAATTATATGCCTTGGGCTTCTAAATTAGGTCCTCCTAATTTCATAATTACCCTTGAAACTTCGCCTGAATTACAATTATGTCGAGTTGTATTGTAAGGTAAATAATTACAGTCGGTAAAGCACTGATTTAGATAAACTAGCTGATGTTCTAAATCGTATCAAATCAGGTGCTTCTGTCGTTTGAGTGAATTACTGACGAAGTAGAAAAGTGGAAACATCGTAAATGAAAACATTAATTAAACGAAATGTGTGTTCGTTGATACCTTGAAGTGGTAACTTGCAGGATAATGTTTTGTTCCACGTTTCTGTAGCTGCCCCTGCTGAGGGGAAACACCACAAATATAGCTGTGTGATCGACAGAATGGTCGGTAGGGAGATTAAAATGATTTTAAGACGGGTTGGCGACGTTCATGCCTTTTTCTGAGTCTGTCAAATAGGTCTCTTTTATACTAGAGACGTATAATCTGTCCAGACAAATTATGCGCCGGCAAGCGTCGGCTAGTGCATGGATAGCTCTACTTACCATGCTTACGGTCGCCTTGACAAAACCCCGTTTGAATTCTCATACAAATTCTGTATTCACATTCCCGTAAGCGGGCAGCTCTACTGAGTTGCGGACAGCTTTTCTGTTTGCCGAAAGTGCCTGCTTAGGCCGGGAAGTTTCGACTGTAGTTTGTCTATCGAGATACACACAAAAAAAACGCATTATCCGGCTTGTGCCCGTCTTTTTACTGGGACATAACCATGCAGACGCATACTTCGTCTGATGTCCGTACGTATTTATACACACAGACGGATTTTTTGATTTGTCTCAGCTAAGATCGTCTCTTCGTTTGTCGTTCGAAGACAAACTAAAGCAGATAGTTCGTCTTGACGCATAATCCGTCCTGTGATGGACTAGCATCTCAACCAGGGAGAAGCAATCATTCCCATTAAGTTGATTGCTGCATTAATATAATTCAACTTGGCAGACTATATTTTGATTTCCTAACAGACCCAAGGAAAGTTATTAGATAGTGAACAACCGGCTATCTGGTTTACATGAGTAGATTCCTAGCTCATCGTATTCGGACGAGCATCGGGGCGATTTCAAACAGCTGAACACTTGTCTACAGTTTTCCAGTAACTTTTCCCCTGGAATTTCTTGTCGTCTCAGGTTAATATTGTTCACTGAGTGACACGTAACCTACATCCTAGATTCTCCTTGTAGACTTTTGATATTTGGACTTGGGAGTAATAGAACGTCATAATAACAAACCACATAGACAAACAGCAGACAGACGGACTACAGTGTGTCATGAAATTTTCGCGCGGGCGTTTTTGCGTTTCGTGGGAACAAATTTTCGCGAATTTGGATTTCAGACTTTACCGCTGCGAACAAATTTTCGCGGATATCGAGCAAGTTCCTGTCCAATATTTTCACCTTCATTTTTGTACGGTACTTGTATATAACAACTGTACTAATTTGGCGCTCTCACATCACGTGTCGTCTTCAGTACAACTCAGCGCTACGGTAAGGTGTGATTTCGTATGCCATCTGGGCCGGGCAAAACACCTGAAACTATTAGTGCAGCGGTAGTGTTGGGCAAAGTCGAACAACTGTTTGTATATCCTATATCAGTCAATTGAGACGATCTCAGGCTCATTCTCCTGGGCTTGTGCAGACTCCTTGTTAGTAACAGCACTTTCCGTGGATGTTGCCGCTAACTGTGGTAACGTTACACAGGGGGCCCTCACATCAGATTGTAAAATGAATAAAATATTAACTTACCGAATGTCTTGTGTTTTGTTGGCGGCCATTTTAAAAAACACATTTTTAAACGCAAGACATTCGGTAAGTTAATCTTTTATTCATTTTACAATCTGATGTGAGGGCCCCCTGTGTACGTTACCGTTATTTTCCAAGTCATCTTATTCGTCAGTCAGTCACTCTCGCACAGTCCATCAGCAGAGACCGCAGAGAGTGTTCGTTATTTAGTCGTGTTGCAAATGTAAAGAAAAAGGTCGTGATATTAATTGCAGTTAATTGCAGTCAATTTGATGGAAATTCAGTAATCTAAATAAATGGATTACCTTTTCGTGGATCGTTGAAAAACCCGCCAAATTAATTCGCGGAAAATTAGATCCCGCGAAAATTTCATGCCAAACGTATTTTTCACAAAAATACGACTGATCTTTTCGGCAGAGAAAAGACCGAGGCAAGATAAACAAAAATAGTATATCGTGCGCAATATTTCGGTTTAAAACACAAACTTCAACGAAAAACGCGAACAGTATGGGCCAGGAGCCAATTACCAGGCTCCTGTATGGGAACAAAATTCGAACCGTCGACGGACCGAAGGGTATGGGTACAACATTGAGCCCGCGATAGCAATTCATTTTCCATGCGTGACTGACGTGCCCGCTGCGTGACTCGTTCCCAAACGAAAGCAAGATCAGAGCGATCTATAGAGTACGTTCCAACTGTATGAGACTCAAAATAAACCAAGTATGTCTTTCAATGTGGTTAAGGAAGATTATTGGGGAGCGACAACCAGATGTTCAATCAGAGAAAGATGTAAGTTTATGTTCAATAACGAGCTATTGAGCGATGTCTAGCCTGCGTAGCAAGCGTTCCTGTACGAAAGAAGAGCTTTTTTTCCGCGATCGAAGAGCTTTTTCTGCATTTTGGCCGCGCGAAAATTGGGGCGAGAGCAAAAAGTCGCTCGGGTGGGTGGGGGAGGGGGTGGGGGTTGGCGCTGAGGGAACGCTTGCAAGCGAGCCCCCATGATTCTGAAAAACCCGTTCGTGGGCGAACGGGGTTTCTGATTGGTACGGCGTGGTTTCGTTGATTGACAAGTTTGACAAGTAGTTGTCAAATGTTCGCGCAAAAAGGTTCGAGCGTGACTTGAGATCAAAGTAAAAGATCAAAATATGTTGGATGTCGTAGATTATGTATTGGCCGTATTGCCAACAGGATTCGGCAAGAGCCTAATTTTTCAGTAAAAGGCAAGGTGGAACGGGCTTCGCGAGTATAATTGTTATTTCTCCATTACAAAGCATCATTCTGTTGATCATCAAGTAGTAGAGGTTTAATTCTATGGGGAATGACGGCGTGCGATTTAAATGAAAAACTGGACTGTTTGGACGATTAATACACCAAGGGAAATTCAACATTGTTTACGCGTCAGTTGGAAGCCGCCATGGATAAGCGTTTTATCAATTCAAGATTCCTTATTTAACGAAAATTTGGCTGCGTATATTGTAGACGAAAGCCGTCATACCGTGTTAAACCTGGACGGGGCTGAGGTAAGCTTGTTTCGCCGCTGTTTAACATTGTATTTAAAACTAAATATGGTTTTGCCCTGTGAATAGCCTGCGTCGCAGACGGACTTGACCGCAGGCTACCCTGTGAATTGCTCTGTGAATTTATACTATTGATAGTAGCCTGATAGTAGTAAGTTGTGATACTACAATATTTTAATAAAGTAGATAACATGAAACCTGGTCTCGTTTACTAGTATGTCTGTTCTGCAGAAATTCAGCGCCATTTGAATGGGTTTTAGAAACACTTTTAGCCACGTTTTTTGTTTGCAATTTGCGGCCGCTTGCCAATATTTCCTCCTCGTGAGGAATTCTTGTTGTCACTGTGCCGGTAGAATCATCTACACTACTTTAGAAGTGTCCCATCAGCTTGGTTAATCGTCGATGTTCAACTTCGATTCAACGCCAATCATTTTGGGCATTTGCTGTGACTGTTCTGTGGTTGCAAATTGTACTGAAACGTCTTCCGAGAAGCTTTTTGTGAGACGGAGAATAGACACGCAACAGTTTTGGCGACAAAGACTGCTGCCCGGCCGGTGGCGTTTCGAGGCAGCCGCTTGGAGACGTTATGATGATGCTCTGCTTTCGGTGGGAGTTTTGCAAGCAGCAGCCTGGCTACCTATCGAACTATGTGCGAGTTTCGTAGTGTCCCCAAATTTAAATTTCTAATTTTGCGAGCGCAAGGATTATTTGGTGTTTTTAAACACAGTCAACACAACTTCAGTATCGGTAAGGATTTCTCCTTTTCTTTTCGATGGTTTGAAAATATTTTCTGAACTGAAATATAACCAGGTTTTCCTGGGTGAGATGCAGTTTCCAAATTTTTACTTTGAAATGACACCGACAAACTCTGCAGCGATCGATATCGCTTAGAGTTCCAACTGTCGCGGCTCCGACATCGCGGACAACGCGACTTCCCGACCTGGAGCGTTTTTCCAGACATTTTATTTTGAAGGGTGTAATTTTACATCCGTAATCTGTTTATTGGCTAATTTGTTGACAAACTGTCAATCAACGAATGAAATCAACCGTGAAAAATCGGAGGGCGTTTTTCAGAATCATGGGGTTCGCTTGCAAGCGTTCCCTCAGCGCCAACCCCCACCCCCTCCCCCACCCACCCGAGCGACTTTTTTGCTCTCGCCCCAATTTTCGCGCGGCCAAAATGCAGAAAAAGCTCTTCGATCGCGGAAAAAGCTCTTCGTTCAGTACAGGAACGCTTGCTACGCAGGCTAAGCGATGTCAAGTTTATCGTTCGAGCTGACTCTCAGGCGGAAAGTGAAAGTATGAAGAAAATTCCAGCTCACAAGTTCGTGCTGGCGATCAGTAGCCCAGTATGTTTTGCCATGTTTTACGGTGAATTGGCGGAGACCAAAGATTCTGTCGACATCTCTGATTGCGAGTATAAGAGCCTGTTTGAGTTCTTTCGTTTCGTGTACAGCGATGAAGTGAACTTGGACCCGGACAATGTTATGCAAGTGCTGTATTTGGCCAAGAAATACATGCTTTCTTCCCTTGCTGATAAATGTACAGAGTACCTTCGAGAGAAATTGGATTCGGCTAACGTGTTTCATGTCTTGCCGGACGCACAGAAGTACGAAGAGAAAGATCTGGTGGATCACTGCTGGGAGGTGATCGATAAAACAGCGAACGAAGCTGTGAAATCGATGGTTTCGTGACAATCGATAGATCAGTGCTAGAGGAATTAGTGGAGAGAGATTCTTTGAACGTCAAAGAAGTGGAATTATTCGAAGCTGTCGATTCCTGGGCTAGAAGGGAATGTGAAAAGCAAGGCCTAACAGCAGAAGGCTCTGTTAAGAGAAGGATCCTTGGAGAACGGATCGTTAAGGGGATTCGTTTCCCGTTGATGGAACAGAAGGAGTTCGCTGAAGTTGTCCTCGACTGTGACATATTAACAAAGAAAGAGTCTTTCGACATGATGAAGTATTTTAGTTCTGTGCTGAAATTTCCCGTGGGGTTTTCTGAGCCAAAAGAGCTGGTTTTGCTCAGAGAATGTGCAGGTTTGAATCAGCCGCAATAAATTCATAGCGTGGAAGTATATCGCGGGCTATTCTTGATTCGATCATTCTTTGGTAAACAAAAACATAAATCTGCATGCAGTGCGTCTATTTGGTATTTGAGAACAATCAATATTCAGTGACCCTTCAAATTCTTTATTTATACTAGCGTCGTTCTTCGGCAACTAAAACAGGCCAGTTTCTTTCTAAGTTTGTACAGAGCGAAGGAGGTGATTATCATGGTTTGATATTGTGTTTGAGCCCTCCAATTGCTTTACACGCACAGATCAATTACTGGTTGCAAGCTTTCATAGCTGGTCCACCCTCCTGGCATGGACAGGGTGGCTTGTCTCGTGTGGAACATTCTGGAGTAACATTTTCTTTTACGAACAGCAATACCGGCGAACGAACTAACGACCCTACATGGACAATTTTGTGACTTTGAATTTACACTGAACTAAATCACATTAATATACATGTAGTTCCATTTAGGGGAGGTCCGCTGAGTGCAGGTGAGAGAGAGGAGCCGTCGGCTGTCCGGGACCTTGCCTTTACTTACCAAAAACGGCGCCTCGGGTCCTCTTCCCTAGATCCGCAGCTGTTAATATTATGTTATTTTGGATTCTTAATTGTGCCTCTAATTTCATAATTATCCTGGGAACTTCTCCTGAATTGCATGATAAGGTAAATGATAAGGCACTGATTTAGGATTAAACTAGCTAATGTGCTATATCATATCAAATTAATCAGGTGCCTATGTCGGTTGAGCGAGTGTTTACTGACGAGGTAGAAAAGTGGATACATTGTAAATGAAAACATTAATAAATTAGTTAAACGAAATGTGTGTTCGTTGATAACTTGAAGTTGTAACTTGCAGGATAAGGTTTTGTTCCACGTTTCTGTGGCTGCCCCAGGTGAAGGAAAACACCACAAATAGCCGTGTGATCCTGTGTGTGATCGACAGCATGGTCGGATGGGAGATTAAAATATTTTGAAGATGCCTTTCTCCGCGTCGTTTCCTTTTATACCAGAGACGGGACGAACTACAGTCGAAGCTCTCGTAAGCGACCACCTCGGGATTTCGAAAAAGTGCTCGTAACTAGAGCTGGTCGCTTACGAGAATGGGCTGTCCTAAGTGACCACGCCCTGAAACAATGGAGGCTGGCCACTTACGAAATGTACGAAAGCGAATGTACTGGTCGCGCATCCACAGAGATTGAAAACTTATCATATTCAGATGATTACAAATAATACAATGTCTCATAAATGTGTAGCACAAGTGGTCGCTTACAAGAGGCTTAAAAAACAAAGAAAAATAGCCAGTTGGTAATTCCCAAAAGTGGTCGCGGTCGTTTACGGATGCCGGGAGCGGTAGCTTGTAAGAGCTTTTAATTACAGAGTTTGAGTGACAATTCAAACGGGGTTTCACAATGGTGATCGTAACTAGAGCTTGGTCGCTTACGAGAGTGGTCGCAACGAGAGCTTCGACGGTATCAGACGAACAAAGCCCTTAGTTTGTCGTTCTAGATGCACACACAAAACTAAGCAGATAGTTCACCTTGACGCATTATCCGTCTTGTGCGGGACGCCAAACCCATCATGCATACCCATAATTCGTCTGATACCCGTATTGTTGACACAGACAATCTCGTACCCAGAGTCAACGGTCTCCTCAGTCAGCGGGTCGTCGCCAGGTTAGACTCTGGGGGAATGGAATTTTGAATACCAGAAATCTGGTGTAACGGCCATTGTTTGTTACACGAGACAGCCAATCAAAAAATTCGATATTTATTCCAATCCCCCAGAGTCTAACCTGGCGACGACCCGCTGACCGAGGAGACCGTTGACTCTGGGTACGAGATTGATGCACAGATCGACGGATTATTCGTCCAGCTATGTTCGTCTCTTAGTTCGTCCTTCAAGACAAAGTCAGTAAGCAGATAGTTCGTCTTGACGCATAATCCGTCTTGTGATGGACTAACATCTCAACCAGGGGAGAAGCAATCATTCCCATTTAAAGTTGATTGCATGCTGCATTAATTTAATTCAACTACTACATTAATTCGACTATATTTTGATTTCCTAACAGACCCAAGGAAAGTTATTAGATAGTGAACAACACTATCTGGTTTACATGAGTAGATTCCTAACTCATCGGATTCGGACGAGCATCGCGAGATTTAAAACAGCTGGACACTTGTCTACAGTTTTCCAGTAACCTTTCTCCTGGAATTTCTTGTCGTTTCAGGTTAATATTGTTCACTGGGTGACACGTCACCTACATCCTAGATTCTCCTTGTAGACTTTTGATATTTGGACTTAGGAGTATTAATAGAACGTACGTCATAATATCAAAACCACCACAGACAAATAGCACCAGACGGACTACTGTGTGGCATGATATTTTCGCGGAGTTTTTTGCGTTTCGCGGGAACAAATTTTCGCAAATTTGGATTTCAGACTTAACTGCTGGGAACAAATTTTCGCGGATATCGAGCAAGTTCCTGTCCGGTATTTCAACTACATTTTTGTACGGTACTTGTATATAACACTTTTACTAATTTAGCGTTCTCATATCATGTGTCGTCTATTACAACTCAGCGCTACGGTGAGGTGTGATTTCGTATGCCATCTTGGCCGGGCAAAACACTTGGAACTTGTACTGTAGTGTTGGACAAAGTCGAACAACTGTTTGTATATGACCTATCAGTCAATTGAGATGATCTCAGGCTCATTCTCCTGCGCTAGTGCTCACTCCTTGTTAGTAACAGCACTCTCCGTGGATGTTGAGCTAACTGTGGTAACGTTACCGTTATTTTCCAAGTCATATTATTCGTCAGTCAGTCGGCTCTCTTCCCCACAGTACACAAACAGAGACCGCAGAGACTGTTCGTTATTTAGTATGTTGCAAATGTAAAGAAAAAGGTCGTGATATTAATTGCAGTTGCAGTCAATTTGATTGAAATTCAGTAATCTAAATAAATGGAAGCGTGGATCGTTCAAAAACCCGCGAAATTCGCGGGAATTAGATCCCGCAAAATTTCATGCCAAACGTATTTTTCACAAAGACAACTGATCTTTTCGGCAGAGAAATGACCGAGGCAAGATAAAAAAATAGTATATAGTGCGCATATTTCGGTTTAAAACACAAACCTTCAACGGAGAAATGCGAACAGTATGGGCCAGGAGCCAATTACCAGGCTCCTGTATGGGAACAAATTCGAACCGTCGACGGACCGAAGGGTATGGGTACAAGATTGAGCCCGAGCCCGCGATAGCATTCATTTTCCATGCGTGACTGACGTGACCCACTGCGCATGCGTGAGCCCGCCTAGTTAAGTTAGTTTTGGGAACTTAACTTCAATGCGTGACTCAGCATGACTGAATGAAGAAAATGAAAGGTGGCTTTCGTGTATAATATACAGTAATTTTACTGTTCTTCAACATGATCTTTAAAAAAAAAAATCGTGAAAACAAATCTGCCTGAGTCATCGTAGTCTGAAGTGTCGGCCGTCTCCTCGCTCCAACCCGAGGAGCGAGCGAGGAGCGAGGAGGCGGCTGACACTTCAGACTAGTGTCATCGAAGAGCTCGACAATGAGTGTCGAGTGGACCGCGAAGGGTATGAGTACGAGATTGAGCCCGCGATGGGCGATAGACTGACGTAACCGCTGCGCGACGTGCTCGTTTCGAAAACGAAAGCAACTGAGCTTCGTACACGATCGATTGTATTTGTTCCGACTGTATCAGACTTAAAGTTAACCATACAAGCATGTCTTTTCAATGTGGTTTAAGGAAGATTATTGGGGTGCGACAACCAGATGTACAATCAGAGAAAGATGCAAGTTTATGTTCAATAACGAGCTATTGAGCGATGTCAAGTTTGTCGTTCGAGCTGACTCTCAAGGCGGAAGTGAAAGTATGAAGAAAATTCCAGCTCACAAGTTCGTGCTGGCGATCAGTAGCCCAGTATTTTTTGCCATGTTTTTACGGTGAATTGGCGGAGACCAAAGATTCTGTCGACATCTCTGATTGCGAGTATGAGAGCCTGTTGGAGTTCTTTCGTTTCGTGTACAGCGATGAAGTGAACTTGGACCCGGACAATGTTATGCAAGTGCTGTATTTTGGCCAAGAAAATACATGCTTCCTTCCCTTGCTGACAAATGCACAGAGTACCTTCGAGAGAAGTTGGATTCGTCAAACGTGTTTTCATGTCTTGCCGGACGCACAGAAGTACGAGGAGAAAGATCTGGTGGGTCACTGCTGGGAGGTGATCGATAAACAGGCGAACGAAGCTGTGAAATCGGATGGTTTTTCGTGACAATCGATAGATCAGTGGCTTGAGGAATTAGTGGAGAGAGATTCTTTGAACGTCGAAGAAGTGGAATTATTCAAGCTGTCGATTCCTGGGCTAGAAGGGAATGTGAAAAGCAAGGTCTAAGAGCAAAAGGCTCTGTGAAGAGAAGGATCCTTGGAGAACGGATCGTTAAGGGGATTCGTTTCCCGTTGATGGAACAGAAGGAATTCGCTGATGTTGTCCTCGACTGTGACATACTAACAAAGAAAGAGTCTTTCGACATGGTGAAGTATTTTAGTTTCCGTGCTGAATTTCCAGTGGGGTTTTCTGAAGCCAAAAGAGCTGGTTTTACTCAGCGAATTTCCAGGTTTTGGATCAGGCAATAAATTAAAAGGGTGGCGGTATGACGGTAACGCGATTTTATATTTTTTTTCTGTAAACAAAAACATAAATCTGCATGCAGTGAGTCTATTTGGTTAGTGAGAACAATGAATATTCAGTGACCCTACATGTATTCAATATCCACGGGGCTATTTTGGCAACTAAAACAGGCGAATTTCTTTCTAAGTTTGTACAGAGTGAAGGAGGTGATTATCATGGTTTTGATATTGTGTTTTGAGCCTCCAATTGCTTTACAAGCACAAATCAGTTACTATTTTCAAGCTGTCATAACTGGTTCCACCTTCCTGGTATGGGCAGAGTGGCTTGTCTCCTGTTGAACATGCTGGAGTAACATTTTATTTTACGACAGCGGTATCGGACAAACTAAGGTCCGCAAAGGGACAATTTTGTGACTTTGAATTTACACTGAACTAAAACTGATCACATTGTAATTGCTGTCATAAAACAAATTTTCTACTGTCTGATCATCAATACTAATGAGCTGGAAAACGCCAGCCCTACAAACGTTATGTTTAAGATTAGCCTGCGTGGCAGGCACTCCATCGCGCTTCGCGTTCCGACTCCTCGCGCTCCGACTCCTCGCGCTTCGCGCGCGCCGAACTCCCCTCCCTCCCCTTTCTACGCCTGCCATGCAGGCTATGTTAAGATTTGATATCACATTCTGTGAAAAATCCCATGTAACTTAGGGGAGTAGGGGGAAGGGGGCTGGGGGAGGAAAGGTGTGGAGTGCACAGAGGCCAGGGGTATGGGGGGTGGGGGGGGGGGGGGGGGGGGGTGTGCGTAAAGAGGGAGTGGGAGAAAAATGTCCCGCTTTCAGGCCTTACATTTCTTCCAAAAAATAAACACGGCGTCCGGTCCACTCCCCTAGATCCGCAGCTGTTGTTAATTTATGTAATAATTGTCTTTCTAAATTCATGATTGCCCTGGAAGGTCTGGATGTTTGGCGTAATTATCAATTAGGGGTTGTATGATAAGGTCAATAATTAAAGCACTAATTTAGATTAAACTAAGCTCATGTTCTACATGCTGTCAAATCAGGTGCCTATGTCGATTGAGCGAGTGTTTAATTACTGACGAGGTACAGTGGAACCCCGATATAACGACGTCACCAGGGACGGCGAAAATGTGTTCGTTGTAACGGGGTTTTGTTATAAATGAACCCCGTCATGACGAATTTGTGGGAAAACATCCAAAATCTTTGTTTCATCGCGGATTTGCCAATCAGTGTTGAACTGTATTGCTAATGAACACCTCCCGTAGTCGGATGGGAGGTTCAATTAAACACTTTTACGTTACACCAGTCAGCATTCGGTTAAATAGTGCAATTACTTAACTTACAGTCTTTTACAATGGAATATAATATGACTCAAGGTTTCCATCTTCTGTTGATGTTTCGCAACAGGCGCGTGATGACATTTATTCGTTATATCGGGGTAGATTTTAAGTTTCGGCTGCTGCATTGCGTTCGTTATATCGCGGGGCCGGATTATTTCGTTATACCGGGGTCGTTATATCGGGGTTCTGTTCCATACATTTTTACTTTGACCAGAGCTGAAGAATACCGCTGTTATATCGGGAACTTCGCTATAAAGGGGTTCGTTGTTTCGTGGTTTCACTGTAGAAAAGTGGAAATATTGTAAATGTTTGAAAACAATAATAAATTAGTTAAACGAAATGTGTGTTCGTTGATACCTTGAAGTGGTAACTTGCAGGATAATGTTTTGTTTCCACGTTTCTGAGGAGAAGACCACATTTAAGCCCGGCGTGTGGTCGACAGAATGGTCGGCTGGGAGATTAAAATAATTAAAGACGGGTTGGCGACGTCCATGCCTTTCTCCGAGTCTTGTAAATCAATCCCTTATACTAGAGACCCCGACGTAACTAATCGAACCGTTCGGTAATCGAACTTAATCGAACCTAATCGAACTTAATCGAACGATTTAGTTTCGATTAGTTCGGTAATCGAACCAAATCGAACCAAAAAATTTGTGTGAGAGTTCGATTACGTTCGATTTCCGAACCAAATCGAACCAAATCGAACCGAATCGAACCGAATCGAACTCAATCGAACACAATCGAAAAACGGCTAAAAATGACTCAAAATATACCAGTCTCTCAGCATGTGAGAACAACTTAGAATTACGTTCAACAGACAATAGGAAATTAATCTCACTTCACTGTAGTTCCTTTTCATGATTTATTTTTTATCAGCTTACTCTTAATTAACGGCCGAACAAAATGTAGTGAACTGAAACAAGCCAAAAACAATAGTTAATAATACAAATTAGTTGCGAACAGCGCGGTCATGGAAGCTACAATTGATACAATCATTATTTAAAAATAATGTTCCGAGGTAACGTGAGATAAAAGAAACCGCCACATTTGCAAGTATATTTTACTATAGCACTGTGACTGGTGATCCTTTTCCTGATCCACGTGCAGATACAAACGCGGAGGTGGTCTGAACGTGCCAGTGCAATTGACCGTAAAGATAACAAGAATTGACGCTGTAAAGTTGAAGCCTCATTAGCCAAACATAATGTAAACTCTTATATTGATGAGTGTTGAGTGACACTGTGTGGCAATGCAAGGATTCGCCCAAAGATAAAATAAATGGCAATTTATTTGACAAACTTTCCTGTTTCTCATATTCATTTTTTGCGTATGCTCCGGGGACAAGCTTGCGACACTCGAGCTTGTGACGCTTATGTTCCCATGGCCAACTCCATTTTCAATCGAATCCAACGTCGACCATTTCGTGCCATCGAACCTAATCGAACTCAATCGAACCTAATCGAACCTAATCAAAAGTTCGATTGCGTTCGATTACTCCAAATTTTTTGTGAGAGTTCGATTCTGTTCGATTACCGAACTTAATCGAACCTACTCACGTGATTAGGTTCGATTAAGTTCGATTCAGTTCGATTAATCGAACGTTCGATTTGGTTCGATTAGTTACGTCGGGTAGAGACGCATATGATGCTATAATCCGTACATGCGTCCTGTGTAAAGACGGGGCGAACTATCAGATGCACAAATCCCTTAGTTCGTCGTACAAGATGCACAAATGCAGGTAGACTGTTGACAGCCTCGCCATTTAGGCGTGAACAGTCCAAAATAACATTTTGACGCATTATCCGTCTTGACCCGTCTGATACTGGGACGCCTCACCTGTACACTGAGGCATAATTCGTCCGATGCCCGTATTTATACACACAGACGGATTATTCATCACTATCAGCTAAGATCGTCCCTCAATTAGTTCGTCGTTCAGACGCGTGACGTTGATATTTCAAGCTGCCGTTGTCTTCGTGTTTGTATTCTCAGGTAAAGCACACTCTCTCCCCCCCCTCCCCCCCCCCCCTCTATTAAGCCCCCCCTCCTTCCGTCAGGCTGATGTAAATGACTTTTCAGCAATATTTTCTGGCGTTTCAGTCACTTTGTATTGAAACGTAGTCTTTAATTTCAGAACTATCGTCGAGTTAGGGTATAAATGACGTTTCTCTTGTTCTGTTTTAGTTAGTGGTGTAATAGAAAAGTTTGAAAAATTAATGTGAATTTTCTTGCAAATTTATGATTTGAAACCAAGCCCCCCCCCCCTCTCTCTATTAAGCCCCCCGCTAATAAGCCCCCCCTCTTCTTGAGGCCTGAAATGAAATAAGCCCCCCCCCCCGGGAGCTTAATAGAGCTTTTACGGGGTAGTCTATATCAAGATCTAAGAGAAGCATCCCCCTACATGCGTCTATTTAATGACAATTTTTTTGACATCTATTTTTAATTTTCAGTCCATAGCGAGCTATTTTAATATCGCCTACATGCTTGATTTGAATTCGAGTAACCTGAATGTCGCGAGCACATCGATCAGATGTTACAAAAAAATAGATCATGAGAGCACGGGGAATCCTCTCTCTCTTAGAATCAGTCCGATCTATTGGTCTATTATGCTATATGCTAACAATTTTGGCCTCATTACAGGACCATGCCCCGTCACAACTATATTATACCTCCCCCCCACCCCTCAGAGAGCACCCGGGGTGAACACGTAGCCAAGAAGGTCTGCTTAGTAAAAAAAAACCCCTTTTGATATTTGGGACTTTCGGGAGTGAATGGAAACGTCATAATAACCAAACCAACTGCACATATTACGAAAGACCGTGAATATATTGTCTAAGGCAGGGATTAAGCTTCTTAAACGCTGTTTGCCAGCCGGAATATTACATTCAGACAGACAGACGGACAGACAGATCTACGTGTGACAGACAGACAAGTAAATGTTCACGTTGTTCCGCATTAGGGTAGCCTGCGCATGCGTCCGTAGCCTCCTACGCTGGACATTCTTTACAGATTACACTCCGTCTTTCTGAAACGGCCTATCGAGATTTTATGACAGGTCCGGATGAGGCGACGAATAGGACGCGAAGATGTATGGTACTAATTGGGGAGAGAGAGAGAGAGAAGCCCGCCTAGTTATTTGGTGTCACACACCAGCTCCAATGCGTGAACGTCAGCGTCGTCCTGAATGTAGAAAATCAAAGGTGGCTTTCGTTTATTAATATGCCAGTAATTGTCCTTGTTCTTCAACATGATCTCGTGAAAGAGAAATCTGAGTCAGCGAAGAAGCTCGACAATGATGTCGAGTGTGACCCGAAGGGTATGGGTACAAGATTGAGCCCGCGATGGCAATTCTTCATGTGACGTGCCCACTATACTGCGTGACTCGTTCCAAAATGAAAGCAACTGCGCTACACGATTGCATTTGTTCCGACTGTATCAGACTTTAAAATTATAAACGACTAGCGTGCATGTCTTTTCAATTTGGGTTAAGGAAGATTATTGGGGTGCGACAACCATGATGGACAATCAGAGAAAGATGCAAGTTTATTTTCAATAACGAGCTATTGAGCGATGTCAAGTGGGGGGCGGGGGTGCGAAGCTGACTCTCATGGCGGAAGTGAAAAGTATGAAGAAAATTCCAGCTCACAAGTGTCGTAGCTGAGGCGATCGAGTATCCCATTATTTTTTGCATGTTTTAGCGGTGAATTGGCGGAGACCAAAGATTCTGTCGACATCTCTGATTGCGAGTATAAGCTCCTGTTCGAGTTCTTTCGTTTCGTGTACAGCGATGAAGTGAACTTGGATCCGGACAATGTCATGCAAGTGCTGGGGTATTTGGCCAAGAAATACAATGCTTCCTTCCCTTGCTGACAAATGCACAAGGTACCTTCGAGAGAGATTGGATTCGTCAAACGTGTTTTCATGTCTTGACGGACGCACAGAAGTACGTAGAGAAAGATCTGTTGGATCAACTGCTGTGAGATGATCGATAAACAGGCCAACGAAGCTGTGAAATTCAGGATGTTTTCGTGACAATCGATAGAATCAGTGCTAGAGGAACTAGTGGAGAGAGAATCTTTGAACGTCAAAGAAAGTGGAATTATTCCACGCTGCCGGGGGGGAATTCCTGGGCTAGAAGGGAATGTGAAAAGCAAGGCCTAACAGCAGAAGGCTCTGTGAAGAGAAGGATCCTTGAGGAACGGATCGTTAAGGAATTTCGTTTCCCGTTGATGGAAGAGAAGGAGTTTCGTTGAAGTTGTCCTCGACTGTGACATACTAACAAAGGAAAGAGTCATTTGACATGATGAAGTAGTTGTCAATTCTGTGCTGAAATTTCCAGTGGGGTTTTCTGAAGCCTAAAAGAGCTGGTTTATCTCAGCGAATTTACAGGTTTTGGACCAGGCAATAAATTAAAAGGGTGGGCGTATAACGGCCGTTACGCCGATTCGATAGTTGTTTCAGTGAAAGCAAAAACATAAATGTGGTGCCGTGCGTCTATTTGGTAGAGAGAACAATGAATATT
>MU826366.1:22913-47979 GCA_029204205.1 Desmophyllum pertusum
TAAACAATTTATTAGTAAACAAGTGGTGCTGGAGAACTTGAGTTGTACTTCAATAAGTTTTTGTTCCACTTTCTTCTCCACCGGTGAAGGCAACACCACAAGCATGTTATCACAAGCACATAGCACGAATGTATATCAAGAATATTTAACGCCTTTTCCGTCTAAGTGGTTCCTTTATACCAGAGAACGACACACACTTCGAGCTCTCGTAAAGCGAGACCACCTCATTGGCGAAAGTGTCAACTAGAGCTGTGTAGCTTTCAGAAAATGCTGTCCTTATATTTACCCCCTGAAACACAATGCATCCTGGCCACTTACAAATGTACTAAACGAATGTGGATGGTCACCATCCATCAGATTGAACTTATCTTATTCAGATGATTACAAATAATACAATGTCAGCATAAAGGGTACGACTACAAGTGTCACGCTTACAAGGAATACCAGGTCCCATTGGTTCAAAGGGTGGATAACGCTATCCACCGGATAAACGTGACCATGGATAGAGTAATAGTTGTTGACCTTATCTCACTGGAGTAGATTAGCCGGGATGCGTGTATGCCACCCGTGGAGAACAACTGTCAAACTGGCCCAATGAGAATCCCATAAGAAGAGTCGCGGTCCTTGCGGATGCCGGGACGGTTCGACTTATGAACTTGTTAATGCAGATTTGAGATGATACAATTCAAACGGGGTGTCACATGTTGAGGGTAACTATACGGAGGTCCTGACAAGGGTTTTCGCC
The DNA here is from genome assembly GCA_029204205.1 of Desmophyllum pertusum. Classification (NCBI taxonomy): domain Eukaryota; kingdom Metazoa; phylum Cnidaria; class Anthozoa; order Scleractinia; family Caryophylliidae; genus Desmophyllum; species Desmophyllum pertusum. Next base: position 23,659 of record MU826366.1, read on the forward strand.
CAAAAAGAAACCGAAGAGCTTCGACGGATGCAACGAAGCGGGGATGCGCGCTGTTTAGGGCCAGGTCAGAGGCAACAAAAGCAAAACTAAGCAATATTTCACCGTTGACCATGACCGCTTGGTTGTGCGAGCGCCAGACCCATGCTACCCCCTGAAGGCGGCGGAGGACCGGTATTTAACCAGACTCCGGATGAATTTCGCTCGCTATGGTCGTCTCGGATCGAGGCACTGCAAGACAAAGTATTATAAGAAGCAGATATGCGATGGACCATAAAGGTGAGGACGAACCGCACCGGGAATCGCGGTCTCCAGGGAGGATGGCGGCGCAGAATGTAAGGAAAGCTGCAGAATATATGTGGGCACCAAACACCAAGGAGGGGTGAGGATATGAACAACACACGGTTGTGTACAGATAAGAGCCTACTCAGGCGGCATTCGAACGGGCACGGTTGAATTAAAACAGCTACCGGCTACAGTGTGTTCCAAAAACACGGTGGGCCCGAATTTCGGGCGTCGCAGGATGGTCCTGGGACCCCACCAAGCGCCGGAACCGGGAGGGACGGAGATGTAAGCGCAGAGAACATAAACAACCAACAAGACACCAACACGACCTGTTCATAAATGGCGCGGATGGGGCGGGCCCGGGAACAAAGGTCCGGAGTCATCATGCCTTCCCTATGGGCAACTACATTTTTTGTACGGCTAACTTGTATATGACCAACTTTACTAATTTGCGTTTATCATGTTCACGTGGTCGTCCTCTTGGTGTCGTCTATTACAACTCAGCCGCGAAAACGTGGAGGTGTCTTTCGTATGCAAGTCTGAGCCGGGCAAAACACTTGCATTGAAGTATACTTGTACTGTGTATGTTGGATCAAAAGTCGAACACTGTTTTGTAACCAGCAACTTTACACACCGTGGATGTTGGCCGCTAACTGTGGTACACGTGTTACCGGTTTATTTTTCGCAAGTCATATTTCCCTCCGTTTGATGCAGTCACTCTCTTCCGCACGTACAGTCCATCAGGCAGAGGCCGCAGAGACTGTTCGTTTATTTATTATGTTGCAAATGTTAAAGAAAAAGGTCGCGATATTAAAAATTGCAGTTGCATTCAATTTGATTCAAATTCAGTAATTTAACATACAATTGTAGTCAAACTTTTCGCGGAATCGTTGAATTAAAGCCAGCGAAATTTACGGAAAGTAGGGACTGGTCATAAAGTATTTACATGGTGGGGAAAGGAGGGGGGGGGGGCCGGGGGTGGGTGGGGGGGTGGGGGCGGGGGGGGGTTGAGGTTGGGCTGGAAAAAAGTTCATTTTTAAACGAAGGCTAGTTTTTTTATGTGACCCACCCTCATATTTTTGCCATGCAGAATAATGAATGGCCCACCCATATTTTTTTCCATATAATAAATGAAATGACCCACCCTAGTAATACAGTAAAGATCACATAAAGACTAGCTCTTCGTAAATGAATTTTTCCAAGCCTAATTCCCCCTATACTTTATGACGCAGTCCCTAATACAATAGAATGCTATGCATAAATTTGTCAGAGTACTGCAAGTGCTTTCAATAAGATTTCAAAAGTAGGTGGCTGTTTCATGTGAACACCTGCCGAGTGATTTTTCCAGGGGCCAAAGGGCCCCCAATCTAAGCGGTGGTAAATGGTGGTAATGTCGCGCCCAGAAAGTTTAGACACGGCGTTTTTGACGATTCTGAGCCAAAACAAAAGTTTAAAAAAATTGTGTTTGTTTTTGGAAACAAACTAGTCCCTAAATGCAGATTATATTTGTTAGTTGCCAGGGCTAGGTTGAACTGAACATTCTTACCAACAAAATCTAAATTAGAAAAACATGTTGAAACTCTCCTAGCGCGCTATCAACTGTGATAAAACAACAGATCGGGGGGGGGGCCACATTCTATCGGCATGGCATGACATACGCAATCAACGCAGGCCTCGCAATGCCATTATTAGTGGCGATTTAAACTCGGCATGCACATTGTTCATGTTTTTCTCCATTTCTGAATGTTGAGAGATGATATTTTTACAGCAAAACAAAAAGATGGAGGCAAATATGACTGTCACATGAAAGCCAGAACAAGACAAGATAAATTGTTTTTGAACTTTAATCTTTTAATTTACTGTGTATACTCAAAATCGTAGAAAAATAATAGTCTCCGGCGAATTTTCGTCAAGAGAGTACTCGGTTGGGAGCCGGGTCTTTATTGAAGGTCGGCTTTGTAAAAATCATGAAAGGTCCAACAGGACAATAACAAAGGTACCAGAGATCCTGGTGGATCTAATCAGAAATTTTAAAGAATGAAAATAACAATAAAGGAAAGCTGACTGGTACGGTTGGGATAAAATATGAAATATTACAAGTAGTCCGTCCTGGTGCTATATTTGGACTTGGAGTATTAATAGATACGTACGTCCATAATAAGCAAAACCTACGCACAGAACAGATAGGCACCAGAACGGACTAGCCTCGTGTTGCATGGATATTTGTCGCGGGAGTTTTTTGCGTTTTCGGCGGGAACAAATTTTCTCTCAAATTTGGATTCATATTCATGACTTAACAGCTGGGACCACAAAAATTTTCGGCGAATTTGGAATTTCAGACTTAACCAGTCTGGGAACAAATCTTCGCTGCAATATTCGAGAATTTTCATGTCCTCGGATATTTCAACTATCATTTTTTGTACGGTACTTGTATATAACAATTTACTAATATAGCGTTCCCCTGTCACGTGTCGTCCTATTACAGACTCAGCCGCTTACCGGGCTTACAGGTGTGATTTCGTAATGCCCATTAGGGGCCGGCAAACACCCCTGAAATTACTAGTACTCGGCGGTAGTGTTGGACAAAGTCGACCAACCTGTTTATGTATATGCCTATCATTCAATTGATAAATGATCTCAGGCTCATTCTCCTGCGCTAGTGGCAGACCTCCTTGTTAATTAACAGCACTTTCCGTGGATGTTGAGCCTAGCTGTGGTAACTCGTTACCGTTATTGTTCCAAGTCATATTCTTCGTCTGCAGTCACTCTCTTCCATCACAGTCCCAACCAACCAGCAGGCTTAAATTTAGCCGACGAGAGTAACCCGCAGCGACCTGTTCGGGTTACTTCGCTTAGTATGTTGCACTGAAGAAGGTTGTAATATTGTTTCAAGTCAATTTGATTGAAATTCCAGTAACCTAAATAAAATGGAGTAAATTTTGTGTTACGGCGGATCGTTCTTCGACAGCTGCTACCGGCTTCATGGCGAAATTGGGCGAAAGTAGATCCCGTCGACAAATTTTCATTGTCAAACGTAAAATTTTTTCACAAAGACAATAAGACAGGCAGACTGATCCCCCTTTACAGAGAAAAGACGCGAGGCCAAGATAAACAAAAATAGGTAATATCGTGCCCCAATAGTTTTCGGTAAACCTTCCACGCGGGAAAATCGGTCAGGAGCCCATTACCTAGACTACCTGTATGCGTACAAAAATCGAACCGTCGACGGACCGAAGGGTATGGGTACAGACATTGAGCCCGCGATAGCAATTCCAATTTCCATGCGTGACTGACGTGACCCGCTGCAGTGACTCGTTTCCAAACGGAAAAGTCAAGATCAGAGCGATCTGTAGTTGTAGCCATGAGCATATAGGAAACGTGGGTTTTTTGGACTAAATAAAAGCAACTTACTGTACAACAGAAGTAGTCTCTTTGTCTTTGAATTGCCATCCTCAGCCGACTCTACATTCGGTATTAACAGGATGAAAATCCACAGGCTTTGTATCCAATATGATCATCAGTGCTTTCTTTAGGCGCTTTGGTAACGCAAGCTTTTAATTGAAATCGGAGGCCGCGGATGCAAAAAAAAAAAGTAAGCTTGGTCTAACAAAGAAAAAGTGTTTCGACATTATGGTGAAGTAATTTTAGTTCTGTGCTGAAATTTCCAGTGGGGTTTACTGAAGGCCAAAGAGACTGGTTTTACTCAGATCGAATTTCCAGGTTTGGATCGAGCAATGAAATTAAAAGGGTGGCGGTATGATGGTAACGCCCGATTTGATTAGTTGTTTTGGTAAGACCAAACACAGCATCTGCTGTAGTGCTTTCTATTTGGTCAGTGAGAACAATGAAATATTCAGTGACACATACATGTATTGAATAACAAACCGGCGTTATTTTGGCAACTAAAACAGGCGCAGTTTCCTATCCAAGTTTGGTACAGAAGTGAAGGAGGTGATTATCATGGTTTTTGATATTGTGTTTGAGCCTCCAATTTGCTTTACAAGCACAAATCAGTTACACTTACTATTTTCAAGCTGTCATAACTGGTCCACCTTCCTGTATGGGCAGAGTGGCTTGTCTCGTGTGGAACATGCTGGAGTAACATTTTCTTTTACGAACAGCATTATCGGACAAACTAAGGTCGCAAACAGGACAATTTTTGTGACTTTGAATTTACACTGAACTAAACTGATCACATTGTAATTGCTGTCATAAAACAAATGTTCTACTGTCTGATCATCAATACTAATGAGCTGGAAAAACGCCAGCCCTACAAAACGTTATGTTAAGATTTGATATCACATTCTGTGAAAATCCCTATGTAACTTAGGGGAGTAGGGGGAAGGGCGGCTGGGGGAGGAAGCTGTGGACATGCACAGAGGCCAGGGATATGGAGGGGGGGGGGGGGGGGGGGGGGGGGGGGGGGGGGGGGGGTTTGGCGTAGAGAGGGAGTGGAGAAAAATGTCCCGCTTGGGGGCCTAACATTTCTTCCAAAAAAGATAAACACGGCGTCCCGGTCCCACTCCCCTAGATCACCGCAGCTGTTGTTAATTTATGTAAAATTGTCCTTTCTAAATTCATGATTGCCCTGGAAAGGTCTGGATGTTTGGCGTAATTTATCAATTAGGGTTGTTATGATAAGTGAAATAATTAAAGCACTAATTTAGATTAACCTAAGCTCATGTTCTACATGCTGTCAAATCAGGTGCCTATGTCGATTGAGGGCGAGTGTTTAATTACTGACGAGGTACAGTGGAATCAATATAAACGACGTCACCGAGGGACGGCGAAAAAGTGTTCGGTTGTAACGGGGTTTTTGTTATAAATGAAACCCCGTTATTATGACGAATTTGTGTGGAAAACATCCAAAATCTTTGTTTTATATCGGCGGATTTGGCCAATCCACCAGCGTTGAACTGGCATGGCTAAAGGACAACCTCCCGTAGTCGATGGGAGGTTCAATTAAACCACGTTTACGTTACACCAGTCAGCATTCGGTTTAAATAGTGCAATTACTTAAACTTACAGTCTTATACATTGGAATATAATAGGATTAAATGTTCCATCTCTGTCGATGTTTCGCAACAGGCGCGTGATAACATTTATTCGTTATATCGGGGTAGATTTTAAGTTTGGCTGCTGCATTGTGTTCGTTTAAAACGCGGGCCGGATTATTTCGTTATACCGGGGATCGTTATATCGGGTTCCGTTCCTTACATTTTACTTTGACCGGAGCTGAAGAATATCGTTGTATACCGGGAACTTCGCTATAAAGGGGTTCCGTTATATCGGGGTTTCACTGTAGAAAAGTGGAAACATTGTAACTGTTTGAAAACAATAATAAATAGTTAAACGAAATGTGTCCTTCGTTGATACCTTGAAGTGCATGATAACTTGCAGAATGATGTTTTTGTTCCACGTTTCTGCGGCTGCCTCTGGTGAAGAGGAACACCACAACGTGTGATCGACAGAATGGTTGGCTTGGGAGATTAAAATAATTAAAGACAGGTTGGCGACGTCAATGTCTTTCTCTGAGTCTTTTAACTCGGTTCCTTTTTTATACTAGAGACCGTCCTGTGTAAAGACGGGGCGAACTTTCAGACGCACAAAGCAATAAGTTCGTCGTGCAAGACACACAAATGCAGGTAGACTGTTTTACAGCCTCTTTATTTAGGCTGTCTAAAATGGCAGAAAGTTCATTTGAACGCATTATCCGTCTTTAATACTGGGACGCCTAACCTGTACAGTAGGCATAAACTTGTCAGATTCCCGTATTTATACACACAGTACGGATTATTCGTCCCATCTAAGTTCGTCCGTTAGTTTCGTCGTTCAAGACGCGTTGAGGTTGATGATTTCAATCTTGGCCGTGGTCTTCGTGTTCCCACAGTCGGATCATTCGATACCCACAGCCGTTTGTAGGTGTATATAGTCTATATCAAGATCTAAGAGAAGGCATCCCCCCATACATGGGTCTATTTTAATGACAATTTTTTATGAAATCTATTTTTAATTTTCAGTCCATTGCTGAGCTATTTTAATATCGATTCCTGCTTGATTTGAATTCGAGTAACCTGATGTCGGAGCCTCGATAAGATGTTACAACAAAAATTGTCATGAGGCACGGGGAATCCTTCTCTTTAATAGATCATCCTCTATTGCCTATATGCATTTTTGGGGTCTGGTTCAGGTAGCCTAATAGGATTTTTTTTTGGGGGTCCTAACAATTTGGCCTCATTCAGACATCCCCGTCACTATTATACCTGAGTACCACCTCGGGTGACACGTCACTATCGCCTAGAATCCTGCTTGTAAACTTTTAATATTTTGGACTTTGCGAGTAATGGAAACGTCATAACAACCAAACCAACTGCAAATATACGAAAGACCGTGAATATATTGTCTTCGCAGGATACGCATTGAGAATTATAAAGGCTTGAACGCTGTGTTTGGCCAGCGCGAATACAGACAGGACAGTACAGACAGACAGACTAATTTTTCACGTTGTTCCGGCGTGATGGTAAGCCTGTCGCATGCGTCGTAGCTTCCTAAGTGGACATCCGCATTACTCGACCCAGACCCTTCGCTGGGCTTTTCTTGACTACGCAAGCGCGCGAAGCTATGGAAACTCTGGGCGCAAGCGTAGCTTCTAGAATCTGGCTATGGTCTGCCATCACAGCGGCATGCTCCACATCCAACATCCAGAAATGGCGGTGCTAAAGGCCAGACTCTGCTTTCATCCTAAAGAGCTGGCAAAGACTGCTACTTACGGCTTAAAAGTTGAGCAGAAGTCATTTATCGAAGCTGGTACGTTTGTTTTACGGATGCGTTAGGGGTTTTACCGAATAGGTTTTCAGGATTCCGTAAAGTCACAATTATTTTCATCTTATGAACAATCTTAAGTGGACGCGCAAAGGACGGAAGGTAAATTTCAAATCTGGGGGGGGGGGGGGATGTTTTTTCACACCCGAGATCCCAAGTCTGTCCTGTAACATTCGCCTTCGGCGACGTTTTTTAGCTGCTACTTCAAGGGAACATTCCAGTTAGTTTTTGCCGAAACTGTCGCATGTTTAATACAGTTTGACTTGCCAGCTGCTATAGCGGTAGAATAAATTCGGGCAATATTATTGTAGTCTGGTGCAATAATCCTTGAAAGGTGCGAGTACTGGCCCTTGCTATACGATTTTGGCAGCCAAAATGACAGTGTTTGTTTGGCACAAGGCGTCATTATGTAGAATAATTTCCGAACATTCTTGATGATTTTAAATTGAAATTTTTAATGAGATTTGTGACTGAAAAATTGCAGTGAAGTAAGAGATTTGAATGGAAGAAAACTGGAATTATAGGTTTTTTATTTGGTACAGTACATGCTGTATTATATAATAAATTGCATGTATTATTATTTGATGTAAAACAAGGGAAACATTCATAGTCGAAAATATAGATCTTTAAAAAATCTCTGTGTTTTTGGGTGCTTCCCCCAATCCTTGTATAATCTTATCGTTGATTTGATTGTTTACTTCAGAAAACCCATAGGAAAATAGAAATTTAAAATGTATAGATTTATGATCATTACAATACGTGATAGCACCAATTGGTCTGGATGATAGTGGAACGCACTATTATACATGTATATGAGACTAATAATTCGTCAGGCAACTCCGCAGGTCCTCAATGTCCTTGCAGATTTATTAGCAGTTTCTTGAGGCATTGCCATTAGTACTAACCATCTAGAGTCAATTTGGTCTGGGCATTAATCTTACTAGTATATGTGTAAATATTCTATTACAATACACTTCTTATGTTTACGCTGTAAGTTTTAGCTGTGGGCGCAGAGTTGTAAACATGTTTTTACGCTTTATCTGCATATCCTCATTAAATGAAGTGTTTGTTGACAACGACCTTAATATTTCGTTGGCAGACCCATAGACTGTCATCTTTTAGATTGAAAAGTATCTCTGACCATCCCGGGGGAGGTACTCCCTTATGGGAACGTGGCCGCTGGACAGGGTATGGTTTTCTTTTGGCCTTATGCTGTTCTGAACAGTGGTATATAATTTTATATGGCGAGTCTGTCCTGTAAACAGGGGCTGAACTTGTCCTAAACAGGTATGGGCGGTTGCAACGATTGTCAATCGTAAGAATAAATGATGGTTTTATACAGTATTATTTAGCTATCCGTGATTGGAGATTGTTTTGCCGGTCTTTGGCTTGTATCATTCAAACGTCATTCGCTTAAATATTTGGCAATTTACGTCAATAAAACACTTTAAAAATGTGCAAAAAAACAAGAGTGTGTTAAATTACCATGTACATTGTATGTCCTAAACAGGATCCCTAAAATAGAGAGGAATGTTGGTCCCTACACAGGGTACATGTAGGTATTTTAGTGTTTCTGGTTTGTTGTCCTAAACAAGGTCAGGGTTTCCAACCCTCAGTGGGTCAGTTGACCCCCCCCCCCCCCCCGCGACCCCGGGCCTTCTGACTAGGGGAAGAGTTAGATAATAGCTTAGTTTACTTTACTGTTGATTCATACAGGATAAGAGAGTCGGTTTGGTTCTTCTTAACATTTTTTAATTGGGGGGGTGTGCCTGTGCATGCAAATAGCTGTATTATTGATGCATGTAGCTGTTAAGTTTGAGATATGATATACTTTGTTGGACCTGACTGAACATTTTATGAACTTGGCATAAAATACTCTATTTAAAAAGCCCCCAGGGGGCTTATTTCTTTTCAAGGCCTTCAGTGAGGGAGGGTCTAATATACATTGTAAAGAAGGTAAAGTCATTCGGAGCCAAACTGGTCCACACTGCTGAGGGGTGCACTGCTGGAGCTTATCCTGGTTTTCTGCAGGCTGAAGCTGACTAGGAGTACTGCTACTCCCCCTGGGTGGATGGTAGTCCATTGCAGGTTACCCCCCCAGCCCAGGGGGTACTGCCCAAAATACCCATATGGTATGTACCGATACCCAGCGGGGTCCGTGATTTTGGGACTTCCTGATCTAGAACGGGGTACCTACAGTGTATATTCAAGACTTTTCAAAAACGGGCTATGGAAATAAATTTCCAGAACAGGGTATAAAAAATTGGCCTGTTTTCTAGTACGGGGTATCATTTTGAATGCAAATTCTTTCTAAACGGGATCCAAATTTTGATTCAGGACAAGAAGATCTGGGAGTCACATACCCACCCAAACACCCGAAACATATCTGAGCCGAGTACCCCCCCCCATGTACCCCATGTTAAGTGTTGATTTAAAAATAAGAAATGTGGTGGAGGGATAATAATAATTATTATTATTATTATTCTAAAATAAAAGGTTTGTTGAGGAAACATTAGCTGCGAGTAGTCTCTTTCTTTTCCTTAGTAATCTTTCCTGGGCAGGCGATGTGAATACCGACTGATCACAGTCTAGGGAAACATTTGAGTAGAAATACCAAAATTATAGTGATACAATGTTTTGATGTGTCTAACATTAATCAAAATAGAAAATGACAGTATAAGAACATGTTCCCCTTCTTACTGTCACTCTTCTTGATACTTTTAGACACGTCAAACATCATATTGCCATACTTTTAGTATTTTTATACAAATACAACTGCCCCTCTAAATATTAGCTAGTTAGCTGACCAGTACATGTTTTTCTTGATAACATGAAAAAGCTACAAACATGCAGTATGCAGTGGGAAGCCATTTCATTTCTTCCAGTTCTTTAGAAAAATTATATTAATTATTTTATTGCAGAATAGCAAATATAAGATTTTGAACTAGCAGAAATGGCACTGGGTATCCCTGCATGTCTTGTGGAATGAAAGGGCTGGTTTGGTCAGTAAAACACCCTTTCATTCTACAAGACATGCAGGGATGCCCTGTGCAATTTCTGCTAGTTCAAAGCCTTGTATGGTATTTGTTTGAAGACCCAAATGCCACCCTTGTTAGGATACACATATGTATCTAACTGAACAATTCCATGGTAAATCAGCCAGTCTAACAGCTACATGTTTTTAAAAAAATCATCATTTACTCATCCCCTTCTCTTGCCTGTACTGGCAGACATTTCATCTGTGATCTGAGATACTTGAGTATAATCAGGAAACCAAGCCACCACAAAATAATCTGTCAATTTTTTAAATATTAATGACAACATAGACTTACGGTCAAAGGCTTTTTAGAGCTCAAATTAGACATCCCCTCACCCTACATGACATGCAGAAACAGTGTAATTGCTACCTGTGAAATTTCTGGATTATCTCGGTTAATTTAATTAAAGAATGAAAGTTCAAATTTTGATTCAAGGCACCTTTTCATGAAAAATAAGACCTATTGCACATGTACATGGTCATGACTCAAATACTTTACATCTTAGTACTTATTTAGTGTGATGCAGTGTTCGCCATAATAATTTGACGAATTGAATAAATTTGGAGAGAACCAGAACATCCTGAAAAATAAATATAAACGACTTCAATAACAACATAAACAATTCTTGGTTTGCAACTGACGTCATCGCCGCCATGTTGGATGACCATAAACAAAAGAATTCTAATTAGTTTTTATTGTTCCTGTCATCCAACATGGCCGCCAGGGTCTTTGTCACTTAAATCTCTCGGGAATGGTTGCAAACCAGCAATATTTATTTCACTTTAAAATTCTGAAAATGCAGATAATAAATAAAGCGTTTTAGAATATTTTCAAAAGGTAAATAAAATAACTGTGCAGGACCAGCTCATTTCAACAATCAACATAGGAACCTTACTTAAAGCTTCGGCAAAAATACTGAAAATACACAGTCGGACACCCTCGGGAATCAGAAAAATTGTCCGCAAATGGAGCCTTGCCGCTTACGGGAATGTGTAAATACAGAGCTAGTTTGCATGAGCTAGAGTTCAAGCGGGGTTTTGTCAGGGTGGCAAGTAGAGCTGTCTGCTTAAATACGAGAGTGTCCGCTCGCGAGGTCGAGAGCTTCGATTGTAGTCCTGTCACTGCCATTTCCGCGATTATTTACGATATGTTCAAAATCTCGAACTCAAAACACAGGGTATATCATATCGCAAAAATGTCCTTTCTCTAATAAATATTAAGTTCTGGTACATCACCTAGAGTGGATCTTAGCGATATAAAAGAAGCGATCGATTAAAAACGACAAAAAGATGAACTGTTTTCTGTCCGCTCGCCTGAACTACTTCTCCACTCCGACTCAATAGATAAACATGAAATCACGAGGAAGCAGCTCATAGGTCAGTGACGATATTTTAAAAATACATACTGTATCCTTTTTTTGTACCAATATCCCTTCGAGAACTTCCTCCAACGCAGTCAACGCAGCTTCGCAAAAGACTTGGCAGCTAACTCGCAGCCGCCATTATTTACAAATGACTACACATTCTCCACCCCTCCCTGGAACTTTTCTTTGTCGCGCGTAACAAATTGACCAATCAGAAGCGTTTTTATTGTTTCAAGCGAAAACCAATCAGAGCAAGCTCTGTCCCAGGGTTCCCCAGAGCTCTTCTCTCCCTCGGTCATGCGCAAAGAGAAGGGCTCTGGGGTCGAGATTGGGACATCCGTGGACATTCTTTACAGATTACACTCCGTCCTTTCGAAACGTCTATAGAGGATTTTATGACATGTCCGGATGAGGGACAAATAGGACGCGAAGAGTATGGGTACGAAATTGAACCCGCCCTTCATTTTAATTCAATGCGTGACTCAGCGTGACTGAATAAAGAAAATCAAAGGTGGCTTCCGTGTAGCCTCCTCCACAGGCAACTCTTATATAAGAAAAAAGAGTGAGAGACTGGTACGGAGGACAAAAGGTGACTGAATTGGGTGGGGACGGGAAGAGAGGAAAAAGAAGGAAGAGTTGCCAACTCCGCTTTTTCGCTCGCCTCGGTCCCAGTGCCCCCTCTTTTGCCCCCTTTTTACACAGACCCCGGAGACCGGACCCAGGAGTTGCCTGCGGAGGAGACTAGCTTTCGTGTATAATTTGCAGTATTTTTCCTGTTCTTCAACATGATTTTGAAAAAAAAAAAATCATGAAAAAGAAATCTGAGTCATCGAAGAATGATGTCGACATTGTCGAGTAGGGTATGGGTACAAGATTGATCCCGCGATGGCGTGACCCGCTGCGTGACTCGTTCCAAAACGAAAACAACAGCGTCTGAGCGATCTGTATAAATTTTGTTCCGACTGTATCAGACTTTAAAGTTAACCATACAAGCATGTCTTTCAATGTGGTTAAGGAAGATTATTGGGGTGCGACACCAGATGTACAATCGGAGAAAGATGCAAGTTTATATTCAATAACGAGCTATTGAGCGATGTCAAGTTTGTCGTTCGATCTGACTCTCAAGGCGGAAGTGAAAGTATGAAGAAAATTCCAGCTCACAAGTTCGTGCTGGCGATCAGTAGCCCAGTATTTTTTGCCATGTTTTACGGTGATTGGCCGAGACCAAAGATTCTGTCGACATCTCTGATTGCGAGTATGAGAGCTTGTTGGAGTTCTTTCGTTTCGTGTACAGCGATGAAGTGAAGTTGGACCCGGACAAATGTTATGCAAGTGCTGTATTTGGCGAAGAAATACATGCTTCCTTCCCTTGCTGACAAATGCACAGAGTACCTTCGAGAGAAGTTGGATTCGTCAAACGTGTTTCATGTCTTGCCGGACGCACAGAAGTACGAAGAGAAAGATCTGGTGGATCACTGCTGGGAAGATGATCGATAAACAGGCGAACGAAGCTGTGAAATCTGATGGTTTCGTGACAATCAATAGATCAGTGCTAGAGGAATTAGTGGAGAGAGATTCGCTGAACGTCAAGAAGTGGAATTATTCGAAGCTGTCGATTCCTGGCTAGAAGGGAATGTGAAAAGCAAGGCCTAACAGCAGAAGGCTCTGTGAAGAGAAGGATCCTTGGAGAACGGATCGTTAAGGGAATTCGTTTCCCGTTGATGGAACAGAAGGAATTCGCTGATGTTGTCCTCGACTGTGACATACTAACAAAGAAAGAGTCTTTCGACATGATGAAGTATTTCAGTTCTGTGCTGAAATTTCCAGTGGGGTTTTCTGAAGCCAAAAGAGCTGCTTTTACTCAGCGAATTTACAGGTTTGGACAGCAAAACAATTAAGAGCTGGGTGGCAGTGTGACGGTAAATCCCCGGATTCGATAATTGTCTGGGTAAACGAAACATAAATCTGCATGCATTGCGTCTATTTGGTAGTGAAAACAATCAATATTCAGTGACCCTAAATGGTATTGAATACCAACGGCGTTACTTTGGCAGCTAAAACAGGCCAGTTTCTATCCAAACTTGTACGGAGTGAAGGAGGTGATTATCATGGCTTTGATATTGTGTTTGAGCCTCCAATTGCTTTACAAGCACAGATCAATTACTGGTTTCTAGCTTCCATAGCTGGTCCACCTTCCTGGTATGGACAGGGTGGCTTGTCTCGTGTGGAACATGCTGGAGTAACATTTTCCTTTACGACAAGGAGCGGTACAGAGCGAACTAAGGTCGCGCACGGACAATTTTCTGACTTTGTATTTACACTGAACTAAATTGCATTGTAGTTGCATTGTATGATATCATGTTCTTCTAGTCAATACAGCTGGAAAACGCTTACAAACGTTATGTTAAGACGAGATATGACTGTAACAGGTACCTCAGCCAGGATGGGGGAAGGGGAGGGCGTTGAGTGCAGGTGAGAGAGAGGGGGGATGAAAAATGTTCCGGCTGTCCGGGACCTTGCATTATTTACCAAAAACGGCGCCTCGGGTCCTCTTCCCTAGATCCGCAGCTGTAATATTATGTTATTTGGATTCTTTATTGCGCTTCTAATTTCATTATTACCCTGGAAACCTCTCCAGAATTGTATGATTAGGTAAATAATAAGGCACTGACTTAGATTAAACTAGCTCTATATCATATCAAATTAATCAGGTGCCTATGTCGGTTGAGCGAGTGTTTACTGACGATATAGAAAGTGGAAATATTGTAGAATGAAAACAGTATAAATTAGTTAAACGAAATGTGTGTTTGTTGATACCTTGAAGTGGTAACTTGCAGGATAAGGTTTTGTTCCACCTTTCTGTGGCTGCCCCTGGTGAAGGGAAACACCATACAAATAGCCGTGTGATCGATAGCATGGTCGGAGGGGATATTAAAATATTTGAAGATGCCTTTCTCCGCGTCTTTGAAATTGGTTCCTTTTATACCAGAGGTGGGACGAACTACAGTCGAAGCTCTCGTAAGCGACCACCTCGGGAATTCCGAAAAAGTGGTCGTAACTAGAGCCGGTCGCTTACGAGAATGGGCTGTCCTAATGACCACGCCCTGAAACAATGGGGGTTGGCCACTTACGAAATGTACGAAAGCGAATGTACTGGTCACGCATCCACAGAGCAGGGACACCCAACGACAACATTTTCCTGTAGGTGTCGGAACGTCGTTTTTTACGTTATAACTGTGGCTTTTTGTACAGTTTAATGGCTTTATTTTTAAACGCTAAGAAAGTAGGTATCTGTTCGGATACGCTAGCTGAACTTTCAAACTTCAGAACATTTTAGGGATTGAAATCTTACTATCCGAATTTATGAGCTCCTTTTACCTTTCCGAAAATCCTAGCTGACGTATTTTTGTAACCAAAACGACATTTTTATCTCTCCAAAAACAAAAGGTATTCATTTTCCCATATTAAGAAAGTTCGATTTCACATTTCCCTAAAGAAAATGCCAGTTTTTCATCACACTTTAATCCGAAAATCTGAGCGATTTATAGGCCTTCCGAACAGATGTGCCACCGAAACGATTCGTTTGGTGCCCTTGACAGAGATTGAAAATAAAATAATTTGTACAAATAATACATTTAAACGTCTCATAAATGTGTAGCACAACAAGTGGTTGCTTACAATAGCTTAAAAACAAAGGAAAAGACCAGTTGGTTATTCCAAAAGTGGTCGCGGTCGCTTACGGATGCCGGGAGCGGTCGCTTATGAGAGCTTTTAATTACAGAGTTTGAGTGACAATTCAAACGGGGTTTCACAATGGTGGTCGTAACTAGAGCTTGGTCGCTTACGAGAGTGGTCGCAACGAGAGCTTCGACCGTATCAGACGGACAAAGCCCTTTAGCTATAGTTTGCCGTTCAAGATGCACACACAAAACTAAGCAGATAGTTCACCTTGACGCATTATCCGTCTTCTGCGGGACGCCATAACCCATCACCCATAATTCGTCTGATGCCCGTATTTATAAACAGATCGACGGATTATTCGTCTCAGCTATCATAGTTCGTCCTTCAAGACAAACTAATTAAGGCGGGACTTAACCTAAATTTCAATGAATTTTAAGAGGTTTAAAGAAGGGATAGAAGAAATAAAATAATTTTTGAAACACCAACGGACAGTCAAATCTTAAATATTTCTCAATATTTCTCCATTTCACTAAATTTTACAACTCCTTTGAGAAAAACTATTTCCTCCCAAACATAACCAAAAATTACCCCCAAAAACACCCCATAACATAGATTCATGGAATGAGCATAGAGTTTTTGGATTGCTTGAAACGTGAACGAGATATTTCCATTTAACCCATGTTAAGTCGGCGGAAAACTGGCATTTAGGTTAAGTGCCCGCCCTTTAAGCAAATAGTTCGTCTTAACGCATATATATAATCCGTCTTGTGATGGACTAGCATCTCAACCTGGGGAGAATAATAATGTATACAATAAGAAGCAATCATTCCCATTTAAAAGTTGATTTGCATGGCTGCATTAATTTAATTAAACTTGGCAGACTATATTTTGATTTCCTAACAGAACCCAAGGAAAGTAATTAGATAGTGAACAACCGGCTATCTGATTTACATGAGTAGATTTCTAGCTCATCGTATTCGGACGAACATCGATCGCGAGATTTCAAACAGCAGGACACTTGTCTACAGTTTTTCCAGTAACTTTTCTCCTGGAATTTCTTGTCGTCTCAGGTTAATATTGTTCCGGACGATTCACTGGATGACACGTCACCTACATCCTAGATTCTCCTTGTAGACTTTTGATATTTGGACTTGGAGTAATTTATAGAACGTACGTCATAATAACAAAACCACCACAGACGTAGACAGATAGCACCAGACGGACTACTGTCACTGTGTGGCATGATATTTTCGCGGGAGTTTTCGCGTTTCGCGGGAACAAATTTTCGCGGATTTCGAGCAAGTTCCTGACTGGTATTTCAACTACATTTTTGTACGGTACTTGTATAAGGACAACGTTACTAATTTGGCGTTCTCAATTCACGTGTCGTCTATTTCAACTCAGCGCTACGGTGAGGTGTGATTTCGTATGCCATCTTGGCCGGGCAAAACACTTGAAGTACTTGTACTGTAGTGTAGGACAAAGTCGAACAACTGTTTGTATATGCCTATCAGTCAATTGAGATGATCTCAGGCTCATTCTCCTGCGCTAGTGCAGACTCCTTGTTAGTAACAGCTCTTTCCGTGGATGTTGAGCTAACTGTAGTAACGTGTTACAGTTATTTTCCAAGTCATATTATTGGTCAGTCAGTCACTCTCTTCCGCACAGTCCACAAGCAGAGACCGCAGAGACAGTTCGTTATTTAGTATGTTGCAAATGTAAAGAAAAGGTCGCGATATTAATTGCAGTTGCAGTCAATTTGATTGAAATTCAGTGATCTAAATAAATGGAGTAACTTTTCGCGGATCGTTGAAAAATACGCGAAATTCGCGGGAATTAGATCGCGCGAAAATTTCATGCCAAACGTATTTTTCACAAAGACAACTGATCCTTTCGGCAGAGAAAAGACCGAGGCAAGATAAACAAAAATAGTATATCGTGCCCAATATTTCGGTTTAAAACACAAACCTTCAACGAAAAAACGCGAACAGTATGGGCCAGGAGCCAATTACTAGGCTCCTCTATGGGAACAAAATTCGAACCGTCGATGGACCTGTTGGTATGGGTACAACATTGAGCCCGCGATAGCAATTCATTTTCCATGCGTGACTGACGTGACCCGCTGCGTGACTCGTTCCAAAGCGAAAGCAAGATCAGAGCGATCTGTACAGTTCCAACTGTATCAGACTCAAAGTTAACCATCAGCATGTCTTTCAATGTGATTAAGGAAGATTATTGGGGTGCCACAACCAGATGTACAATCAGAGAAAGATGCAAGTTTATGTTCAATAACGAGCTATTGAGCGATGTCAAGTTTGTCGTTCGAGCTGACTCTCAAGGCGGAAGTGAAAGTATGAAGAAAATTCCAGCTCACAAGTTCGTGCTGGCGATCCGTAGCCCAGTATTTTTTGCCATGTTTTACGGTGAATTGGCGGAGACCAAAGATTCTGTCGATAATCTCTGATTGCGAGTATGAGAGCCTGTTGGAGTTCTTTCGTTTCGTGTACAGCGATGAAGTGAACTTGGACCCGGACAATGTTATGCAAGTGCTGTATTTGGCGAAGAAATACATGCTTCCTTCCCTTGCTGACAAATGTACAGAGTACCTTCGAGAGAAGTTGGATTCGTCAAACGTGTTTCATGTCTTGCCGGACGCACAGAAGTACGAAGAGGAAGATCTGGTGGATCACTGCTGGGAGGTGATCGATAAGCAGGCGAACGAAGCTGTGAAATCGGATGGTTTCGTGACAATCGATAGATCAGTGCTTGAGGAATTAGTGGAGAGGGATTCGCTGAACGTCAAAGAAGTGGAATTATTCGAAGCTGTCGATTCCTGGGCTAGAAGGGAATGTGAAAAGCAAGGTCTAACAGCAGAAGGCTCTGTGAAGAGAAGGATCCTGGAGAACGGATCGTTAAGGGGATTCGTTTCCGTTGATGGAACAGAAGGAGTTCGCTGAAGTTGTCCTCGACTGTGACATACTAACAAAGAAAGAGACTTTCGACATGATGAAGTATTTTAGTTCTGTGCTGAAATTTCCCGTGGGGTTTTCTGAAGCCAAAAGAGCTGGTTTTCTTCAGCGAATGTACAGGTTTTTACCCCCAAAAGGTCAGTTTAAAAAAGGGTGGTCGTATTATGGTGACGTTGATTCGATAGTTCTTTTCGTAAACAAAAAACATAGATCTGCATGCAGTGCGTCTATTTGGTAGTGAAAACAATCAATATTCAGTGACCCTTACAATTTGTAATTATACTAGCGGCGTTGTTTTGGCAACTAAAACAGGCCAGTTTCTATCCAAGTTTGTACAGAGTGAAGGAGGTGATTATCATGGTTTTGATATTGTGTTTGAGCCTCCAATTGCTTTACAGGCACATACCAATTACAGTTTTATAGCTTACATAAACTGGTCCATCTTCCTGGTATGGACAGGGTGGCTTGTCTCGTGTAGAACATTCCGGAGTAACATTTTCCTTTACGACAAAGCGCGGTGCAGAGAGAACTAAGGTCGCGCACGGACAATTTTCTGACTTTGTATTTACACTGAACTAAATCGCATTGTAGTTGCATTGATATCATATCATGTTCTTCTAGTCAATACAGCTGGAAAACGCCTACAAACGTTATGTTAAGATGATATATGATTGTTACAAGTACCTCAGCCAAGATGGGGGAAGGGGAGGGCGCTGAGTGCAAGTGAGAGAGAGGGGGGATGAAAAATTTTCCGGCTGTCCGGGACCTTGCATTACTTACCAAAACGGCGCCACGGGTCCTCTTCCCCAGATCCGCAGCTGTTAATATTATGTTATTTGGATTCTTAATTGCTGCCTCTAATTTCATAATTACCCTGGAAACTTCTCCTATGATAAGGTAAATATTAAGGCACTGACTTAGATTAAACTAGCTAATGTTCTATATCATATCAAATTAATCAGGTGCCTATGTCGGTTGAGCGAGTGTTTACTGACGAGGTAGAAAAGAGGAAACATTGTAAATGAAAACATTAATAAATTAGTTAAACGAAATGTGTGTTCGTTGATACCTTGAAGTTGTAACTTGCAGGATAAGGTTTTGTTCCACGTTTCTGTGGCTGCCCCTGGTGAAGGGAAACACCACAAATAGTCGAAGCTCTCGTAAGCGACCACCTCGGGAATTCGAAAAAGTGGTCGTAACTAGAGCTGGTCGCTTACGAGAATGGGCTGTCCTAAGTGACCACGCCCTGAAACAATGGAGGCTGGCCACTCATGAAATGTACGAAAGCGAATGTACTGGTCACGCATCCACAGAGATTGAAAAACTTATCTTAATTCAGATGATTACAAATAATACAATGTCTCATAAATGTGTAGCAGAACAAGTGGTCGCTTACAAGAGCTTAAAATCAAAGGAAAAGACCAGTTGGTAATTCCCAAAAGTGGTCGCGGTCGCTTTCGGATGCCGGGAGCGGTCGCTTATGAGGAGCTTTTAATTACAGAGTTTGAGTGAGGGGGTGAGGTTGGGCTGGAAAAATTCATTTTTACGAAGGCTAGTTTAAATGAGACCCACCCTCATATTTTTGCATGCAGAATAATGCATGGCCCACCATATTTTTCAGATAAAAATTGAAATGACCCACCCCTAGTAAATACAGGAAAGATCACATAAAACTAAGCCTTCGTAAAATGAATTTTTCCAGGCCTACTCCCCCTGTACTTTATGGCCAGTCCCTAATACAATAGAATGCTATGCATAAATTTGTCAGAGTACTGCAGTGCTTTCAATAAGATTTCAAGTAGGTGGCTGTTTCATGTGAACACCTGCCGGAGTGATTTTCCAGGGGTCAAAGGCCCCCAATCTAGCGGGGTATAAGGGTATGCCCCCCCCCCCCCCCCCCCAGAAAATTTAGGACGCGTTTTTGACGATTCTGCAGAGCCAAAACAAAAGTTAAAAAAAATTGTTTTATTATTTTTTTTTTTGGAAAAAAAATAGTCCCCAAATGCAAATTGTTAGTTGCCAGGCTAGGTTGAACGAACATTCTTACCACAAACTCTAAATTAAAACATGTTGAGACTCTCCAGCCGCTATCAACTTTGTAAAACACGATCGCCACATTCTATCGGCATAGGATGACATACGCAATAACGCAGGGCTCGCAATGCATTATAGGGCGATTTAAACACGGCAGCCATTTTCATGTTTTCTGAAGTTGAGAGATGATATTTTTACAGTAAAACAAAAAGATGGAGCAATATGACTGCAATGAAAGCCAAAACAAGACAAGATAAATTGTTTTTGAACTTTAATCTTTTAATTTACGTATATAATCTAAATCGTAGAGAAAATATAGCCGGCGATTCGCAAGAGAGTACCGGTGGGAGCCGGGTCTTATTGAACGGCGTTGTAAAAATCTGAAAGGGCCAACGGACAATACAAGGTACCAGATCCTGGTGGATCTAATCAGCAAATTTAAAGAATGAAAATACAATAAAGAAAGGCTAACTGTACGGTTGGGATAAATATGAATATACAGTAGTCCGTCTGGTGCTATATTTGGACTTGGGAGTATTAATAGAACGTACGTCATAATAACAAAACCACCACAGACAGATAGCACCAGACGGACTACTGTGTGGCATGATATTTTCGCGGAGTTTGTTTGCGTTTCGTGGGAACAACTTTTCGCAAATTTGGATTTCAGACTTAACAGCTGGGAACAAATTTTCGGGAATTTGGATTTCAGACTTAACAGCTGGGAACAAATTTTCGCTGATATCAGAGAAATTTCATGTCCGGTATTTTCAACTACATTTTTGTACGGTACTTGTTGCGGGCGAGCGAAAGCGAGCCCGCAGACTAATCTTGAGAGCGGTCAGCGGCACGTTCTTAAACGGGGATTGAAGCTAGATATGAACATTCCTTTCGTCTTCCAACTGGTATGATTGGAATGTGAACTCTGTATCAAGAGAAGTGCATCACGTGTAAGAAGTTGTTTGTTGCCACATGCGCATGTTAATACCTCATACCCCGGTAATGGAACAAGTCGATCAGATACAGTGTTGTTTTAAAAAGATGTTCGTTTGTAGTTGACAAACGACGAGTACGGGTCATTGGAGATCATAGGGAGAGAGGTAAAAGATTTATTCAACTTCAACTGAAATCAATTATATATAAAGATGTGTTGGCGATGAACTCGTAAAATTAAATACGAGTCATAGGAGATTAAATGTCCACGTGTGAAATGATCGAAGACCACGCATGCCTGGCGCATGTTATCGTTATAACAAGCCTTATTCAACTGAAATCAATTATAAACTTAATTCATTGACTTTTCATACGTTAACGTTAATTCGAAACAAGCAACAAAAGTTGAAAAAGACCGTCTACAGCATTGCGAATAAAGAAAAAAATATTGTAGTAAAGCTTATTGAAACGTGACTAAATGAGTTTAGATATAAAGTTTTATTACATAACTAGAACCGGAAATATAAATACGGGCTGAGTTCGTAAAATTAAATACTGGTCATAGAGATCATAACGGGAATTAGGGATCGCCGTGTGAAATTATCGATGGCCACGTCGTTATGATAAGGCTTTATTCAACTGAATACTTAATTCGATGCCTTTCATGGGGTCTTTCATATGTTTACGATGTGTGATGAGTCATGCTTGCCACCACGGATAATTATAGACTTCAAAGAAGTGTTTTTAAAATACTATTAAATTCACTGCTTTTCAAAGGTTTGCGTTGTGTAGAACAAACAACAAAAGCTGAAAGAAAGTCAATCTACTGGATTGCGAATAAAGAAAATATTATTGTAGTGGAGTTTATTGGAACGTGACTACCAGTGTAAATGATTTTAGATAAGTTTGATTACATAACTAGAACCGAAAGATCATTTTTGAATGTTACAGTAAGGGTGGAAATATGTTTGCTACTGAAAATATAGTCTTTTGTTGGGTGCAAATGTTTGACTACGTGTCACATGCAGGACTGCGCACGGTTGTTCAAAGGTGCTAGAACGTGATAAAATTTGATTCCACAACTATAGAACCGGAAATATGATCGTTTGTTAAAAACACACGATTAATTGATCTCTCAGATTTTATTATGACACGATGACTTTACGCTTGCCACATGAAATAAATATAAGTTATGTTCTGATATGAAAAGATCCAAATTTAAAGCTGGGAGTTTCCACTGAATTTCCTTGCTCCTGGTATTAAGACAGCGAAAAAAACGTACGATGTTGTGTTACACGTGTCGCGCCATCTCGATCTGGCAAGATTTCAGCGCAACATGTCAAAAAGATCCGGTTCTTTTCGGTGTCTCTTTCAAGCAAGAAAACAATTTAGTTTAAAGCCCGGATTTAATGAGCCGGGAGCATTTGTAGTGGGGCAATGAGCTCGGAAAATTAAATACTGATCATGAGTGATAGGCGGGAAAGTTACGCCAAATCGTCACGCCGGTGTGAAATGGTCGAAGGCCAAGCATGTTGAACATAGCGTCCAATAATAAAGCCACGATTGCTAGCCAGTGGCCATGGTTTCCTAGGGTATAATATTTCTGAGAAGTCCGTGAAATGTAGTATTTGTAACAATTTTTATCACTACAGTAAGCGATGTCTGCAGATAGCTGATAACTTAAATCTGGTGGTGTCAACTAATGAGTACAAGTTTACTTGTTATCAGTGTGAGGGAGATTGTTTCCCTTTCCGTACTCTTGACATAGAGACTTTTTCTGAAAATTCTGAGACTACCAGAGATGAGTTTTTAGCATCTGAACAAAACAGACTTGATAATTTAGTTTTTGGCCCGTTCCAAGGTCAACAGGAAGTCGATGACAACAATGTCTCAGATGTCAATTTTTCAGACATTAATGTGTCTGATCCTAGAACAAGTTACTATTCCACTAAAGAATTTAACAGTGTAGTTAACAGCTATCAAGTAAAAAGTACCACGCCTATCCTTCTTGCATCTAAATATAAGGAGGCATTAGGAAACAAGTTTGATTCACTATTGACTTACTTGAACTCTTTGAATCATGAATTCTCAGTTATAAAGCTTTAACTGAAACGGGGCTACAATGTGAAAACGATTGTTGATAACTTTGAACTCCCTGGACTATAATTTATAGGTAAACATGAAACAGGATAATATAAATCTGGAGGTGGAATTTTGTATTTTATCACCAGAGACAACTTTAAAAACGCAAGATAAGAAAAGATCTGATAAATGAAAATAACACTAAAAATTTGAGTTCTCTATTTATTGAAATTATAAATGAAAAATCTATGAACGTTATAATTGGCAGCGTTATACCGTCCTCCGAATAATAAATATAATGAGTTTGATAATTGACCTAAGATCTATATTGAGTAAGTTAGTACAAATGTAATAAGCCTTGCTATATGAATGGGAAGACTTTCCAACATTGCACTTGCTGAAGTAGCGGTCAATGTTAAACTTTTCAAATCAATTCTTTAATCAGTTGTTTTCGTCTGGCTATTGTGTCACTTATTATAAACGCGGACACGACCATAACAAGGTCCACGGCAACATTAATAGATAATATCTTCACGAATAAATTTTAATCAAACAGATCAATTTTAAATGGTATCTTATTTAAACGATTTATCTGACCATCTTCCTATCTTTACAATTACTAAACTTGAAGCTGGTTATAAGGTCAAGCCAGCAAAATCTGAACTCATATTATAACAACAAGAATAATAAATAACGCCATCACTCTGGAATCCTTCTCACATATAATAAAAAATTGTGGGACTGGAAATCATGCATTGTCAGAAAAGTGACCCTAAACAATTATCTTATGAAGCATTTTATAAAAGAATTTTTTTTAAAGGCATTATAACAACTATTTCCCTATCAAAAGTTAAAGGCTAAGAATGTCAAAAGGTCGGAGAATTTGTGCGAATTACTGGAATAAAGAAATCATACTAAGACGAAAGAAGATAATGATATAAAAAGTTTTTAAAAAATCCATCGGGACAAGAAAATGAACACGACTACCAAAGTGTATCGAAATAAATTAAATCACCTAATATCGAATTGCCTCCAAAAAAATTACATACAATGCTAAATTTTAATCCCCCAAGCCACAAAATAACTTAAAGTGGACATGGAATGCTATCAATGAACT